>CM051345.1:8716889-9316889 GCA_028015215.1 Gynostemma pentaphyllum | reverse complement strand
AATAGGGGCATAATAGTAAACAGTTTGGCAGGAAAATCCCTATTAACCCCTAAATGTGGTGTTTTTGGGTATAAATGAAATAAAGTTATAACCACCGGCAATATTGAAATTGGATGAATTAATCAGGATACTAGTGATATTAATCTCTATAAATTAACACAAATAAATAATTTGATATCGGAAAACATCTAATTTTTACCCATATAGTCGTTTGCTTTTATATAGTTTATCTATTGTTAATAAATAATTCAACTTTCCATTATTTATATTATTCTTTTTAAAATTTAGGAAGACAAAATTTTGAGTATCACTACGCTTCTCATAATTTTTATGCTTATTCCAACTAATATACATATATTTTATTTAAAAGAAATAGAAAAAATCGTAGAAAAATATTAATATATAATAATAAAATGAAATATTATTATAAAAATAAATTATACGTGCAATGCACGTGGTAAAAACTAGTATTAAAAGGGGCTACATGGGAGAAACATTTTTGGACAACAATATCCTTCATGATTTTTAAAATTTACAAAATATACCAGTAGATTACCCCTTTTCAAAAAAATACCTACTGCTGCTGCTGCTGCGGCCATTGTTGAGACGGGGTCCCTCGACCAGCATGGCCATCCTCCGACTTCCTCTTTTGAGAAGAAGTCTTTCCGGTCATTGCCAACTTGCCTTTCTTTTCTGAAGACACTACATCCAAAGAAAGGGCAATGGCAAGGGCCTTCTCATAAATGACAGGACGCAAGGTGCGTACATGTCCTCTAATATTAGCTCTCAGACCAATAATGAATCTTCTCTTCTTACTCTGAACATCAGTAACCTGTCCCACAGTAAACTTAGACACTCCCTGCTTAAGGGTCAAGAACTCCACCCCCACTGGTCTCGTAGGTCCTCTGGGTAATACTTGTCAAAGAATTTCTCACAGAACATCTCCAAGGTCACCTCCAAGGTACGGGAAAGTGAGTTAGTAATCGATTGCCACCAATATAGTGCATCATCAACTAAAGAATAGGTCCCACAATGGACTTTCAGCTTATCAGGGCCTAGATAAAGGTAAAAGTTCTCTCAACGCGGGTCAACCATCTCTCAGCTAGGGTAGCATACACAGATGTCCCGTCAAATTCACCTGTCGTATAACGTTTATGCTCTCTTGGGGTCCTAGCTGCATCAGTAATGCCACCCCAATCAGCTGTCGGGTCAGCTGTTCTACGATGAGGAGCAACATGCTCAACGAGCCTACCCGCATCCCAAAGTAAACCATAATAATCATCCTCCTCCATATAAACTCTCGAGCCTCGCTGGGGCGGTGGGACCATAGGAACATCCTCATCTGGCTCAACATCACTGAGTATCAAGCCTATATAACCCTCCTGATCCTCAGATGGTGGTGGCGGTGGAGGAGTAAGGTGCCTAGCCCGACCTCCCCCCGTCTAGCACCACGTGTAGGAGGCATACTGCAACACAATCATAGAGCTTGATAATCTACTTAGCAAAATAAAACCCACTATTATACTACTAAAGCATAAGTAAGTAGCTAAATTCTAAAGTTAAAGGTCTAGGAATACTTGGTGCAGCTGATTCAGACGATGACTAGATGATGGACTTAAAGCAAAACATGGAAAACAAAACAAACATGCATTGCACGAAGTCTACAGAATTGTTAGGCTCTGATACCAACTGTAAAGAACCCGACTCTTTAAAATAGAATTAAATAAATAACGCAAGCGGGAGACTTGAAATAACTAATTAAAACCTTTAATCGAAGAATATCATCCTTCATTTCAAAATAAAATCCAAAATCCATAACATTCAAAGATGGAAGGCGCTTTATAAATCCAGAACCACAATAAAAATAAGTTCATAAATCTAGAAATCCATAGAAATCAAATAACATACGTAGAAAATAAAACGGATAAAAGAAAGTGTCATGACACAAGCAGTCTATGGACTACAACATACTCTAGTCCATCCATCATCATCGATCCGGACTCATGCCACACTTGCTCCACGGACACGACCGCGACCACGTCCCATACCTGAAAGTGTAATATCATGAGCGGGAGACCCAGTGAAGATAAATTTAAAATAAAGTTACTTTAAATCTTAAATCCGATCCAGATTTGTGTCCAACGAAACCTATTATCTCTTGACTACACAAACAAACTTCTAAATACAAAATCATGCAATTCTCCCAAGAACAAAGAATAAAGAACATGCAAGTAGTCAAGTTTCCCAAGCTCTTAACAACCAGAACACATAATCATACGTTAAAGCTTTTAGGAATACAACTAGAACAAGTTAAGCTCACGAAGTCTCAACAAATAATAAGAATAAGAACAAAGAACAAAGAACAAAGATCATGTGAATAATATCATATGATGCAAGCACACACAGTCTATGCACGATCCCATTTTCTTAGTCCAATATCATGTAAATCTCACGAAGCCTTTACATTTTTAACAAGAACAAATGCATACTCACGTAGTCTTTACATTATAGAACAAGAACAAGAACCTCCCCGGTGAATAATATCATATTATACAAGCACATGCAGTCAATACATGATCCCATTATCTCACCAATGACATGCAAAGCTCACGCAGTTTATAATATATGCATGTATCATATCAATTATGAATAATACCATATAATGCAAGCTCACACAACTAAACATTATCTAATTATTCATTTCCTTCGTTCATGTAGCTCACGTAGTTAGTGCATTCCTCATGATACATATATAGCTGAACAACGAATAATACCAAACAATGCAGGCACACATAGTCTATGCACTATCTCATTATTCCTCCATGCAAACATGTGTGATAATAAGGAAACAAAATTTCGAATACATAAATATAAACAGAGAACCAATTTATGAACAACTCAGTAGAGTAATATTTATCGAGAACATTATAACGTATTGGCTCATAAGTCCATACTTTCATCGATCACAATAATCCTGCAAAATCAAATGTCTTATATGCCAAAGACTCTAATTGCTGGAAGAACCCAGTCTCATAAAATAGGTCCAAGGTAATTAGAAAGTCTTGGTATCATAAATTAAACAAGCCAAGAACACATAATAACATAGTTCAAGCATAAACATACTTGAACCCAATAATTCCATACTATAACTTCCAAGAATATGTAAAATCCATAAATTCCCAATATCGATTCTATACTCCTGAATCCTAATAAATCATATAATTAGCATGCTCAAATCACTTAATTCCAATTTTAACTTAACTCCCGAGCAATACAAATCGTTCAAGAATTTAGTTCCTCAAATTTACCGTAAATTCTATTTATTCTCACCTTTGAAGCTTAGTGAAATTGCTAGAATCAAGAACCGATCTCAAATTATATAAGAATACCGCCCCTAGAGTTGTTCGGAACCTGGAAAATAATTAATTACAAATAATTAGTGATAGAACAGGGTTAAAATAGCAAGAACCGACATTAATTTACAATTAAATCAACTGAACCAGACTGAACCGGTTCGGGCGAACCGGCCAGTCGGTTCAATATAACCATGTCTTCTCCAAAATGAAAACACACGGACGAGCATAAGAGAAAAACGTAGTAGGCTCACCGTTGATTTCCTTTCTGGCGATGCTCAGGGTTTTTCAGATGAGGGAAACGACTGGAATAGGGTCATTTAAGTCAAATGATTCTAGAGATCGAAGCGAAATGACTAGTACGACTTCAAACGACAAGGATTCGTAGGCCGGCTAGTTCCATTTTTTCGGATTCCGACGACCTTCAAGGATAAGACGGTGATGACATAGAAATGAGTTTGGGTTAGCTTGGTTTAGCTCAAAACAAAACTTAAACACGAAATGGAAAGAACCCACCTCTACTAAGATCAAGGACGAAAACTTTAGCGTTCTCCAGCGAGCTTTTACCTTGAGCTTCAATGGCTGCCACGGTGGAGATCCAGCAGCGAAACCACGAGGGTAATGACAATGGGGCCCAAAACAGGAAGACAAACTCGAAGGGGAAGGTCCTTTAGCTGGCGACTAGGGAGGGGCTTCACACGAGAGAGAAGAAGCAAACGAAAAATGAAAATAAAAAAAAAAAACAGAAAAAAGAAAAGTGAGGTTGCGGCGCTGAAGGAGTGAGCTGAGGCTGTTTTTAATTTTTTTTTCTTTTTATTAACTAATATAATAAAAGAAACAAAATCAAAATAAAGGGAAAAAGGGGCCAATGGGTGGTTGCCCTAGATTTTAGGAATATGACAAAAAAGATGAAGAGGCCCCACTTTTATTACTCTCCTAAAAAATATCTAACAAAACCCATAAGAATTAAACTTGAAAAATAACAATATTAATACTAGGAGAACCAAATTAAACTAGAGAAAAAAAATTAATTAGGTTCTAAGTTAATTATACAAAGGGCTATTATCACATATACCCAATATCGAGTCTCAGTTTTCAAAAAAACCACAAACATTGAAAAATATCAAAATTACCCAACACATAATTAACCCATAATTTTTTTATGAAAAATTGATTATAATTGATATATTATTTTTGTAAATTTATATTATTGATATAAATTTAATACTGGAATTAACATTATTAATAAATTATTGTTGTAAAATTACATCAATAATATATCATTAAATTAATAGAATATATAAAAATGGGTAAATCTGATATAAACATGAAAGTGTGGCATATATGAAAACAAAACTCAAAAGTTGACTACCACGCATAATTTTCCTTATACAAAGCTAAACTAAATTAACTGACTTATAAAGTTTTAAAATAATTTAATTAAAATAAATAAATAAAAATTACCGTGAAATTAACTGGACGTTACAAGAATAAATATTAATTAAGTGTTTCATCTAAAAACACTTGAGTATACTAAAAGGTATTTTTGGAGAAAATACTTGATTTGTGATTTTTCCAAAAATGTTTATAAACAAGTATTTCACTTAAAATATTTCACTCAAATGTTTTTATATGAAACATTTAATTAGTATTTCTTTTAAAAAGTTTAACTCAAAACATTTTTAGGAGAAGTTATACCAAGTGGACCCTAAATGAGATCTCAAATCTAATAGTAAACTTGAGAATGTGATGCGAATGCCAAAGGGAAAAAAGTGTGAAACAAACCCATGCCCACTCTCATATCCAATTCCCAAACCCCCAACCAAATAACCTGATTATCTAGTTATAATTTTAATTTAGTTGGTTTTGGTTTTTAGTTGTAGAAATAAGAATTAGTGAGAGAAGGCCAATGACACCCACATAAGTGTACAAGAAAAATGACCATGGAAGAAGAAGATTGTGACAACCATGAGGGCGGTGAGTAATTGCTGGTGCGATTTATAGGCATGGATATGGATGATGGGGGTCGAAACCACAAAAAATAATAACTTACTTTTGGAATTTATAAAATTGTAGTAGCGGCGAGTAAGGTCGATCTCCAAAGAAAATTGGAATTAAATTAAAGATAATAAAAATGGAGGGGGGGGGGGGGGGGTGAAGTTGTATGAAAAACAAAAGTAAAACAAAATTAAAAAGAATAAGAAATTAAATGAGAAAAACTTCCAACTAAAGGTTTAATCTCAGTTATGGTTCATTAATTTCATTATCGATTACTAAACATGCATTCCTAAATTCTTCTCTAAATTGGTTGGAAGTTGCCGAAACAACAAGTGCTCTTCCTTAGTTATTCGATATCCAAGATACGATCTAATGACTATTTCCCTAATTAACAGATAACCTTAGAATACGATAATAAGATTTAACCCATTAACAACATTAAAAAGAGAAGCACCTAATTCTAACTAACAAACACAATACGACTGATTCATTTAAGTTAGATCATAAATTCTAATAGCATGAATTAAAAAGTGTCCTAATCAATTTATGTTATTATGCTTTTGTATTAGAACAATTAAACAATTACGGATTTAACGTTCTAACTAGCAATATGAAAAATTAACAATTGAGCATATGGCCAATTTGCACAAGAATTAATCAGCAATAATATATGAAACAAGAAAGTATGAATACAGAGAAAATACGAATACAATAAAGAACAAAACCTCACAAATTTATAAACCAAACCTCGATAATCCTCTAGATGGAATAAAGAATTTAGCTAGAAAACATATTAAAAACTATCTAAGGGTCCAAAGAAAAATAATAGAATAATGTATTTTGAAATTGGAATTAAATGGGGCTTTAAATAGGCAAAAATATGTAAAAATCGTGCAAATCTACTCCTAAATCTGTTATCTTATCTAATCCAGCTACCAGTCGAGCCGTTTAAGTGAGCCAGCCATCAAAACAGCCTTATAATTGAGTATGGAGTCGCAGGCAAGCCTAGCCGTCGCTGGAACAAGCCGCACGCGAGCCACTTCCTTTTATCTATGACGAGTGATGCGTCGCTCTTGAGCAAGCCACACGTTGCTCGCTCATTCTCTTCCTTTATACGGGCTAACGTCATCGTGACGTCAGTGCGTACTATCTACTTGACGTCAGCGCGTACTATCTACTTCTTATTGCTAAAGTCATCACAGATGGTTTTTACATGGCAATTGTATTATAGCTCTAATTTCTTTGTTATAAGTCCGATTTGAGAGCCATTTTCGCCTACATTCATAAAATTCAATGATTAATAATATTTTATACATTTAAACCAATTAATATTCATATTTTAATTATTTTGGAGATATTAACACCAATAAATACGCTTAAATTATTGAGTTATCAAAGGAGCGGCTCCTAATATGCTTCTAGGCAAAGGGGCACATGGATGAACTGACTCCACATCCGAATGAGAGAGGGTATGAGATAGTATAGTTGAGGAGAGTTTAATAAGATTAATAGGTATTACCTATACTTCCTTTTCATTGGCTCAACCGTAACGATCTAAGTGTGATTGACTTGAAGCAATCCCAGGTTGGGTGACCTTCTGGTTGATTATGTCAGGATGCGTGTGAGTAAAGACAAAACATGCTGAAAAAACTCGTGTTAGTTTGTGGGGACAACCATTAGTCTTGAGAGGGAGAAGAAAGGGAATACAAAAGAAAAAGAAAAGAAAGAAAGAAAAAAATATGGGTCTTGAACCGAGATTGGTCTAAACTTGTAATGAAAAAGCATTTGAAACTAAACGAAAAACTTTTATTACTTATTATTTCTTCTTACATTCCGATTTAAAAAAGAAACGAGGCTTCATTCCATTTAAAGAAGATGAAGATGATTTGTGGTTTTAATACTTAAAAAAAAAAGAAGATGATTCCGAAATTTTTCTATTTCTAAACATCCACTCGACATCGATATGACGATAAACCCAACAACTTTATTTTTAGAAAGACATTTCAGTTTTTCAGTCCACTAAAAAAGAGGGAAGCAAAACTATCCATTCGATCACGAGTAAGAACAATCCCAAATTCAAGACCTTCACCTCCATCTTTGGCATCTGTAATGGAAAATCCTCCTGATCTAATTGAAACGAAGTCCACTCTTTTAGGCTTCCCCCATCCAAAATCAGTCTCATAAACCTTTTAACTTTGGTGAAGATCCAACAGTAATAATTTTAGCTCCTGATTTTATACCCTCAGTGAAATTTAAACAAAAATTTTTATGGGCAGATTCCAAATGTTTCTCCGTATTAAATTCTTGAATCTTGTTTCCAATCCTATCAGCAATCTTCCCAAACCCATCTTCATCTTCTGTAACTTCTTTTGCTTCAACAAACACGCCACCGCCACCGGTACAGTTACCGAAATAGTTCATCGGGATCGGAGGCTCCGATCGCCCACGCATATCAGCCACTATTGGAAAGAAAAACCTTTCATCAGCTCCCAATTTTTCAGTTTTGATTAAACAGACTAATACGTATGCGCAAGTTACTGCAAATCTCGATAAATGAAGCTCTTGATTTTTCACCTTTTTCTTGAGTTTCTTAATGTCCGCTTCAGTCATCTCAAATATAGCTCGAACGCAGTTCGATAAAGAGCTAAAATCGCTGGAAAACTTCAAGCTGTTTCCATGGAAGTCTATATTAAAAGGTTTACAATAACATTTCTGTCGAATATCGGAGTAAGCTCGGGGGGTAACGAAACAACGGAATACGGAACCGGGGGTTCGTCGAGTTTGGAAAGGAAAGCCCATGCTTTTAAGAACATGACCTCACTTCTAGCATCAACAACACCATGGTTCAAAGCTGTGCCAATTGAGAAACCAATATTGTTAGGAAAATAAGTAATTTGAACCGCCATAACTGGGACCGATGTATCGGAAGGTTGTATCACCGGAGAGAGAGAAGTAGACTCCATAACTTCAAGAGGATGTTCACCGGTGAAATGGTTAAAATCGGTATCGGTCTCGGCAACGGTGAGAGACACAGCATCACCAAGAGTGTTGTTAAGGATCCCACGTCGGAAAGATGAAGGACCTAACAACGTTTATAAACTCTAAGGGTCCTTCCTCTCATTACCAATTGGTTTTGAGATGGAACCTCATGATATCTAAGATGGTATCAGAGCCCAACAAGCCCAAACGGACATTCGATCCAAAATGGGATCCGACCCAAGAATGGTGAACCCAAAAGAGACACCATCTTGAGGGGACATATTAAGGATCCCACATCGGAAAGATGAAGGGACCTAACAACGTTTATAAACTCTAAGGGTCCCTCCTCTCATTACCAATTGGTTTTGAGATGGATGCCCACGTTATTAATAAGTGTAAAGAATAATGGGTTTGAGAGATTGTGGGGAAAAAGTGAGGTTTCCGGCGAGAGGGAGGAAATGTTGGAGAGAAAGAGAGAGATTGCTTGAGTTTAGGAAGGATTGAATCAAGAAATGGGAGATTTGAATTAGTGAGTGAATAAAATAATAAACGTTGGATTGGAGTGAGTTGGAGAAACATATATAATATCAAAGGAGGAGGGAGAGAGACAGAAATCAGATGTTGAGTCAGGGGAAGGCTGCCATGGATGAATCATTTGTCTAAATAATCTCTAAATTTCTTTCTTCGGTTGTTTGACCCTCCACTTTTTTCATTTTCTATACTTTTGACATCATCATTACCCCATGAAAAATATAAAAATGCTCTTATATTTTTTGGAACTAAACTCTAACTCATCTCTCATTTACTTTATTTTCCCTCCAACTAAACTCTAACTTTCATCTATCTCATCTATCTAAAAAAAAACTATATTTCAAAACAAGTTATATTATTTCATTTATTGTCTTACTCTTTTGGATATAAGTGATTTTTCACAATTTATTTTATGAATTTTGGACCGAGATGCGAATTTTGGACTGAAATAAACTTTTGAGATGGACAGTGATAGAGAATTTTGGACCAAGATGGACTGAGATGTGCTTTTTGGACCGAGATTGAAATTATGAGTTTCAATTTATCTCTCGATGACATTTTTATAATCTAAAAGGATCGAACAAATAAATAATAAGAAGAGTATGTAAATTCAAGCTAGGTAGATTTTGATGGATTTCTTTGAACGATTTTTTGATGTTATAGTTATATTTTTATGGATTTATTTGAATTCGTGTTGGATATATTTGATTAATTTGTTTAGATTTGAATGATTTGACTGATAGATGAGAGTAAGAGTTTAGTTAGAGAGCAAATAAAGTATGAGTATTTTTATATTTTCATAGGATAATGATGATGTCAAAATTAACGTGAAGAAAATGAAAAATGTGAGGGGGTTAAAAAACTTTAGAAGGGAAATTTTTTAGGTTGTTTGGACAAATTTGACCAACAAATTGGAGCTGGAGGGACTTAAACCTTCGATCTCATGGGAATGGAATATGTGTCTAACTAGTTGAGTTAAGGCTTATGTAGTTATTCAAAACAAATTTTAATCATGTAGTTAATTACTAATAAATATTATATACCTACTTAATTTAATCAAAAAAGAATTATTAACTTTAACTATGGTTTATAAACTATAATTTAAATGTAATGTAAATTATATTTTAATAATATAATATTTATATATTTTTTTAATTTTGATTATAGTGCACAGATAAATAACAAGAATTTTAAGTCTCAAAGTCTTAATTATTAATTAATATTTTTGTAATTATATATCTTAGCTATTATAGAATTTGTTTCGAATAGCATAATTCTGCATACTAATCACTAAAATGTCAGAATATATTAAAAATTACTCAAATATCATAATCATAGTTCAATAAATAATTTAACTATTTTTTATGGTATTTTTAATGAATTTGTTTGTTTTTTTTTTTAAGTTCAAGTTCAATAATTTATCGAACTATTTGATTCTTATTTATAAACTCTGACTTAAGTCTTTAATGTATATGGAAGGTAAATTATATTTTAAGTATATATTATTTTTTGAGAAAAAGAACAAAATGGCACATTTTTTTTCATCCCTTTTTAAAGCAATGTCCATGTATTTTATTATGATAAAAAGTAGCCACATGAAAATATGAAAATACACAAATACTCTTATGTCAAATCATTCTCTCTCCCCTTCTCTTTTCCCTCTCATCTTTTCACGTGGAAGCCACTTTTCACTCTTTTTTTTTTCTTTTTTCTAATGCATCTCTCTCTCTCTCTCTCTCTCTCTCTCTCTCTCTCTCTCTCTCTCTCTCTCTCTCTCTCTCTATTTCATTTTTTTCTCTCTCTCTCTCATTCTCACTCTTTTCTTTTTTTCATATTTTTTATAAACGAAAGTTCCCCCCTATTTTTCCCCCATTTCCCCACCGATATCAAATTCCCTCTTCCTCGCCCCCCACCCCCCTTCATTTTTTCATCTCTCAGATCTTGTTCCCTCTTTATTTCTCTTCTTTTTCCAAAAACCCACCATTTTCATCTTTTACAAACTCCCCATCACATATTTTTTTCAAATTTTAAGACTCTACTCACTTTTTTCTTTTCATTTCTCGCTTTTTATAAACCATGTTCTTCATTGTTTTTCTCTTTCTTTTTATCCATTTGTTCTCTCAAGAATCTTAGATCTTGCGGATCTTGAAGATTTTGATAAAAGGTATACTTTTTTTTAGTTTTTTCTCATTATCTCTTAAATTTCACGATTTTACATTCGGTGCTATGCTCTGTAATATTCGTAATGTATTATCTGCAATATATGTAATATACAACTGTCTGTTTATCTAAATATATATTATGTAATATACGTAATGTACATAAGTGTCGAAAGGATGAACGAACAGCTTCTTATACCATAGCTGTTTTTTTAAATGTATAATTCTGTAATATACGTAATATACACATTTTTTGTGATTTGATTAAATATATATTTTGTAATATACGTGATATATATAACCATGTGTTTTTCTTCAGTTTACTATATTGTTTTACTAAATGTATATTATGTAATACACGCGATATACGAAATGACGAGTGATTGATATACCCCTCCCCATTTCTTTTATGTTCATTATGTAATATACGTAATATAATATAATTTTTTTTTGTTTTGTTTGCATATTAAGTATTTTTTTTTGTACATTAAGTATTATGTAATTAACACTATTTCGTTTTTTCATTTGCAGATTAAATGACATGTATATTACGTACATCCACACCCTTCTTTTATATTTTGTTTTTTTGTTATCCAAACATTATATGATATACATAATATACATTTGTTTTTGTTTGTTTGCATACCGTCACAATGTGTTTGTGACGCGGAGCGCCGATGTCCAATTTATAGGCCTCTTTGTCAAAAGGAAAAATTTGGAGTCGCCACCAACCAAATTCGGGTGTGGTTGGTCACTCTAATTAATAAAAATAGTCTATGAATACCAGATTGCGTTCGGGAGGTATTTATGTGTAGGGAAGGTATTAGCACCCTACAACATCCATTTAAAAAATGGTTACCCTAATCTAATCATATATTATATAATTTTAAATTATTCGTCCTTAATTCAACTAATTTGTGAATGATTGATTTTGATTTATGAAAGCAAATGTCTCATTAATCTTTCCTTAGCATCAAGAATGAAGTAAGTTCAAAGATTGATTGAGCGGGGTTATGATCGTTAATTGAACAAATATCGGAATTGAGAATTCCTCACCTAGAGAAATTGAGAGTCGTTACTTCTCAAAATCCCATCATCGGGTTTGTATTTATATTTTAAAAAACATTTATTATTATTTTTATTTAAAATACTTCCTTTTATTTTAAATAACAAGTATTATGTTTATTATTTATTTTTTTAGGGTTTTTGTATACTTATTGAGAATTTGATAAACACATTACTCAGTGTTCGATGAGATGTCATTGATTTCCAGCCTATAGTGTTCGATGAGAATTTGACGTATGAGGAAACCCCGGTGAAAATCTTGGCAAGTGAACAAAAGGTTTTAAGGAACAAGACGATTAATCTTGGTAAAGTTTTATGGCGTAATCAGTTGACGGAGGAAGCTACATGGGAGCTCGAGGACCAGATAAGAGAGCGTTATCCGTTCTTGTTTCCTGAAGCTTAATTTTGTGAAGACGCAAAATTTTAATGTGGGGAGATTGTAAGGACTCAAGAGTTTATAGTAGGGTAATTAGAATTTTCCCTTATATTGGTTTATTTTGTTTGGTATTTTTATTAAGTAGCAAAAATTATTATTATTATTTGTTATGTGTATTTGGTTAATTAGAAATTAACCATAATTAGTTTCTTTAAAACAATTTTACTAACCGTAGTTAGTTTAACTAAGGGTGGGAATTTAATAAAAGGGTAAAAAAATTAACCATAGTTAATTTAGGGAAGAGGACTAGTTAGCATAAGGAAAAGGGAGAAGGGGTTTGAAATTTTGTTTTAGGAGGTGGAGGGACTTTTGGGTAAATATAATTTAGTTATTATTTTAATATTGGAAAACTACAAATATATAAAGGTAATTGTAAAGAATATAAAAGAAAAAAAAACAAACAAATTCTCTCCTTCTTCCCTTCATTCTCGTCGGCCCCTCCTCCCTCCATCTCCCTTGTGAAATCCTTGTTCCTCCATCAATCTAACTTGTGATTCTAAGTAAAATCAAGGTGGGTTTTGGTGGATTTATGCTAGAATCTTCATTCTAGGAGGATTGAAGCAAAGTTCCACAAGATTCAACAAAAAACCCAAGGTGAGATTTCAATGAGAAGGTTCTAGGTTTTTATGAGTTTTGGGGTTTCTTTTGAATTGTTGATTATAATAACTTTGGGGGGTCCTTTTACTTAAATTCTGGGAATACTTGTTGTTTTGGTGAGTTTAGACTTAAGGATATACATATACTTTGAAAGGGGAAAGGGTGGAGACCATGGGTGAAGATAAGCTTTCAAAGACTCCATTAATGGAGGTTTTTGAAGCTTCTAGTTTGCTTGATTTTGGTTTCTTTCTTAATTATTTTAAGGGGCTGTCAAAACTAGAAAGTTTGGGTGATTTTATGTACATTTTATACATGAAAACACATAGAAAGACCAAGCTTTTGAAATTTTGATAATTACCTTTTTTGGCCAAAAACTATATATACCTCAATTTGACTTGTTTTTGAAAACTTTTACCTCTAACCGGGTGTGATTTGGGTTTTGTTTGTTTTGGGCTGAATTAAGTATGTTATTGTCAATCTAAATATTCTTGGAATATTTAACGTAGGACAAGAACGAGCGATCGTCCACGGGCCAACTTCGAAGGTGAGAACACAAAGAATCGGAGGGGTGATTGGTGTAGTGTTCTCGATTCTTTCCGAACTATCTCTGGAATGAAGTCTTGTGATCATGAGTAATGGTGAATTGTGGTGTAGTTTGTAAGGTTATGGGATTAAGTGAAGTAACGGGAAAAGATATCGACTCCGACATTGGTTTAGAGAGCCGAAATGCGAGATAGCTCAAAATAGGATTATGTTTTTGACTAGTTGATCATACAAGCATGCCTACTTGTTTAATTCTTGCGTTCTTAGTCCATGATCGATTCATATACTGATTTGGGGCTATGATCATGCATACTTGTCATGTTTTCGGTTTATGCTCGATGGATAGTTACGAATGAGATAATAGAGAAAAGTGTGAATGTGAACCATGTGATTACGTGAAATTTTGAGCATTATGTGTGTAATGATCAAGTCATATACTGATTTGGGAAATTGTCCTATTTCAGTCAGGACCCAAAAATCCATCTAATTCCATTCCATTTCATAACATTCCACTCATGCATAACATGCGATCGTCATGTGGCCATGGGGTCGTAACCCGTGTAACGGTGTGTGGGTGTTGGACGTTACACGTGGTTACCGTGACGGAGTTGTGATGAAGCTCCGAAGTGCTATATGATGAATGGCCCGGATGCTAGTGGTTATTGAGATAACTTGAGATTGAGATGAGCTACGACTCGGATGTTGATTGACCATGTAACTTAGGGCGTAGTGAGACGTCGGGTTGATGATGGCATGGCTTGTGAAACTAAAGAGAATGGTAATTGTGATATGTGAGATATGGTAACAGTTTGACGAAAGTGCGGGTTAGAGAACTTGTGGTTGATTGACACCATCTATTCACATTGCATTTGTTCAATATTTACATTTTAAGCATGTCATTACTTTCTATACATTTTTTTATGACCATTCCGCATCACCGTTCATATTCTTTTGTTTTCACTGAGTTTCATACTCAAAGGTGCTATAAAACACCTTTCAGGTATCAGATGAGGACGGGGACGAGGCGCGGCAGGTGGTGCTTGTTGATGCATCGAGATGGAGCTTTTGGGATTAGGCCTCCAGTCTTCCAGGAGTGTTGTTGTCTTCTTTTGGGTTGTGGCGTCTTTTATTTTAGGATCAAGACTTAAGTTTATTGTATATATTATGTTTGTATAACCGTTAAAACTGGGTGCACTATATATATTTTGAGTTTGAACTTATAAAATGTTTTGAAACGGCCGACAAGCCGAGTTTGTGAATAAATAGGTCTTTTATGATTTGTGTGTTATGGAATTTACATACACTTCATGCCAAAATTTCAAATATTTTGCTAAATCAATTGTTTTAAGTTTTAAGTTCCTTGCTTTCGTATGCGTACTCATATCCTGGGCTCTTAGAGCAAGTCGGGTCGTCACATGCATTGATGGATTTAGCCTGTTCGGGGCATCTAGAGCACAATACTCGTTGTGGCCTGTTGTGTTGACACAGTATAACTTGCCGCTATTGATGTGTATGAAAGATCCAGTGATTTTCTTTACTGTCATCGTCATGGGTCTGAAAAGTCTAAACAAAGGCTTGATATTTACCTGCAACCCCTGATTGTTGAGCTGGTTACTTTATGGAACGATAGAACACTGACATAAGATGTGTCGAAACAAAACTTCGCAATACAAGCCACGATTATCTGGACGATCAGTGACTTCCCAGCATATTCGAAGTTGTCAAGTACATAAGTTTATATAGTTAATTAATTTGTATTATCTTGTAGTATAAGCGAGGTAGATTAGAGTTCATAATTGTGAGCTTCCATTCGTCACGATGGGACACATCGAGAAAGTTTGAATGTCCTCATTGCATGGAAGAAACTGATGCTTTCTATTGAAATATGGAAGGAGAACATGATGGTTTGATTGTCATAGGAGATTCTTACCAATCAAACATTCATTCAGAACAAATAAGACGGACTAGTATAAAGGATAAAATGCACGGAACCAACTCCCTCCTGCAGTTTTGGATTTACCGTATTGGGTAGATTTAATGATTCAACTTAACTTAGATATCATGCATATTGAGAAGAACGTCTTCGACAACGTGTTTAATACAATTTTAAACATCCTGAGAAAAACGAAAGACAACTAGAAAACACGATATGACATCAAGAAAATATGTCGTCACTCGAAGTTGGACCCAGATCAGAGATGACTCCCAACCAAGGCAAACACAATCGGCTAGTTTTCTTTAATTCATCAAATCTTGCTTTAGATTGCGTGCTTAGGAGCATTCAAGCAACCTTGATCAAGTTGTTTGTGGAGTGTTTCGAATCATGGGGTAAGAAGCCAGTCTTGTTTCTTGATATTTGATCATCAAGATATCCTTTTTCCCGTACTTACACCTTGGGTTGTTTCGAGTAAATCGTGATAAAAGAACTAATCGTTTAATTACTAAAAAAAAGGTATCAACGATTCATTTGAGAGCAAGTCGATTAAATTATTAGCGAGGTTTTGTTTTTCTATTTGACTCTTTCTTATTTAATTTTGCCCATCTCAAATAATGTTTCATCTAGTAGGCCACCTTTGTTGAATGAAGAAAACTACATTTATTAGAAAATCAGAATAGCTCTATATTAAAGCTATGGACGAGAAGGCTTTGAAATCAGTGCTGATTGGTTGATCCTACCTATCCTACTAAGATAGATGAGGAAACCATGGGGGTGTCTTTAAAGTATGAGATAGAATGAACCATTATGAAGATAAACCTCCTACGTAGGTGCAATTTGCATCTCTCTCAAGCATCGAACTTCTCCAATTTATTGACCTATGGGTAAAGATGGTCTCTACCTTCTACAATCCTGTTCTGAAGGTTCTCTCAGCCATTCCTCTGCCTTTTAGTTCACTTCTGTTGTGGCATGATCAATTCTGGACATTCCTCCAATATTCTACACACGAATTACGCAAAAGAGCCAATGTTCTTCTACTTACAATTCATGATTCTTGCAAATGTTGTGGTGACAAAACAGTTCTCCCCTATACCACCAACTGGGCATGGAGATCACGGAAGTTTTTGGAGTACAAGAGAATATGTCGGCCTTGCTCCAGCTGTGTAGCTGGTTCAGACCCCGGCCAGATGCCTCTCGATAACATTACCATGATGAAATTGAATCTTAATTCATTGCCATGCACCTTAAGATTCAAGAAAAATTTGGAATGATAGAGAATTGTTCTTTCACAGATGAACCATAATAGTATTTGTGCCACAGAGTGGAAAAATATTAGGACCCATCCATGACCTGCCAATCCATACAATGCCAAGTGATCACGTCAAATATTCAAAATCATTAGAACAACAGGGTTCTTTCATTATAACGAAAAGGTAGTCTAGAACTTCGTAAATCAACTTGGAACTTGAATGTGCTTTATCAGCAACATGAAAACGATGAGTCACTGTGTTAATGTTAATCCAACTACAGCCAGGTTCCTTCCTTAAACCTCTTTCTTTCATAGTATTTCTAAGTTTTGCTACCACATCCCATCTGCTGGAAGAAGCATATAAATTTGACAGTGAAATGAAATTAGATGGATTTTTGGGTCCTGACTGAAAAAGAAATCTGTAAGCCAATTCTAATATCTCAGAATTCCTGTATGTTAAAGAAGCAAAAGCAAGAGCTCCCCAGACACCTGGACCGGGTTCTACTGGCATTGTTTTGATAAAATCCAATGCTTGTTCAAGCTCACCTATATTGCCCAACATGTCAACCACAATAGCACAAATCTCAGTGGTTGGTTCAATTCCATATTCTTCGACTGCGGTGCTATATATTTTGAGACCTTCATTCATCATTCCCGACCTGCCACAAGCGGATAAAATTCCCACTATAGTTATCATGTCTGGCTTGATGCCGAGCTGGATCATCTCCTTGTACAAAATTATGGCTTCCTCACCCTGTCCATGTAATCCATACGCAGAAATTAACGTAGCCCAAGAGATTGGATCTTTACAAAAGGATTCAGCCTCAAAAACTCTTCTCGAGTTCTCCAAGCTACCACATTTTGAATACATATCAATCAAAGCATTACATAAAGGTACATCATCATTAAATTCCTTTCGGATAGCAAAGCCATGAACTTGTTTTCCATTCATTAATCCAGCATGTGAACTACAAGCAGGGAGGACACTGATAAGGGATATTTTGTTCGGTACTATTCCATCTTTCATCTGCATCCTCTGGAAAAGAATCAACGCTTCATCAGGATCTTCATTTTGTGCATAACCTCTGACCATTGCTGTCCAAACATAAACATTTTTACTCTTCAATTGGTCAAATACATACCTAGAAGCAACCATCTTTTTATTCCTCGAGTACATATCAATCAAACAACATCCGAGATGAAAATTTGATCCGCAATGAAGATCCAACTCATTCTTCACTACATAACAGTGCAGTTCCTTCCCATAACTCCATTTCTCATTGGAGTCGCAACACAAAGGTAGAAGACTCGAAATAGAAAAGGCATCCGGTTTTACTCCATCAATCTGCATACTCCTGAAAACTTCCCACATCTCCCTAACATACAAACAATCACCCGAACTCGCAAAACCTACTAGAAGTACATTCCATGAACCTGAATTTCTTTCAGGCATTTCATCAAACAGCTTCAAGGCTTCTCTGTCCATTCCATACTTAAAGTACATAGACATAAGGGAATTAGCAACAACAATATCCAATACGAACCCAAGTCGTATGCTCATCCCATGAATAAATTTCCCAACAGCCAAATCCCCAACCACACCGGCCGCTTTTGCCAACGCGGACAATGTAAAATCATCCGGCATTACGTCACACCGTTGCATTTCATTAAAACGACTAAACGCCCCATGCGAGGCATCATTCTTAACATACCCATTAATCAAGGAATTCCATATATAAACAGATTTGGTCAAAGCCAAGTTAAATACGAGCGTAGAGTCGCTTAAATTCCCACAAACAGAGTATGCAGAAATAAGTTTGGTTATCAGAAAAGTGTTTTGTTCAAACCCATGAGTGACAACCTGAGAATGAGATTGACGGGTGAGTTTAGGAGATTGGTGATCGATGGCGCGTTGAAGAAAATGGAGGAGAAGGCGAGATGGGTAGAGATCAGAGTCAGAGATTGAAGAGTGGCGACGAGAGATTATTAGTAAACTGTACAGCTTGGGCATAGAAACAAGGTTCATCAAGCAAAAACGAAATCCAAACAATGGCTGCTGTGGGTCAAAATTCTCTTCTTTTCGAGACGTTATATCAGTCTTTACAAGACATAGTTCGTTTTAGTTTCAGGCAATACAGTTGAAGATCGTGGCTGCTGTGGGTTAAGCTCAAATGTCCGGAAAATTTCTAATTCTACCGGGTAGGGGTGTTCATTTTCCCCGCGGGGACCCACCCCGAAAGTGGCGGGAAATCCCTATTCCCAACGGGGACGGGGACGGGGATAAAAATATCCCCGTTTGAGTTTCGGGGACGGGGAATGGCATCCCCGACCCCGATCCCGATCCCGTTCCCCGATAATAAATATATATAAATTATTTAAAAATATTTTTATACTTAAGCCCAATTCCTATTAACTCATCTATTCTCTTACTAATTATTCTCTTATTCTTCTTGTTTTTCACTTTTTTTTATGTTTTGTTATTGTTTTTTCCTTACTGTTTTTACTGTTTTTTATAAAATGTTTTTTATTTGCTGTTTTTTAAAAACTGTTTTTATTCACAGTTTTTGCTGTTTTTTAAAACTGTTTTTCATATGTTTTGTTTGCTGTTTCTATTGTTGTTTTTAGTGTTTTGCAGTTTTTTACTTGCTGTTTTTTTATTGCAATTTGCTGTTTTTTTATTGTAATTTGTTGTTTTTGGATTTGAGTTAGATAAATTATTGAATTTTGATAATTGTATTGAAAAATGAACTTTATTAGGGATTTTATTTTTAAATTTTCCCCGCTAAATTCCCCGTGATTTCCCCCACGTGGAATCCACGTCCCCGTCCTCGATCCCTTTGAACGGGGAATTTTGAGAGGATGGAGACGGGGATTGGGAGCGGGGACGGGGATGGGGAATGCATTCCCCGTCCCCGCCCAGCCCCGTGAACTCTCCTACTACCAGGTACCTGCAGAATCGTAACGTAGAGTTAGAAAGAGTTTAATATCGAATTTCTAATTTATTAACTAATGGGGTTGTGCAAATATTAGTTATGATTTCTAATTTCTAATTCTAATTCAAAACTTTAAAATCGTCAATAAATAAAAGAGTTTATTATCATCAAAATATTAGGTATGATTGAAGCCATTAACCTCATTGTTTACTTATAATTTAAAAGTTTTCAAGTGATTATAACATAGAGTCTGAAATAAGGATGCCAAAAAATCTTGAATAATTTAAATCGGACTTCAAACGAAGAAATTATGACTAAAAAGAACGTTTACAACATTGAAGGGGAGGGATCTTATTACCATAAATTGAAACTACAGGGGTGTGATTTGCCATCTTTAAACTACAAGGGCTATGCAAGAATTTGACCGAAACCACATGAGTGTTATTTGCAATTTACCCTTAAAATTAAGGGAAAATGACACTTTTGGTCTCTAGTTTTAAGTTTGTTTACCATTTGGTCCTTGAGTTTTCAAAACCGACATTTTTACCCCATGACTTTTTATTTTGTTTACTATTTGGTTCCTAATGTAAAACTCCT
The DNA here is from genome assembly GCA_028015215.1 of Gynostemma pentaphyllum. NCBI lineage: Eukaryota > Viridiplantae > Streptophyta > Magnoliopsida > Cucurbitales > Cucurbitaceae > Gynostemma > Gynostemma pentaphyllum. The sequence goes on along the minus strand of CM051345.1, from coordinate 9,296,513 downwards.
GTTAAATATTTAAGGAATAAATATAAAATACATTCCTGCGCTTTGGGTTATTGTTATTTCATACCCCTACGCTTTTTTTTGTTTTAAAATACCCCTGCACTTTAGTAAAATTGTAAATGACACCCTTCAATCGATTAGTTTTAACGAAATTGACATACATTTATATTCTACATATGTCATATATTATGATTTCATGAAAAAAAAAATTGACAGATGTGTGTAATTATAGAATAAATTCTTATGTTAATAAGATATAAAATCTATAAATCACACTCAAATATTCAAACTTTTCAAAAAAAATTAATGGTTTTGGAACAAATGGTATGCGTATAATATGGATGTGTCTAAAGTTCGTTAAAATTTATCGATAGAATGGTGCAATTTGTAATTTTTCTAAAGTGCAGGGATATTTTAAAACAAAACAAAAGGTACAAGGGTATGATTTAACAATAAAGCAAAGTGCAGAGGTGTATTTTGCATTCATCCCAATATTTAACAGAATTCTTAAGTGGCATTAAAATATTCATTATATATTTTTTGTATTGCTGACATGTCATATTTTAAATGAGATGGCATATTTGATGAGTATATTTTTATTTGTATATTTTAAACTATTTATCTCTCCTCTCTCTTTCTCTCTCCACCTCTCTTCATCTCTTTCCCCTCACTCATCCCTATTTGTATTGTTCTTCATCAATAAAGCATCAACATGGTCGGAAAATTCAAAATCCCACTGTCGAAAAAATGAACTCAAACCTAGATCAAAATCAACACATAAGAAAACATAGATCTAAAATGAACAAAACCAAAACCACCTACGATGAACCCCAGACCCTCGTCTGAGAGAGTCACAGACAGCGAATCCAAACCAGAAATCCTACATGCTATTAGACAAATTATTAGCATATAAATCTGATGACAATGTTTCAGACATTTATCAATTCGCCAAGGTGATTGATAAATCTGATATAATAGGTGTAAAGACCCGAATTTTCTCAAAACATTAAACTAGAAATAAACAACGGAAGACTTGATTTTACGAAAATTCGGCATGGTGCCGTTCGTATTTTGAACGTGCCAAAATCAAATACACTATTCACAATTCATAAAAAGAGATAAAACAGAGCAAACGTGGAATTGCGCAATTCCGACATAGTTCTAAATCAACAGAAAAGTATTAAAATACCAAAATGCTCTTTCGAGCTCCAAAAGACACAACTAAAGCAGAAAGAAAGTAAAGTTATGCAAAGTTAACGAAGATGTCTTGCATTCCTAGAATGCTCAAACCATCCAGTCCATATCCAAACCATCATCCAACGATCACGCGGCACCACCACCTCTACCACAACCTCAACCTCGGGGCGTACCTGAAAAACATTAAAGTGTAGCAACATTAGCATAAAAATACTAGTGAGAGTAAAATGGAGGCATGTAATCCTATGGATGAATTCCACATCAGAAATTGTGTCCAAAGTTAAGCATGCTCTTTACTACCCATTCTTTACTCTCAAACAACATACATTCCAAATCAAACATTTTCCCAATTACATACTACAATATTACCGAAAGGTAAATTCCATAAATCAACAATCAAATTAGACCCACAATTCGTACCCAATAACATTAGAGAAAGAAAACTCATCGACCAAAATCATAAAGTAGCATCAACGTTATCAAAGGTAATAATTCATTCATGCCCTCCATCTAAAGAATCCGAGTACATTAAAATCCCAATTCAATTGATACCTCTACCTCATCTAGGGAATCCGAGTATATATCCATATTTCACATTTATACAACACATACTCCATCACAATGAATCCGAGTATATATCGTAAATTCACATTCGCATATCATTCATACTCCATCACAATGAATCCGAGTATGTTTACCATTTCTCATTTAATCAATACATATACTCCATCTAAAGAATCCGAGTATATATCCATATTTCACATTTACACAATACACATACTCCATCACAATGAATCCGACCATGATTATAGTTTCTCATTAATCGATACATATACTTCATCACAATGAATCTAAGTATATATCCATATTTCACATTTACACAACACACATACTCCAAAACTAACCTCAAAGTAAACACTCACTTCCAAAACAACTAAATCCTCAAAGGATCTCAGTCACACAATCCCTCTTAAACTCAAATAAACAATATCGTCATGAAAAACATACATAGAACACACACCACCACTTTAAACTCACCTTTGAAGCTTAGAGAAGTTGTTTAAATCAAGAACCGACCTCAATTAAATGAAATTAACGCCCCTAGAGTTGCTCGGAACCTGGAAAAATCATTAATTACAACTAATTAGCATGAGAACCAACGTAAAATAGCGAAAACCTGACCAAATTAGCTCAAATTGGCCCAATTACAAATTGAACCAGCTGAACCTGTTCAAGTGAACCGAATTTTCTCCAATCTTCTCCACGCACGCACGCAGCCAAGGGATAAGGAAACTGCTTACCTCTGTCTAGTTTCCGGAGGATTCCAAGGTGTTCCAGCAGCAGTCCACGTCTCTCGTTCCGCCCAACCTCTCCTCTTCGATCCACCTTACGTTCGGCGAATATTCTTGCAAAACGAAAACTCACCAAATCATCCAAAACCAAACAAGTCTCAACCCTTATGTCCAACGGTGGTGGCGGTGCTACGAGGTTGACGGTGGAAAAACAAAAAGAGAGAAGTGGAGGGTGGTGGTGGCTGCAACATGAAAGAGGAGAGGAAGATGAAAATTAAAAAGAAAACAGGGCGGTGGTCCACGGTAGGTAGAATGAAACGGAAAGGAAAAGAAAAGATGACGGTGGTGGCGGTGATTGCTCATGGCGGTGGCGATTCACGGGGAGATAAGAAAAATGGAAAAGGAAAAATAGGGGGGCGGTGGTCTGATTCACACAAAGATGATAAGAAGAGAGAGAAAAGAAAAAAAAATAAGGGGGGGTGGTCTCACGGGTGGAGAGAGATAGGAAAAAAAAATAATAAATAAATAAATAAAATAATAAATAAGTAAAAAAAAAGGAGTTTGTTGCTCTAATTTGTACGAATAGGACAAAGACATAGGCCCACACTTCACCCCTCTTATCGCAACCAGTCATTTACACAACCGTTCCTTTCCACTGAAGTTCAATCTCTCAAATCATCACAACGACAATGGTCTTGAAATTCAAAACTCGACGCCTAATATACAAATCTCTATCGAATACAACTCATAAGGTGAGCTCATATCTAGCATCGCTATCTCAAAATGTAGCACATGTGAAAGAAAAAAAACTCGAAAAGTAATTCCAAAACACAAACATTCTAAACACACTCAGCACTCTAAGCTACATTGGTGGCAAGACCAACCAATAAGCGATCAATCCCTCTCAGTCCAGAATTCTCAATTGGATCAATAATCATGGGCTAAGCTTGCCCTCTGACTCGTATCTCATAAATCAATCATTGAAGCTAGTAACAAGATCTCACAGCCTTGCTAACACAACTCTAAATTCCGATGCCAATTATCTACATATCTTTTCCGCCCAATCTGTTCAGTTTTCATCCCTCATGGGATCAAGTTGAAAGGCCCACTAATTATCTAAATTAGCTCAGCTCAAACATCTTACTCTCAACCTTTCATTTAACCAAACTGTCAATCTACAAACTGACTATGCAAGGTCTCATATGGTACTTTTTCCGTAGTAGATTGATAACCGTTGTTGTAAATAAACTACACCTGAAATAACTGATTACTCTAAGTGACCCTACTCTAAAATACAAGCTTGAAGCATAAACTCAAAATCTGCTTAACTCGTCGGTCTGACCATCTACCTAATGATGAGAACAACACTGAGGTCTAACTTGATGTGCATAGCATAAGGTGAACTCTGTGAACATTTTAAAATGATTCAGCTTTTCTAATCTGACTCTAAAGTGACTATTACCTTATTCAGCCCTCAAAAGCTTATCCAAAACATTTGAGCCCAAGTTTCTACTCATAAGTCCACTATTCTTCTTTTTCCGTTAAAAGTGAGCCCACTTGATCAATCTGTTGACCGTTATCCAATTTATGTCATTAACCATTACCATCCTTGGCAAATCACTTGCAAAATCCATATCATGGGTGGGGTACTTCTTCTCATGCTCCTTCAACTGACAAGAAGCATAGGCTATAACCTTACCATGTTGCATCAAAACACAACCCAAACCCTTCTTCGAAGCATCAGTATACATAGTCAAACTACCCGATCTATCCGGCGATACAAGAACAGATGCGGTCACTAATCGCTTCTTGAGCTCCTCAAAGCTCTCTCCACACTTCTTGGATCATATAAAGTTCACTCCTTTTCCGTCAAATACGTCAAGTTCGATGCTATCTTGAAAAAGTTTTGCACAAATTGTCTATAATAACAAGCAAGCCCAAGAAAACTACGAATCTCGGTCACACTAGTTGGTCTAGGCCAACTACTCACCGCCTCAATCTTAGAGAAATCTACCGTCACTCCTCTACTAGAAACCACATGGCCTAAGAATGTCACTTCCTTTAGACAAAACTCACACTTAGAGAACTTTGCAAACAACTTTTGCTCTCGCAACACCGTCAAAACCTTCTCTAAGTGCATAGCATGCAACTCCTCGGTCTCAGAATAAATCAAAATATCGTCAATGAACATGATAACAAATGGGTTAAAGAACCTCCTAAACACGGTATGCATGTGATCCATAAAAGCCACCGGCGCATTAGTCAACCCGAAGACATAAGCACAAGCTTATAATATCCATAACGCGTCTAGAGTGCCGTCTTGGGAATATCATCCTCCCGAATCCTCAACTGATGGTGACCGGATCTTAAATCTATCCTCGAAAAGATAGTAGCTCCTTTCAACTAATCGAAAAGATCCTTAATCCTAGGCAAATGATATTTGCTTTTCACAGTAACTCGGTTCAACTCTCGGTAGTCAATGCACAACCTCATTGAATCGTCCTTCTTCTTCACAAATAACACAGGTGCTCCCCACGGGGACACACTAGGGTGAATAAACCTTAAGTCTAAGAGCTCTTGCAACTGATTCTTGAGCTCTTTCAACTCAGCCGGTGCCATACGATAAGGTGCCTTGGAAAAGGAAGAGATCCTAGGTTTCACCTCTATCTAGAAATCTAACTCACCCTCCGGCGGTAAATCGGGTAACTCATCGGGGAACACATCAGTGAAATCCCTCACAATGGGCACTCAAGCAAGGGTAGTCTCACTAACCGAAATGTCTACTACGCTAGCCAAGTAACCCCACGCACCATCACTCAAAAGAACTATAGACCGTATAACTGCAAGCATCACCCTACCTCGAGTTCCACAAAAACGATAACTAGTCCCACATGAACCGACAAAGTCCACGACTTTGTCACTATAACCAATGTTGGCGTGGTTGGCTGACAGCTAATCCATACCCAAAATAATATCAAAATCAGTCATCGACATAACAATAAAAACAACATGCAAATAACAACCCAAAATGCACATGTCAAAGGTATGAATCTCTATCCACAATAACAGATTTTCCAAGTAGGGATTTCAAGAACTCAACCTCGATATAGCTTATCGGGACCTTCCATGAAAGGTTAAAGCTTTCTATCTCGAGTGGCAACACCCTTTTTAAATTAACACCACACTATCACATTGATTTACCGTAAACAATATTAATTTCACTGTCTCATCCCCGACCAGGAACTTGTCCCTTACATAATCTAGGTCACTACACTCGAGCCAGACCGATTAATTCTTCATAATCACTCAAATGAACTATGTATCCCATCCTTTATCTCCGGGATATAGACACAATCACGCTTCATTTACACATATAACATTATTATCGCGTCCCATAAACACAACTACTTAGCAACTACACCATATAAAACTTCCATCAGATGTGATGATCAACAGATAAATCTCTTGGACTATCTCGACTCCCTTGCACCAATTCTACATCAACACGCTACACAAGGTACACAACCTCTTAACTACATGGGTAAATACAATCCTTAGTACTCATATTAAGATCTCAGCCGATCAATTAAAATGACATCACCACTTAATGGCTCTTACTGGGTGGTAATTATCACAAATTATAAAAAATATTCAACAAGGGAGAATCTCTCCTAATAAACTTTCCACTTTTAAGAAAAGTAACACTTAATAATAAAGTACAAGGAATACCTGGTGTCGTCGATGGCAGATGATGTTTGGACAAAAACATTAAAAACAAAACCTGAAAGAAACATGCGATGCATGAGGTCTACAGAACCCTTAGACTCTGATACAACCTGTAAAGACTCGAATTTTCTCAAAACATTAAACCAGAAATAAACAGCGGAAGACTTGATTTTACGAAAATTCGGCATGGTACCGTTTGTATTTTGAACGTGCAAAAATCAAATACACTATTTACAATTCAGAAAAGAGATAAAACAGAGCAAACGTGGAATTGCGAAATTCCGAAATTGTTCTAAATCAACAGAAAAGTCTTAAAATACTAAAATACTCTTTCGAGCTCCAAAAGACACAACTAAAGCAGAAAGAAAGTAAAGTTATGCAAAGTTAACGAAGATGTCTTGCATTCCTAGAATGCTCAAACCATCAAGTCCATATCCAAACCATCATCCAACGATCACGCGACACCACCACCTCTACCACAATCTCAACCTCAGGGCGTACCTAAAAAACATTAAAGTGTAGCATAAAAATACTAGTGAGAGTAAAATGGAAGCATGTAATCCTATGGACGAATTCCACATCAGAACTTGTGTCCAAAGTTAAGCATGCTCTTTACTACCCATTCTTTACTCCCAAACAACATACATTCCAAATCAAACCATTTCCCAATTACATACTACAATATTACCGAACGGTAAATTCCATAAACCAACAATCAAATTAGACACACAATTCGTACCCAATAACATCAGAGAAAGAACACTCATCGACCAAAGTCATAAAGTAGCATCAACATTATCAATACATAATAATAATAAAAAAGTAAATAAAAAGAAAATAAAAAGGAGTTTGTTGGCCTAATTTGTGGGAATAGGACAAAGACAACGGGCCCACACTTCACCACTCTTATAATACTAACCAACATCATTATTTAATTTAAACTAACTTAACTATTTTAATTACATAACTAAATAATTAAATAATGAAATAAATAAAATAAAATAAATCATAAATAAATAAATTGTTAAAAAAAATTTACGGAAATAACAGGACATTTCAATAGGAGTGAGAGGTTCCTATGAGTTTGAACCTGAATGGTTTCAAGTTCTTGACAATATTTATCAAAACCCAATTTTTCTAGTGGGTCATTTTCCAACTGACTTCATCAATCGTCAATGGGACTTTGGGTTTGAACGTCTTTCATGTGTTACCTCCGATGGTCAAACGACCTTCTAAGGTTTCATTTATTGCCGGTCAACCCCTCGGTTATTTAGCTTCATGGGCCCTCTTCCCCCTATCACACCATTTCCTGGTGTGGTTGGCAGCTGAAGTGGCTTATCCTAAGTCTGGCCCTTTTCGCCGATATGGCTTATTGGGTGATGACATAGTCATTGCCGACCCTAATGTAGCACAAGTTTATCAACAATTGATTTCTAAGCTTGGTGTTGGTATTTCTCTTGGAAAGAGTATTATTTCCAAGACAGGTGCCCTCGAATTTGCTACCCGCTCGAAGGCTTATATCTCTTTTCTTTGTATGCTTAACTACGACCCTTTGTTCGACCCAGTGGGGTACATACACAACCCTCGGGCTCAACGGTTAGGTTCGACTCAGGTCTCATCGGACACCCGATGAAAGGCTGACATTCAATTACGAAGCGGGCATATATATGAGATGAAGCACACCCGAAGACAAGGCTAATCAAGAACTTATTGGATAAACAAGATAAGGGATCTGTTGTTTATGTAGCATTTGGTGCCAAGGCTAAGCCGACTAAATATGAACTAATCGAGATAGCGCTCAGGCTAGAACAATCAGAGTTGCCATTCTTTTGGGCTTTGAAAACGTGTCATATAAAAGGAGGAGAATGCTTCATATTTTAATTTGAGAGGTGAGAATTAAAAAAATTGAGAGGTTGGAACCATGGAGAAGATGAACAGGAAAGGAGGAGAGAGTTAAAGGATGAGAGTGAAGAGAGATAGTTGATTAAAAAATATATATTTGAGCCATTGAACGCTTTCGTGGGCGATAAGTTGAGCTCGTCGGCAATGGGGTTCATGGTGAGATGAGCTTACCAGACGATGAGGTTTATGGTGGTCTAGATCTGGATCATGTGATGCTTTCACCGGTGATGAGCTTTGTGGTGGTGGTTATGGAAATGAAGATGAAAAGGGGGAAGAAGAAGGTGATGAATAGAGAATAGAAACGTCGAAGTTTTTTTTTTTTAAAATCACCACATCATCCTTTAAATTAATTTAATAATACTAGTTAACAATTAAAAAAAAATTATGTCACATCAGTATTCTGTTAAGTATTTGACAGATTTTTTACAGCAAGGACCGAATTGAAAGCTAAATGAAAACTCAGGGGTAAAAATATTGGTTTTAAAAATTCAGGGATAAAATGGTAAACAAACTCAAAACTCAGAGACCAAAAGTGTCTTTTTCCATAAAATTAATTAACCCTCTATTTGGATCCAAGAAAATATGGAAGATGATTTTAAATTCCGTGATTTGAAATACTAAAAATGATTTTAAATTCTTAATTGTGTTTGGAATCAGTAGGATTTGAAACGAATTTAATTTTTATTTTGTGTTCGGATGTTTGTAGGAAATGAAAAGAAAGTAAGGATACTACTAATAGTTATGTTGACATAAATAAGTAGGCTATTAAATGAAGAATAATTGTAACATTCCTAAATTCTCAAAACATTGAAAACACTCAATAACATTGGAAGCATAACATTTAAAACAAATATGTCATTTTCATTCAAATAAAAAATAATCATTGTTCACAATTCGATCGCGATCTTATTTCAAATACTAAATCCACAATAGTTTTTACTTAGCTCAAATAAAAGGGAACAATCAAATCCATAATAAAATATCATCTAAAACTTGAAAGTAGCAATAATAACATTATCCAAATTCAAGTTCCCATCCCAGAAGTAAAACTACAAAAATAAACTAAAGGAAAGTCACCGGTGTGTAAATCCATGTCAACCAATCCACCTGCCATGAGCTTCATCAATAGCCAGCTTTCTCCTTCTTCTTACCTGAAAAAATAGTGTAGCATCATGAGGCTACGCCCAATAAGTAAAAAACACTAATCGTTTAATAATGTCATTAGAAGTTCTAAGTTCATTAAGTCCATAATCGGCCTCACCGACTTCAAAACATTTCACTCATTGTATTTATTCCATCTTAACCCAATGACTTAACTCTCCTCTTTATTCACAAACAAAGAGAGAGTTCTTGCTTGAAAAAGGATTAAACGTATGTTTTGAAAATTTAACATTTCGAGGTATTCTTCTTATGTGTTTGCAAAGCACAAAAGTGAACCTACGTGTATATTCTCTACAAGTTTTACACATGGAGTGAACCTGCCCCACGAAGTGTTATTAAGTCATACACAACTATAATAATCATCCTTAACGACATATTCTTTATTAAGTAAGACCTTACTTAATGCGAACATCCAACTATATTGTTAAAGGCATTCAAAAAAACATGATTTAAAAGCAACGTTACACAAGATGCCTAACAAGCCTAAGTTTAGTTTTTCGCCTAGAAACCCCGTTTCTACCCAAAAACTTACTTTTTAAGGCTTAAAGTTAATAATTCAAAATTCTAGAATTATATCATATTCTCAGCCTTAAAATGAACTAAAATCACCCAAGAACACTTTTAAAATGCTCATAGCGGTCACCCAATACTAGTGGTAAAACTAGTCTAGTTTCCTTGCTTAATTGGGCAAAAAATCTAAAATAATAACTTAATTTTTAGCAACAATATAACGTACTAAAATCATCCAAAATAGTCCTAAAACATCAAATAATAGTCCACAATAGCCCACAATTCAGTTTTACACAAAGAAACAAACTAGCCTACAAGCATACTTGAAAATCCAACTTTTCCACATTTTAGTCTAAAAAGTTTGTACTTTTTTTTCAGCAAAAATACGTCCATAAACATTCTAAAAACCATCTCACACTTGTTTAATGAAAAAGAAACATCACAAAGAATTACCAAGCAATTAGCAATTTGTACTCACCTTAGACTTAGGTTTTCAAGAACTTCTAACACCTGCAACGTCACCTAAAAACAATTCAAATCTATTCTAAAAACACCTAAAAATCAAAAAAGAAAAGGCTTCAAATGACCCGCGACATAACTGATCAAAACAAGCAAAACAATCCCACATGGGGAGTGTTTTACCGCTATTGATACTACGACAGTGGCTTGTGGGTCTCGTGGCATTTTTCTCGTTTGGTGGTATTTTGAATCGGTATGAGGGTTTTCCAAGAAATTTAGCGGTTAAGGTTTCTAGGGTTTGAAGGATTCTTGAAGAGAAATTGGAAATTGAAGGAAAAAGATGAAAGAAAAGTTTGGTTTGATGAGTTTGATTCCTAAAACAAGGAATTTCTAGATATTTAAAGGAAGAAAATTTGTCACCTTGAACCTAAATCTTGAAGAGAACTTCTCAATTCTCCACCAATCTTCCACCAAATGATTCCCAACATGATCTACACCTACCACGATGAAGAAACAAACGAACATTGATCAAAAAGTTGCCCAATCAAGCCATGGGAGGCGTCGGCTAGGGAAGGAAGAGGGGAAAAGAAACCTATCTCTCTTCTATGTTGTCTTATTTTCACGTTATGAGGATGAGTCACGCCTACCTCTTTTGTTTTCCTCCTTTCTTGTTTTTTTTTTTTCTAAAAATACACTTAATGGTACTTTAAAATAGTTAATTACTAAAAATAATAATTAATTTGTTAAATACCAATTTCCTCAATTTCTTCAATAATATATTATAAATTCAATCATATCTAATTATAGAAAATTTACCGGGAAGACGGACCGTTACAATCTAACCACTTAAAAAGACTTTTTATCCCTGAAAAGTGTTATTACTCAGTCGTCTCGCTCCCAAGTGACCTCCTCATGAGTCTGATGCCTCCATAGAACCTTAACCAAGTCAATGGTTTTATTCCTCATAACCTTTTGTTCCCTAGACAGAATCTCAATAGGTTTCTCTTTAAAAGACAAGTCAGCATTCAACTGAACCAGCTTATAATTAATCACATGAGATGGGTCAGCAATATATTTATGAAGCATGGAGACATGAAATATATTGTGAACCCTTGATAAAGCTGGTAGCAAGGCCAATTTTCAAGCCAAGGACTCAATCCTCTCCAACACCTCAAACGGTCCAATGAACCTAGGGTTCAGTTTTCCTTTCTTCCCAAATCTCATAACTCCCTTCATCGCAGCTATCTTAATAAATATATGGTCACCAACAGAGAACTCAAGATTTGTTCTCCTCACGACAACGTAACTCTTCTGCCTACTCTGAGCAACCTTCAATCTCTCTTTAATCAGCTTGATAGACTCATTCATCAACTGCACCAAATCAAGTCCCAACAGTTTCCTCTCTCCTACCTCATCCTAATGCACTAGAGACCTACACTTCCTTCCATACAAAGTCTTAAATGGTGTCATCCCTATCATAGCCTGATAACTGTTATTGTAAGCAAACTCTACCAATGTAATGGCCTGAGTTAAAGAGTAATTGAGTTTGGTATTTTATATGCATTAATAAAAATAAAAATAAAAACAAAAACAAAATAAACATGGTATGTGTGTTTGCTTTGAATTCTTATGTTTAATTTTTAAATGGAGGTTATTTATTATTTTTGGTAACTTGGTTAACCATGGTTAGGTTAATAATTAACCATTGTTAGTATTAATGGAAGTTAGACAAGTTTTAACTATAGTTAAGAGTTGATGGTGGTTAGTTTGTAAGAAAAGTAAGTTAATGGACTTGTGAGCAAGAGGTGTAAACTAGTAAGCAAGAGGTGGAAAGGCATAACATGAGGCGTTGGCTTGTAGGCAATAGGTGGAGGGACGTTTTAACAAATAAAAGAAACTAAACTCAGCCATCCTTCTATCCTTATCATTTCATTTTAGTCATTTAGAAAGAAAAGGAAAAAAGAAACATTTCATATACTCTTCTCTTTACAATTTTTGGCCAAAGAAGAAAAACCAAAGTCCAAAAATGAAAAGCTTGTAGCTTCTTCAATTATTCATCAAATCAAGTAAAATCAGAGTCCATTTTTAAATGGCTACTAAGATTGCCTAGAATTTTGGAAAGTGTAAGCGAGAAATGGTATCGGTTTAAATATCAGCTTGTGATGACTTGACCATCTGTTTGCATTGATGTTGATAATTATCTGAACACAGATGTTTAAACCTTTAGTTATTATTTATTCATATTCTCATGAAGTCATTTAACTAATTTGGATGCATAATTTTCAATAATTACATACCATTACTATAATACGTTTTATTTTCACTGAGTGTCATGCTCAGAGGTACTACATATCACCTTTCAGGTACCATTGAGAGGTCGGGGTCAAGGCAAGGCGAGTGGTGCTCGTTGAACCTTTGAGTCGAGACTTTTGGATGGGCTAGAGTGTCTAATGGCCTATGATACTCTTTTGTCCTGTGTATAGTTTTTTTTTTTTTTTGGTTATGTTCATAGTAACATACTTTTATTTTGGGTTGTAATAACATGTACCCCCTAAACATTTTTGGAATTAAAGTAAACATTGTTTCTTTTCCATAGTTTCAATTAATTTCTTTGGTTGTTGGTTTAAATTGTAAAGAGGCGGACGTGTCAAATGCTTATTAAACGTTGTTTGTGATGATTTATTTAAAAATTTGTCTAAGCATCTTTCAAAATTTTAAATTATATTAAGCGAACTATCGAGGGTCTACGCTTCTGCTGAGTGTACTCACGGTTTAGACTTATTTATTAAGTCGGGTCGTTACAACCAAGTACAGCTGCTCATCAACTCTAAGCATATCTTCGAAGATCTGATTCACTCTCTCAGTTTGCCCATCTGTCTGAGGATGAAATGCAGTACTAAACAATAACTTAGTACCCATGGTATTATGCAAACTTTTCCAAAACTTTGACACTAACCTAGCATTCCGATATGATGCAATTTTTACTGGAACTCAATGTAACCTCACAATTTCCTTTAGGTACAACTTAGCCTAAGTCTCTACTGAATAAGTTGACTTTCCAGATAAAAAGTGTGCAGATTTCGTCAGTCTATCCACAATAACCCTAGATAACAGTATAACTCTTCTATGTCCTAGGCAAGCTAGAAACAAAATCCATATAAATGTCCTTCCATTTCCATTCTAGTACACTTAAAAGTTTCAAGTGACCATATGGACTCCTTCTCAAGGCTTTCACCTGTTGGCATACTGAACACTTACATATAAATTCTACTACATCATTCTTCATTCCAAGCCACCAAGATGAATAGTAAACATCGAATTATGAGCTTCTACCAACACTTCCTTCCTCAAAGTTTCATCACTTGGCACACATAAACGGCCCTTATAAGCCAAATCACCATCAGAAGCATAAGTAAAGTGATCAGGTAACCCAGTATCCACATCTAAAATGTAACCCCTTGAGACTCTCATCAGTTTTCTGTGCCTCAATAATCCCCTCTGCCTCAACACTGGTGTCACAGTTAACCTAGCCAATCAAACTATCATCTCAAAAGTAAGTATCTCAATCTCAGTCTTATCCATCTCCCACTAAAGTCTAGGATGACTTGCCAAAATAGCTGTAGAATGAACTAAATTATGACTAAGAGCATCCGCTACTACATTAGCCTTTCCAGGATAATACTAGATATCACAGTCATAATCTTTAACCAACTCCAGCCACCTACGCTATCTCATATTCAATTTCTTTTAACTGAAGAAATATTTTAGACTCTTATGATTTGTGAAAATAAGAATCTTCTCACCATAAAGATAATATCTCCATATCTTCAAACCATGAATCATAGCAGCTAACTCTAATTCATGGGTGGGGTATTCTTTTCATGCTTTTTCAACTGTCTAGAAACATAAGCTGCTAGTTTACCATGTTGCATTAACACACAACCCAAAGCATCACTATAAATGGTCAAACCCCTTGAATCATATGGAGTTATCAAAACTTGAGCTCAAACTAACCTTTTCTTGAGTTCCTCAAAAAATTTCTCACACTCTATTGGGATTGAGGCTTCTAAAAGAGTTCTCAAACTGAAGTCCCAAGGATCTTTCCTTGCACTATAATATAATCAAAACAAATACATAAAAGAATTACTAACCCTTGTAGAGAAGTGTCTGGCTCTTCCTCCTCGTTCTTGGTTACAATCCTTGGACCACCAAAAAGTTCATTCTCACTAAGCACAAAAGAGAATCGGTGCGTGGGCACTATCCTCTTTGGAAAAAGAAAGTTTTTCTTCCCTTACCCTATGGGCGGTGACGACAGAGAGAGGGAGGAGAAGAATTTTCCTGAGCCTTTTCTTTTGCTCTCTTAGTTGTGTGTTTGGGGTCACCCCAAGGTTCTTATTTATAGGAAAACTAAGGCCTCAGAAAATCTTTGAATAACTTTTTAATTATCAAATAATTAATAAAGATATTATAAAATATATTTTGAATAATTAAGATATAATATCTTGTTCCATAATAAGATATTCCCATATCACTATTTAAATTAATCATTATTAATTTAAAATAATTAGTCCATATCTTACTCATTTAAATTAATCACATTAATTTAAATTAAGATATCACATATATTTTAAATAAAATAAAATGCAAATAATTGGTTAATTATTAATCAGGGTGGACATCAACATTTCCATGACAATATTGGGCATTTTATTTTCCTTTTTATTTAATAGAACAATTCCATTAAATATATATAAATAAAACTCTTTTTATTTATTTCCTCTTTAATTTGACTTCCTCAAATTAAATATTTAAATAGACTCCCCTATTAAAATCCCCATCAATTTTGGACATCTATAAAATCAATTTAATGAAATAGACTATTCTATTTACTCTCTCTATTATATAATTAAACAGACTCTTCTATTTAATTTCACCATTAATTAAATAATCAAATAGACTCTATTTAATTTCATTTAATTAATCAACTAGACTCCTCTATTTGTATTTGCCTTAATTGATTTGACAACTTCAAATCAAATGCTAAAAATATTTTTCCAAAGAAATTAATCCATATTAATTTATGTTCTCAATTACATGCGTCAGCTCAGAGGACTTAATTGACCTATAGGACTAAGCTCCAATGATCTAGAAATACATTGATCAAACGCCTTCAATCAATTAATTTTTATTCATTAACTCCTAGATAACTCCACTAAATATCTAGAGTTGCACTTTTAGTACTATAGGCTAATATCATTAACTACACTTTGATCCTTCACAAGTAGTTCGTGTACACTTTGATCCTTCACAAGTAGTTCGTGTCCATGGCTAGGTAATTTTACCGTATTAACCTTCATTATACATCTTGTTCCTTAAGCCTAACTTATTCTCTAATGAACAACCTTACATAATCGTCATTATGCGTCTTTGCTTTTTCCTTTATCCGAGAATATGGGGCCCTGTTGTTCAAGCACCGAATCAATCAACTACTTATCTATTTTCCTATATGGAAAATAGTGAATTCCATTCTTGTGTAATTACGTTCTTAGCTATAAGCAAGATGAAATCCCCAAAGTGGGAGGTATATTGAGTGAAGTATATCGAGTCACTTTCACCTATGCAAATGAAAGGCTTGTCTCTTACGAACAGGAGTTCATAATCCATTCAGGATTAATATCAATTGTACATGATCAACCGATTGATATATGAAGTGTCTTTCTGTAACGGTTTTCCCAGAAGACAGTAAGCATATCTTAGTCC
This sequence comes from Gynostemma pentaphyllum, assembly GCA_028015215.1. NCBI lineage: Eukaryota > Viridiplantae > Streptophyta > Magnoliopsida > Cucurbitales > Cucurbitaceae > Gynostemma > Gynostemma pentaphyllum. Next base: position 9,280,509 of record CM051345.1, on the reverse strand, counting down.
AATCTACTATAATCTCTATTGCAGCAACACCCCCACTCACATGTCTCTACATGAGCGATCCAGATGAGATCACTTGTGCCAATTCACAAGTGGGTTGTGTTAGTGGTGTTACCAGAAATAAGACACCCAACCTTTATTCATATACCACAGACTATTTGAGTTACGACTTAAGTGAATCTTCCCGTATCACATGCTCACTTTTAAGTTATCACAAGCAACTCTGAATCTTATGATGGATTACATTGATTAGACAAATGACAATGTAAATATTACTAATTAATAATTCCTTTATTTATTTATAGTTTAATTGGATTACATAAGGTTTAGGGCAGAAACCCCAACACACTCATCATCCCAAACATAGGCAACACTTTTTCTAGTTAGTTTGGTCATAGGTGAGGCAATCTTCGCAAGATCTTGCACAAACCTTCTATAATAACCAGCTAAACCTATAAAGCTACGTATCTCAGCCACGTTAGTACGTCGAGACCAACTACTAACTGCTTCTATTTTAAAAGGGTCCACACGTATCCCTTTATCAAACATTACATGTCCAAGAAATGCAACTTTATCAAGCCAAAATTCACACTTACTAAAATTTAGCATAAAGTCGTTCATTCCTCAATATAGTTAAAACCTCCCTCAAACACTGAGCATGCTACTCTTCTAATCTCGAATAAACTAGGATGTCATTAATGAAAAATATCACAAATGAATCCAGATCCATTAAAGTTGTTGGTGCAGTTGTCAATAAAAAAAAAATTACCACAAGCTCGACATGACCATAAGAAGTCCTAAAATTTGTCTTAACTATACCTCCTTCTTTTATTCTCAAGTTATGGTATCCCGACCGATGATCTATTTTTGAGGAAAAAAAAGGAAGCTTCTTTAAGCAGGTGAAAAAGTCTTCTATTTTGGGCATCATGTACTTGTTCTTTATAGTTATCTTAATTAGTTCATGGTAATCTCTATATAACCTAATTGTACCATTTTTTTTCTTAACAAACAATATTGGAGCTCCACACAGTGAGACACTATGACGTATAAATCCTAATTCCAACAACTCTTGAAGCTGCACTTTTAACTCATTTTTAACAAAGGGGTGGTGCCTGGAACAACCTCTATCTAGAAGTTCATATGTCTACTTTGGGGTAATTTAGGCAATCCATCTAGAAACATATCAGAAAACTCACTAGCTACATGCATTAATCTCAAACTGACTTCCTCAACTGAGTTATTAACTACTCTAGCCAAATAGGCTCAAGCTCCAATATCTAAAAGATGCATAGCCTGTAATGTCAAAATGACTACAGGCGCCTCTTTCTTACTAGTCCCTCTAAACTTAAATACAACTCCACAGGGACTCACAAATTTTACTTACCTACATCATCAAGATCCACAGACTCACCGTCAAACTCTTTTAGAGCATATTTCTTATACTCTCTAAGAATTCAAGCCTTCTAAGTCAAACCTTGATTTTTACCAAGTTCTCTATGCATATTGTCGTACTCAGCTTGCAGAATACATACCCCTGAGCAGCAGGTGGTACTTGAGTGCTACCAGATATGGTAGTGACTCAAAATTAACAGAATTCTAAAACTCTACATTATTCTTCTCAACCGGAGTATCATAGGATTTGACCTCATTCGATGACTCTACATCGCTTTCATAAGCGGGATTAACTCCATAGCCTCAACCAAGTCCCCCACCTCCTCGACCTTGGCCTTAATCATGGCCCCTGTCATGTCCAAGCATAGCAAGTGGAAGCATATCGATAACATTAAAAATCCACATATGATATAACAAACATCATTTGCGATTACATCTTATTCTAACAACTTAGACATTCTCACTAATAGAAATCTTTAAAAATATCTAGCACCGATGAGTTCGTGGAGTGGCAGTTGGTTTGGATTTACGGTCTTCAGAACCATAAGGGCTCTGATACCAACTGTAACGTCCTCAATTTCTGAAAACATGTAAAACACTCAATAACAGCAGTTGCATAACATTTAAAACAAATATATCTTTTTCATTCAAACAAAAAATAGTCATTGTTCACAATTCGTTCGCAATCTTATTTCAAATACTAAATCCATAACAGTTTTACTTAGTTCAAATCAAAGGGAACAATCAAATCCAAAATAAAATATCACCTAAAACATGAAAGTAACAATAATAACATTATTCAAATTCAAGATCCCATCCCATAATTAAAACAACAAAAATAAATGACAGGAAAGTCATCGGAGTGTAAATTCATGCCAACCAATCCACCTGCCAGAACCTTCATCTGTTGCCAGATTTCTCCTTCTTTTTACTTGAAACAATAGTGTAGCATCATGAGTCTACGTCCAATGAGTAAAAAATACTAATTGTTTAACAATGCATAAAAAGTTCTAAGTTCATTAAGTCCATAATCGGCCTCACCGACTTCCAAACATTTCATTCATTCTATTCCATTTCATCTTAACCCAATGTCCTAACTCTCCTCTTCAAACAAAGAGAGAGTTCTCGCTCAAAAAGGATCAAAAATACGTTTCCAAAATTTAACCTTTCGAGGTATTCTTCTTATGTGTGCAAACACATAAGCAAACCTACATGTATATTCTCTTCTATTTGTACACATAGAATGAACCTGCCCCGCTAAGTGTTATTAAGTCATGCACAACTATAATAATCTCCCTTAATGACATATTCTTCATTAATTTAGGCCTTACTTAATGCTAACCTCGAACTTTATTGTTTAAGGAATTCAAAACAACATGATTGAAAAGCATCATTATACAAGATGCTTAACAAGCCAAAGTTTAGTTCTTCGCCTAGAAACCTCGTTTCTACCCAAAAACTCACTTTTTAAGGCTTAAACTTTAATAATTTGAAATTCTAAATCATATTCTTAGCCTTATAATGAACTAAAATCACCCAAGAACACTCTTAAAATGCTTATAACGGTCACCCAAAACTTATCCAACATTAGGGGGTAAACTAGCCTAGTTTCCGTGCTTATTTGGGCAAAAAATCTAAAATAATAACTTAATTCCAGCAGCAATATAACGTTCTAAAATCATTCAAAATCATCCTAAAACATCAAATAATACTCCACAACAGCCCACAATTCAATATTACACAAAAAGAAACAAACTAGCCTACAAGCATGCTTGAAAATCCAACCTTTCCACATTTTAGTCTAAAAATTCTGCATTTTATTTTCAGTGAAAATACATCCATAAACATACTAAAAATCATCTCAATTCATCCAAAATCAGAATTAAACATTTGTATAATGAAAAAGAAACATCACAAAGAATTACCAAGCCATTAGGAATTTCTACTTACCTTAGACTTGGGTTTTCAAGAACTTAGTTCTTCACCTTCCAAGAACTTCTAACACCTGCAACATCACCTAAAAACACTTAAAACACCTAAAATCATAAAAGAAAAGGCTAAAAACGACGCGCGACATAACGGATCAAAGCCGCTACTGCTACTGCTACGACAGTGGCTCGGCGGTCTCGTGGTATTTTCCGGTGTCTCGTTTGGCGGTATTTTGAATCGGTAGTTTTCCAAGAAATTTACGGTTAGGGTTTCTAGGGTTTGAAGGATTCTTGAAGAGAAATTGAAAATTGAAGGAAATGATGAAAGTAAAGTTGGGTTTGATGAGTTTTGATTCCAAAAACAAGGAATTTTAAGAAAATTAAAGGAAGAAAATTTGTTACCTTGAACCCAAATCTTGAAAAGAACTCCTCAATTCTCCACCAATCTTCCACCAAATGATTCCCAACGTAATCTACACCTACCACGACGAAGAAACAAACGAACATTGATTAAAAAAAAAAAGTTACCCAATCAAGCCATGGGAGGCATCGGCTAGGGAAGGAAGAAGGTAAGAGAAACCTACCTCTTTTCTCTGTTGTCTTGTTTTCACATTCTGAAGAGGAGTCTCACGCCTACCTCTTTTTTCTTTTTTCTTTTTCCTTTTTCTTTTTCTTTTTTTTTTTTTTTTAATTTTCCTCTTTTTTTTTTTTCCAAAAATCCACTTAATGGTATTTTTAAATAATTAATTACTTAAAATAAGAATTAATTTGTTAAATACCAATTTCCTCAATTTCTTCAATAAAATATTATAAATTCAATAATATTTAATTAAAAAAAACTTACCGGGAAGATGGGCCGTTACAATAATTAAAATAATAATTTATTATTTTAATATTTTTTTTATACAATATGTTGGGGGTGAGGATTGAATCATTCTATTAAAGGTGGAACCACAATGTTTTTATCAATGAACTATGTCATGGTTAGAGTAGACAAAATTTATTATGACTAATAAACAAAATCTCTGTACGAAGAAAAATAGGCAATGTAAAATATATAAATAATATTAAATCATTAAAAATTCTGATATATCAAAAAGAAAACATAAGTTGTAAAATGATAATCATGAAAAATATACATTAAAAAAGTAGTAAGGCCTTGGTCTATTTTTTTTTAATAATAAAATAAAAAAAAAATATGAATCCAACTAATAAACTTTTAATTTATATAAAGACAAAGAAAAGTAGGTCACAATAGTTCATTTATCTTGATATTAATTGGAGAGCAGAAAATTCTAACAAAAATGTATAATATTAATAAGAAATAGCAACTTATTAAATAATCTCGAAGGTTACAAGTTTTTTTTAAAATATTTATAAATATAACAATTTTTAGTGTATCAATCAATAATTAGTATTGATTTTCATATTTTCAAACTAAGTTAATCACTTATTCATTATATTATAAATACTAATTCACATACTTTAGTGATTGATTTAAGTATGTCAATATTAACACTAAATAATATTAATAATTGATTAACACACTCATAATTTACAATTATTTTTAAACAATAATATTTTTACAAATGTTTAAATTTATATATACAAAAATGCTATATAAAATTAGGCTACCCAATAAATTTTCCATTTTTCTTTCATACTATCAATCTGTAAAAGAATTGACACATCAGTGAATAAAAAGTCAAACTTTTTTAGTTTAAAATTGATAACTTTATGCGTAAAAATAATTTATTTGAGCTACAAAATCTTTTTAAAACAATAGTTATGTATGTTTATAGAATAAAATTCCATAAATGTAAAAAATTAGATAATTGGGATAAAAAGTTAAAATTCAAAATGAATGAATTGAAAATTAAATTTTATTATTAAATATTAACCTAATTTTTAGTGGTGAATATTATATTTCTATGTTACATTTTTATTTTTACCGACAAATATCAAAAGAGTTTAAAAGAAGAGAGATTTACATGAATAATCAAATCGGTCTATATTTTTACAAAGATATCTGCATGTCGAAATTAAGTACAAAAATGGACTTTCATAGCCGCAGATGGTAGTTTACCGTTTTTTTTTTTAACCTTTTGCCCTTTAGTCATTTAATTTCATAATTTTCATTTCAGATTTTAGACTTTATAGTAATTTTGAATTATTAACTAATTATTCGGTTGCTTCATTATTAAATGCCATCAAATCAGCCTCATATCCCACGTTTAGTAGTTACGTTTTTTTTTTTAATTTCAATTATCCAGAATTTTCATGATTTATTCCTTATCAGTTGCGTTTTCAAAAATGATATCATTCTTAATTACTGATTTCATTATTATAATTATTTTAGATTTTATTTTTATTCACAATTTTTAATAGCCGATTTGGTTGTTCGGATTTTTAGTATTGTTTCCTTTATTTTTATTTTTTTTTCAAATTTTGAACTCGTAGTTCTCATCTGTTGTAATCTTTTTCATTTTTTCGTTTTTAGTTTCTCTTTATCCAAACTAATCATCTTCATTTCCAGTGTTCACGTTTTCTTTTTCCTTTGTGTTCCCAGGTTTGTTCTTCATTTCACTTTCATTTTTGTTTAACAAGAGTTCATTTCTGTGGTTTTTAGTCTTAATTGTTCTTCGTTTTTTAGGATGGTTCATTCAATTGCAACTATTTTTTATCACAGTGGGTGTTTTGATGACAATTCAATTTACGTTGATTACCATACCCATCTATTTCGGCGTGTAAAGAATATAAATCTTGAATCTTAACACAAAAAATTGTCCAGAAAATATGGTCAAGCGTTCTTCGGATAGATCAAGAATGAAGCGTCACGTATATGAAGCTTCACCTATATGCAATCGAATCATCAATGTCACTTGTGAATACATGTTCTCATTGTGAAGGTCAGGGACAGAATCGAAAAGCTTGCAGGAATCCTATTTGTGCTAATGCATAATCTTTTAGACGATTTTTCTTTCATTAAGGCGTTATTTTTTGTGTTTTTATCTTGATATTTTGTATAATTGGGATGTAATTAAATGTTTAACAAAAATAAACATAAATATATTTTTTGTTAAAATAAACATCAGTAAATTGGTGGGTTGAACAAAAATAAATATCGTTCAAAAAGTGTTTAAACATTAAATACATAAAATGAGTATTTTTAGAACACATTTTTAACAAAAATAAACGTTGATAAAAATCAAATACTGATAAACATAAACCATGTTAAACAGAATTTAGAGAAAGTCTACAACAAAAGAAATCACATGTTCTCATGAAAATCTTTTTAAGCTTGTTCTTTGCATCTGTAATCTTTCGTAATTTAAATTTTTGAACATCATTTGTTTAGGACATCCGATTGACTGAAGAGATTAAAATGTGGTTGGGAATCCATTAAATATTTTTTTTTTGTTAAAATAAACATCAGTAAATTGGTGGGTTGAACAAAAATGAACGTTGTTCAAGAAGTGTTTAAACATTAAATACATATCATGAGCATTTTCATAATACATTTTTAACAAAATTAAACATTGATAAAAATCAAATACTGATAAACATAAACCATGTTAAATAGAATTTAGAGAAAGTATACAACAAAAGAAGTCATATGTTCTCATGAAAAACTTTTTAAGCTTGTTCTTTGCATCTGTAATCTCTCGTAATTTCATTTATTGAACATCATTTGTATAGGACATCTGGTTGACTGAAGAGATTAAAATGTGGCTGGGAATCCATTTGTTGGGTGCTTACAATGTTCTCCATCAGCTTTTCATCAGTAAACTGAATGTTTTTCATATGGTTGTGTCTTCTTGTCTTTTTTTTCAATTTTTCAATTTCAATATATATGTTGGTCCCTGTTTAAATATCTTTAATTAGATAATAGTGTTTTATTATCAATTTTGTTTTACATTTACTTATACTAAATGTTTTAATTAAAACAATATTTATTTTTGTTGAGCAACATACCTCTTCTTCTTCATCATCACTGCCCCTAGATCTCTTTTCTTTCTATTGTTGTTCAGTCATGAGTTCAATTTTTTTTAAGAATGATTTTTTTCAGAACATGTAATGTAACGTCCTGTTATTTTGAGGTGATTTTTTTTAGAGTTAATAATTAGAAATTCAAGTCATAAAGTCTTTCGTTAGTTTTATTTTCCGTTAGAAGTAATTAATTAGGCTGGGTGTATTAATGATTATTAATGAGCCTATTAATAATCATTAATCACTTTAGGTAGTTTAAATTAATTTAGTCTAGTAGTTGTTAGTTAAAGTTTTACTTTAACGAGCACTTGGGACGGTTTTATTTAAAGCAGAGCCTTAGAGGGGTGTTTTAGTAAAACTCCAAACACCTAAAATATCATTTAAGTTATCCTCTTCCTCCTCACTCTACCAAAAGGCAAATAAATTAGAAATTTCTCTCCCAAACCCCCCCAAACCCGAGCAAGAAGAGAAGAAAAAAAGAAGAGAAAGAAAGTGTCGGATCTCCCTGGTTTCTCGGCCGATTTCTTCGTGCCTTAGCTCGTTGGAAAGATCTTGCAAAAAGCTTTCTACCCATCCTACATTTGAAATATTTTCATGCACTTCTAAGGGACGAAAAGGTGAGGGAAATTTTCAGATTTTATGGGTATTGTTGTTTTAATTTTCAATTCCAAACCCACACTTGAATTCATCCTTTTTCCTTTGGGTTTTGGTAGTTGTTAGTTAAAGGATCCTACCTAGGGTTGATGCATGTTTATCCTTAGCCCTAATTTCGGATTGAGCGAAAAACCCGACGCCATCGATTCACCCCTTTTGCGTGGACTGTTATGTGTAGTGTAGAAATGCTTTATTTTCGTTTTCCTTTAAATTTGTACGGAAAATTCTAGCCCTAAACCTTTAATTAATGTTACTCATTGTTTGAATCCACCTCAAAAGTGCCTAAAACCAACCCGGATTACATCTAAAGTGCCAAAACTCGGAAATTTTCTCTTCTCCAATCACCCCTTAGGGCCGTGAGCATCAAGTCCCCATCCCAGGCTGTTTTTCGTCTTTTATTTGATTACGTGTCGAACGTTGTTCATTTTGTTAAATTAATGTATGTTAGATATAATTAAATTGTAGGTTTTGGAAACCGTTCATGGGATCGATCCTCCGGCTCATAAGAGGACGACTTCTTCTCAAGGTGAGTTTAAAATGGGTGCATGTGGTCTTATGATCAAGTTTCCATTGACGTTATTGTTTGACCGATGTTAATAGGGAATGTAGAGATTAAAGCCCTAAAGGGTATTGGTTTGGTGAGTTGATTTTCGGAAGTATGAATGAGAGTTTTGTAGTTTATATTGCCTTGGAGTCTTAGTTAGGATTCCGGAATGGAATTTAAGTGATAGACTTTACTTGGTGCATTCGAGGAAGTGTTCGGTGTGAGTTGGGATAAGAGTGAGGCTTCGTAGTACTTGGTTGTTTTTCCTTTTATGTTTAATACGATACCTTATTCGATAAGTTACTTTACGTAGTATTGTCAATGGTAGAACTTTACACTTGCCACTTTATTCGAGTATTTTATTTTATGTACTATTTGTGAGCTATATCGAGATATCGAGAAATGATTTGGTTGTGGAAAGAAAATTTAAGGAGTACTTGAATCGTGATACGAATGAAAGTGAAAATGGATGAGATTGTAAATTTTGCGTGGCAACGAAAGGTTTGAAATATGTGAACTTGATGGGTATGTTGGGGACCTAGAATGAAACAGGTCGGGTTGTCAACATACGGTGTGAACTTGATGGGTATATTGGGGACCTATGATGAAACAGGTCGGGTTGTCAATATATGATGTGATGATGGGTATATCGAGGACCTAGGATGAAACAGGTCGGTTTGTCAATATACGATGTGATGATGGGTATATCGAGGACCTAGGATGAAACAGGTCGGGTTGTCGATATACGATGTGATTGATGGGTACGTCGGGGACCTAGCATGAAACAGGTCGGGTTGTCGATATACGATGTGATTGATGGGTACGTTGGGGACCTAGGATGAAACAGGTCGGGTTGTCGATATACGGTGTGAACTTGATGGGTATATTGGGGACCTAGGATGAAACAGGCCGGGTTGTCAATATACGATGTGATGATGGGTATGTCGGGGACCTAGGATGAAACAGGTCGGGTTGTCGATATACGATGTGATTGATGGGTATGTTGGGGACCTAGGATGAAACAGGTTGGGTTGTCAACATACGATGTGAAAGTGAGAAACATAGATGTGATATGTGACAATGTGGTCACGATGTGAAATGTGACAATGTGACAATGTGGAAACGATATGAAAATGTGAAACGAAAACTGTAAATGAAATGAAAACATTATACGAAAATGGTAAATGAAACCCGAATACGGATCTTTGAACGTGTGTATAGACGACATAGTGATATGATGTTAGTTTAATGAATTTATGCTCGTATGTGAGATTTTTCGTTGTTGTCTTTATTCTTGGAATTGTGGGTTTCATTGTAGGATGGTGGTGAATGCTCTTGAGGTAAATATGTTTTATTTCGGTAAAGATGGAAATGAGCATTCGGGAAATGGTTTGATTTGTGATTAAGTTGTTGGGTGTTTAGTCTGGGTAGTAAAGAGCATGATGGACTTTTTTGACACAATTTCCGATTTGGGAATTTGTTCATAGGATTACATGCTCCCATTTTACTCTCACTAGCATTTTACTTTAACTTTTTTTTCAGGTACTTTCCGAGGTAGAGGTGGTGGTGCCGCGTGACCGTGGGACGATGGGTTTTGGACTGGGACATAGATGAAGCATTCTGGGAATGCATAGAAATTTCACATGCTTTATTAGTTATTTTACATACTTTGAATTTGTGTATTGAGCTCGGGAGATCATTTTATTGTTTGACTGTATTTTGTCCATTTTGGGACTTAAAGACTGATAGGAATGCGCATTCCTTGAATTTACTGCTTTATACTGATTGGAAAAATGTACACAGATTTTGGCTAGTCCGAAATACAAACGGCATCATGCCGATTTTTCAAAAAATCTAGACTTCCGCTGCTTTACTCTATTTTAAATTACATATGAAAATTCGGGTCTTTACATGTAAATTATGAAAAAGAAAACTAGAACGACAAAGAAGATGAAATTTTTAACACATCATGGAACTTATGTAGAAAACAAACTAAGAAATTTGTAGGAAGAAGTTTTTTATTCATGAAATTACCTCTTCAACTATTTCTACTTGATATCCTCTTGTTCATTTTCTTCATCTCTTATAGTCATTAATAATCTCTTCCTCCCCATTAAAATCTTCTTTTCTGTAACCATAGTTTCTTCTCTTATATTTCTTTTTCTCTGATCTCTCAAAAAGGTTTTCTGAAATGTTACGTTTCTTTTAGTTATGATTGTGATTTTTTTTTGTAATTTTGAAATGTAGATATGATTTCTCCTTTCTCTCGTGATTTAATTTTTTTGAATCCCTATTATTACACAGGTTGTTATTTGTAACTGTTTTTATTTTCATTTTTAATTGCACGTAAAATTATCATGACTGATGGCAGTGAAGGTTAAAAACATCTTTCACAATCTCATGTGGTGGAGGTTGTCCATATTTATAATTAAGTAGTCACTCCCTATATAGATGTAATTATGGTAGTGATTTTGAATATTCATGAAATTATCCATTAAAAGGGAAAAAAAAAGATATTTATATATTCTATCATTATCAATTTATCTTTTGAAAAAAAAAAAATCCTCTCCCTCCTCTTCTTTCTTTTTTTTTTTCTTTTTTTTTAGAAATTGACTCAAATGACATATTTTAGATCACCATCATCAATGGGTGGAGCCGAGCCAGTTAGGCCCAAACATTAGAAGGCTCGGGTTCGGCTCAGGCTTGAGTCCAACGAGCCTATACTTTTGGTCTAGCCGAGCCAGCTTGGCCCAATCTAAAATTTTAAGGCTCGCAGCTCGACTCATGGGCTAGGCTCATCGAGCCGATCTTGGGCTTGGATCATTGGAGCGAGCCAAGCTCAGCCTATCATATGAGTTCATTTTTGTATTACATTATCTCAAAAACCAATGGTGCATAACTTTCAATTTTTTTAAAAAAAAAAAAATCAAGTATTAACAAAATTAACATATTAAACTTATTATTTAAATAGCAAAAAGGAATAAAAAAAATCAATATATTAAACTTATTATTTTGAACAACAAGAAAGCAAAAATTGCTCAATTTTATCCGTTAAATAATTTAACTATTTTATTTTATCCGATTTAGTAATTACACAAAAGTATCAACTTTAAAAAATAGATATTTTTATTAATTATTTCATACATGAATATTTGAGAATAAACTACATCACTACAATATAAGTACATCTCAACTAGGTTGACACCCGCTCATTCAGGGACGAGGCCAAAAAATTTATTAAAGGGGGGCAAAAACATTTTATATGGAGAGTGGTGTGAACGGGTTGGTTCAATATATGTTTGATAAATTGTAAGCCAATCGAAAGTGAAATTTTTTTTTATTAAAGTTGAATGTTGGATTTTTTTTAAAGTTTTTTACTTGTACCTAAATATGAAATAATTTTACACTTTATGTTTTTAGAATATAGACATATCACAAAGTAATTCTGGTTTTTTTTTTTTAATTTAATTCCTAATATTATGAATTTTGTATTTTTTAACGTTTCTCGTTTATATTGATATGTTTTATGTCAGAAAATGTTTACATAAAACATTTTATTAACTCCTTTTAATTTAGTTTTGTTCAACTTTAAAATAAATTACATATTACAATTTTTTATGTTGAGACCAACTAAAGAAAGAAGAAGTTTTTTTTTGTAACAATTAAAAAGTATAAAACAACAAAATCCAAACATTTTTTCAATTTACCTTAAGTTAAATTATATTAGTGAAGAATTAATGTCACAACCCAAATTTCCCAAAACATGGAAGTTGACTAAATTGCAGCGGAAACATAAATAACAGCATCTCAAATCAAATACTTCTCATTTAAAGTCAAACTAAACAAACTTCATTTCATTCACATTAAAAATCTTCACAAATCCAAAATCCAACATTTAACTTTTATTCGAGCTCGGTTTAAAACAAAACATTTAAATCAACTAACCAGAGTTTTGGAATAAATAATTCATGAAAACCAATGTCAATAATGGAAAATAAGATCCCAATAAACCACTAGACAAGAACGAAACAGAAACATCGCCGGCTTGTAAATCCAAACCCAACCAGTCACCGCCCACGACCCCATCATTTGCCAGATTTCTTTTTTTTATTACCTGAAAAAAAAAACAATGTAGCATCATGAGGCTACGCCCAGTGAGAATAAAGTTAATTTAAGAGCAACGCCATGAGAAATTTTCTAAATTCCTTAAGTCCATATTCGGCCTCACAACTTCTAAATAACTCTCAACTTCCAAGGCATAATCTCAACTCTAGAGAAAATCCTATTCTTTTATTCTTTTTACCCAATGCCTTAGCTCCACTTTGTAAAGTGAGCCGCACACTCAAAAGCATCGAACTCGTGTCACCACGATTCGACCTTTTAAGCTATTCTTCTTATGAGTTTGCAAGACTCACAAGCGAACCTACAAGTTTATTCTCTCCCATTGATCAAATGGAATGAACCTACCCCGCTAAGTGTAATTAAGTTGTGTACAACTCTAATTCACCCCTTAACGGTTTATTCTTCATTAAGTATGGCCCTACTTAATGCGAACCTACAACCACATTATCTAAGGCATCGAATAATGTGATTTTAAAGAAAGCATCACTACCAGAATGCTTGACAAAGCCTAGGTTCAGTTTCTAGCCCAGAAAACCCGTTTTCTCCTAAAACTGACCTTAAATAGGCTAAAACTCAAAAATTCCAAAATCTGGAAAATGAATGTATTTTCAGCGTTAAAAGGGTCTAAAAATACCTAAAATCAGATCTCTAACTCACGAGACGGTTTCCCAAAGAAATCTCACTCTAAAAAGCCAAACTAGCTTAACTAGTGCGGTTTTGCTTCTTTTTCGGCGCCAACCGATAAGAGAATTTTATAAATTTTCCAGCAGCTTAAAAGACTTAAGAACTGCCCCTAAGTCATCTAGACTCACTTAGGAATCATCCAAAATTAATCCCCCACTAAACTCCCAATAAAAGGGGTTCGACTGAACTAGTTTTCACATAAGGCTCTATCGTTCCTACTTCAATAATAAGAAAATTCCAGAAACTTTAAGAACATTAAAACATCCAAAAAAAGAGACTAGTAATCATATAATTAACACTTTAACATCAACCAACCAGAAAATCCAATTTTTTTTTACATCAAATAACGTCATCCAAAAGCATGCATGCCATTTAGTTCTTAAATCCTTAAATTCATTTCAAACAAAACATACGTTCATGCTTAGTATGTGAACATCTCAAGTATTACTCCAAACACACAACCCAGAAACAGATCATACTTATAAAGAAAAAGTAAATTAAACATGACATTGATCAAAGATTAACTAAATTCTCACCTTTAAAGCTAAAATAATTAAATCACAAGTTGGTCTTCTTTTCCAAAGGTTTCAAGCACCTGAAAAGTGACCTAAAACAAATTAAAACCCTTGCTAAAAATTACCTAAACATAAAATACCAAAAAGGGGTCGAAATGGAGCGGCGAGACAGCACAAAAACGCAAAGCAACCCCCCTAAAGGGGCTGCTTTGCCGTCGTCCAGCCCTATGGGCTGCTGCGGTGGCTGCTGTCCCTTCGGGGGTGGCGGCGGCGGTCCTTTTTGGTTCCGGTAATGATTCACTAAAATCAAGGATTAGGGAGAATGGTTTTTTTTCAAGAATCAAAGGTTAGGGTTTCAAGGGCTTAAATCATAAGGTTTGTGAAATTGGGTTCAAGAAAAGGCCAATTCTTTTAATCCTAACCAAGAATCAAAACAAATTTCTACAAGGAAGAAAACTTTTACCTTGCTCGCAAAAACCTTGAAATCCCGATGAAACTTCCCGAGTCTCACGGAACTCCTCAACCTTCACCTAGATTCAAAAGAATGGAAGAGAATTTGATAAATAAATTAGGCCTTAACCCCTTCATGGTGGTGGCAAAGAGGAAGAAGGAGAAGAGAATATGATGAACCCTACCTTTCTTCTTTTCTCTGTACGTTCTGTTCTCTGTCAAGCTTTCTCCCTTTTTTTTTTCTTCCCCTCTCTCACGTACGTGAATGCCTCATCCCCCCCCCTTTTTTCCAAAAGATTATATATTAATTAATCTTTTAAAGAAAAATCAATAAATATCCTTTCTTTAAAAAAAATCCTAATAATTATTAAAAGAAATTTAATAATTATTAAAATTAAAACTTACCGGGAACGGGTCGTCACAATTAATTTAGTAATAAATAAATTTCAATTTAACTTTTAATTATTATAATTAAATTTATTTTAAGTGGGTAATATAGAAAAATAAAGAAAATAAAAGAATACTTTACTAAACAAGATTTTTAATTTAATTAAAGGTTATTAAAAAAAATTAAAAAAAAATATGAGGGGGCAATTTTAAAAAAAATTATCTTAAGGGGGGCAATTTAATTAAAAAAACCATTAAAATGACTATTTTTATCTGTACCTTAAAATTTTTTACCTATAGAATATTAAATTTAGAAAATGAAGAGGGCAATTGCCCCCCCTACCTCTCAAGTGGCCTCGTCCTTGCGCTCATTTGGCAATCATATGCATTAATATAAAATTCTATTTAAATAATAAATAAATATTGCGAGCTTTATCTGGGCCGGACTCGAGCCAGCTCGTTGGATCGGCCCTATGGAGGCTCAAACTAGCTGGCTTGTTCAAAAAAAAGGAGGCTCATGTCCAATCCAAACATTTAATGAGCCGATCCCGACAAACGTTGACTTTCAATCCGAGCTCGGGTCGAGCCTGAGCCCGAGCCGAGCTTGGATCGGCCTTTAGGCCACGAGCCAGATGATGATGGTGAATTTTAGATACTTAAATCCATTTATTTAATTACTTTTGGTTTATTCCTGGAATAACAAATTTTATAAATTATTGACATCAAATCAATAAATCATTGACTTAGAATTTTTCAAAATTTAGATTTTTTTCAAAATTAAGTTGACGATTTAATTTATAATAAAAAATAAAGTTTTAATTTATAAAAACTCATTTATATTAAAATTATTCAACATAAAACAAAAATTATAATTAAAAATATTTAAATTCAACAAATCAACTTTTTTTCTTGCTGTCAATAAATTATAAAATATGTTATTTCCAGAATTTTTTAAAAGTTGTTCTATTGGAGAAATTACATATTTTTTTAGTCCTTGTCCCCATCTTAAGATAAAGGGTATTTTATATGTAATTCTCTATGGTACTAAATTGTGATATTTATATATAAATTTATGATCCAAACTACATCAATTTGAATCATTACACATATTTCCCACTAATTTTTAAAAGAGGTTTTCAAAAATATCATTTTACGATTTGATATTTTCAAAAATAATAAAAAGTCTTGAAAATTTTCAAATAACATTTTTTCCCCTCTGGACTCAAAACAAGCATGAAAAATAACCCACACCTGCCTTTTAAAAAAAAGTTATTTTTGAAAATATATATTCTAAAAATACCATCTAATAAAATCTCTTTTTAAAATTATAACTTTATATAATAAAAAAAATATTATCATAAGAGTAGCCGACTAAAAACAAAAAATAGTTATCAAACAATGTTAACTTCTTTGTTTCTCCGATAACTCACTGATCCCATATAAGTTTATGGGGTTTGCAACTATTTGGGAGTCTGCTCCACTGTAACAAGGGTACTTTTACATCATAGAAGGAAATTTGCTATAGAATTGTATGCTGCCTTCAAAGTTCAATCTCCAACACACTTCTTAATCTTAAAAATGAACGTTTTTCCCCACAAGAGGGAAGGAATTTAATATAAGGAGTTTCATAAATTAAGATACTTGTGGAATTCTGTTTAGTTAGTCAATTAGTCATTTCTATAAATCGAGACATCCGTCTCTTGTATTTGATGTATTTTTAATACTCGTATCAAAAACAGCTTATTTCTAACCTTCACATCCCATAGAAACCTTTCCCAATCTAAATAAAGCAAGTTTTACACGAGTATTTAACTTGACATGTTCTATCTGATACGAGTAAGGGGAAAAAAAGAACCCAACTCATAAACACTAAAAAAAGAACCCAATCGAAATGATATGGATCAACCCTTTCTACTTGTGCCAAAGATCTTACCATTTCCGAAGGAACTGGAGTTACATCTCTTTTCCATTTCCATTCCAGAGTTTTTATGTGTTTCCACGCTCCTTCGAGATCCCGAAAAATGAACAATGTTTCAAAATAATTAACCCATCCAAATAGCAGAAAATAATATTATAGCCTTGGTGATAAATCGCTCCCACGCCATGCCACAACCATCATGGCAAGACTTGAGCATAAATCAATAAAGTCAAGAGATTGAAACTTAAGCCCTCTCGTAGATCATAGAAATCAGTCTGTGTTCAGCTCCATTAATGTATGGACTTCCATTGCAATAAAATCAAAATCATACAATAGCAAAATTACATGAGCAGCTAAATGCCGAACCACTCGCACAGTAACTGTCTGAACATGCGATTATTACAAGTATCCAATAAATACGTAAACTATTATATATTCAACAAAAACCCTCATATGAAACAACGCGAGATGAAATTATTCATAAACAACCATGAATTGGACAGATAAATAATAAAAATGTAGGTTTGGTCTACTCCACGATTATTGCTTTTAAACAAATACCTTCAGCCTTTGAATAGCTTTAGCACATTTTCAAACAAGATTGATTGTGAAGGAGACATATGGGTGTGTATCAGAATCTCCTCCTAGACCAGCTATCCCTCCTCCCACTTCATCTTCAGTTTTCCAATATGCACTGTAGAAAAAAAAAGAATTATTGTTAAAATGGTTACATAAATAAGTACACTGATCAAAATTCGTAATTTCTTTATAGAAAATCTACCCATGGTTTTTTCATTTTTTTAATTTAACGTTTGTAAAGTAGTTGAAAATGAGACTGTCCAAATACAAAATCTGAAAGCAAAATGAACAGACATAGGTATGCTTTTCAAGCTTTAGCAAGCTCTGAGAGGAGGTAAACTATCATTTCAAATATTCATGCCCCAGGAAAGCAAATAATTTGGGGCAAAATGCAAACAAGACCCCTTGGTCAAATGCAAACACACCCCTATAATTAAAAAAATAAACTGTTCCAAAATTATACAATTTGACACCTCCCACTAACGCCATTAAATTTCTTTTAGTCATAACTTCTTCATTTGAACTATGATTTGGATGACTCGAGATGTTCTCGAATCCTTATTTAGAGCTCTACGTTATGGTTGTTGAGATATATGATTAAATTTGCCTTACCCATCAACTTGAGCTTTTGGGTCTAGTGGTGATTTAACATATTTAATTTGGTATCAGAGCAAGAGGTCCTGAGTTCGAACCCTTGTGATGACATCTACTCCCCATTTACTAAAAATTCCACATGTTGGGTTTTGTGCAAATATCAAAGCCAACATGTGAGAGGGAGTGTTGAGATATATGATTAAATTTGCCTTTACCCATTAGCTTAAGCTTTTGGGTCTAGAGGTGATTTAACATATTTAATAATGGTCACTTCAAAACTTCGAAATAATCAATAAATAAAAGGGTTTATGACTACAATCATACCTAACATTTTGATGATGATAAATCTTTTATTAACTAATGATTTTGAAGTTTTGAAGTGACGATAATGTAAAGCTCGAAAGAAGATTCTGGAACATCTTGAATGATCTAAATCGGAGTTTAAACAAATAAGTTATGACTAAAAGACTGTTAACGGCATTAGGAGGGGGTCGAATTGCATAATATTGGAACATAAGGGTATACGTATACATTTTCATTTTTCAACTATAGAGGTGTGTTTGCATTTGACCAAACCAAAGGTTTTTATTTGCATTTTACCCAATAATTTATCGATGCAATTATAGTAAAAATGGATGTGATATTTCTCCATGCAGATGGAATATCAGAAATCATGTGAACAAACCTCCATGGAACTTTAGATTCTCAGTTTGAATCATGGGTCTTGAGATTTAATTATGTCCAATATGACAGGGTTCAACTTTGAAGGGATGAAAAGTTTTGCCGCATACAAAAATGATGGAATGGTGCTTCTTAAAAAAATGGTCTAACTAGGCCTCATCGGCAAGTGAAAAAGGGCATCCTGAATTATCATCCAGACAAGGTACTTGTTGTGGCAAAAGAAAAAAAAAAGACAGTTGAATCTCTACTGGGTTAAAATGATAGTTAAATCTCTACTGGGTTAAAATGACATAGGAATTGATTCGATACTAAGTTTCAGTCGACAGGACAGGATAGTTGAAAGCAGCATTCAGTCATCAATCATCATCCATTAAATGCCAATAGAAAATTATAATTATTTAATAACTTGCCTGTTTGTACTGTCACATAAACCTTCAAGGATTGACCTAACTTTCTTCTCACTTTTTACAGATGGTGCCAAAACGGATGCCTGGAAGTCGCGGACAGAATCAGCTATGTCAGCAAAACAAAGAGGAAATGATAGGTAAAAATAAAGGAGTAAATGCACAGAATATACCAAGAAGGATGGTGGTAAACCATATCTCAGGATACTCTCAGCAAAGACACGTACAGCGGAAAAATGCATCCAGGAAATGAAAACCTGCAGATAAGCGAGACACTCAATTGGACGTATGGAATAATAATTGATACATGTTACAGTTACACCGGAATCGATATACAGGTAAAAGGAAGAAGGAGCAACCTCAGCATAACTTGCGTAGGACCACTGTAATAGAGAACTCCTCAGATTGTCTTGATCCTGCCTCAGCTTTTCCAACTCCTGCTTTCTATTCTCTTGTGCTTCTGGACTATATTCAAATTCACGAATCTCCAACACATTAAAAGATAAAAGAGATCAGACATTAGTTAAATGAATCGATCACAAACGACAAACCATTTGTACAATCATAAATAATTTAAAAAGGCTTAAATCCTATTTTGGTCCCTTAACTTACATATATATTCCGTTTTGGTAACTAAACTTAAAAACATTTTGTTCTAATCCCTGAACTATCAATTAAAAACTATTCTAAGTCCTCAACGTGAATTATCATGAATCATTCAAAAGTTGACATCTAAACCGCTGCACGTGGCTTCAAACACTTGTCCACATTGATATGTGCTCATCAGATCATGTAACATCAGATTTTTACTCAATGGTTAACAAAAAGAAAAAATAACAACTAAATAGTTTTTTTTATCAATAGTTTAGGACAAAAACATAACATTTGAAAGTTTCAAGACTAAAACAGGATATTTGAAAATTTAGGGACCAAAACTGAATCACAAAACTTCAGGGGCCGAAAAATGATTTAAACCTTCTAAAAAATTATTCAAAATGAATAATATATTCACCTGGAACCCTTTATCACGTGCACTTGTTTTAAAATTGTCTGCAACACGATTAAAGAGTGTTACTGTGTAAAGAGCATACTCATTATCCTCGTATAACTTCTTGGAAGACCTGGGAACCTAAAAAAGCTTAGCATAATTATGAGAACATAAAAAGAACAAAACAAGAGATGATCAGAAGCAGCACAGTAAAAATCCGTGACATTTTAACAATGAGAGGCTACAATAGTTCATTTCAATTACTTTAACATAATCCAAGTTGGGCATAGAAATGATATCATGCGAGTGATCATCCTAATAAAAAGTTAAAAAAAGAGCAGTAAAACGTTCAAATAACACAAACTTACCACGTAACTAGTCAATGTTTCATAGGTAGATAGCCATTCTTTCTGTGAGTACTTGGGAACAATCACAAGAAGGGTTGCTAGATGTTCTGAGGTAATTATGTCCTCTGGTTTTACAAGATTGGAAATATCACGGACTGCTAAGCTGATAAAACCAAAATAAATCAGAAATGTTCTGTAAGATAAACACAATTATATCATAATGAGTATTCATACCTTCCACTTTGCTTTCTGTTAATGGCATTAAGTTGACTCCGCACATTATTGTACTCAGAAACACGAATCTATAGCAAAAGAATTAGCTTTAAAATGAAATTTTCAATTTGAACACCGCATCAAAAGGATTCAGTTAATTTTGGTTAGTTTAGTATCCACTTGTGCTAACTGCTAAAGAAAGCCTTTACGCAAAGAAAGCTTGCGGAAAACATGAAACGGATGATGTATGAATTAAGTAACCATTGAGAAGAAAAATAAATCTGCAATACAACACAAAACGATATGGAAACACTCTCATTTTCGTTGTAATTTCCCATGGAATTTTCATACTCATTCATAAGCTACTGTTGCATCGGAGTCCGCCATAGTCTCATCCTATACAAATGGCTACTGCCTTACAAATTAGGTTACATCTAGATCTAGATACAATACAAATAGGACTATAATCTGATCACCAGAATTCAAAGGACTTTCAAGACATTACTTCACTTCACCATACAAGACACTAGGTTTCTTATCTAGTTTATCAATTCATTTTTTTTTATAAGAATAACTAATTTATCAATTCTCGCGCAATTTTCACTTGACAATACAATCTCAAGGATCTATGAAAGCATGAAACAGAGCATCATACTCCTAGCCAACCACGTAAGAATAACAAGTGACAGCAGTAACACTTTTAGCCAAGGGAAAGACGACCAGATACCAAAAAAAAAAAAAAAAGATCATGCTCAAAATAAATTGTGGCAGGCAAGGGCAAAGGCAATCAAATATTTCATTAAACTAAAATATTAAGATAGGTTTACATTAACTTATTACGAAGGAATGTAGATACCCTAAAGGGAGTAAAATCCATCTGTTCTAGTCAACCTCTATATCACAATAGGATATTAGCGATCTTATTGAACACAAACTCTACAATGTCAACAAGAGTGTCAAAAAAATTTATGCATAAGCACAACTAAAGCACAGGCATTAACTAAAAGCAAAGTAATGTTACCTTAAGGTCATCCTCAATCTTAGCCACTTGACTGTGAATGCTATCCACAATGTCTCTGAGAGTCGACATAGTAGGGTACTTAGCTTCATCCCAAACAAACCTTCAAATATGAAATACAATTTAGCACATCATGCAAAAGGTATCCCTCCAAATCCAAACTAATTCACAAATTGTAATAAATTTCAGAAAACAACCATTTTTTGTTTACCTAGTGAGATACGAATCAACGGGAACTCCATCAACCGTCAGAACATTGCTTTCCACACCTGAAACCTTCTCCAGTTCCTCGATCTGCCGTCGGATCTTGTGAGAAACTCCTTCCACAAAGCTATTCGACTACACAATTTAACGAATTTCGATATCAGTAATCTAAATTGTAAAATAATAATAATAATAATAATCAAGAGTATACAGATTGCAGTCGCATGATCAAAACTGAAATTAAAAATCACGTTCAAAAAAAAAATCAAATTGCGTTAAAAACTGATAATTCAAAATTCATATATAAAAAAATACCTTCAGCAGATCATCGCTAAGGGAAAGGAGCGAATCTAGCGTTCCAACACGGAGATTAGGCACGTTGAACTAAAACAGAATCATGAAAATTAAAAAATAAATCAAACGAATGAGGGAAAAGAAAAGAGATTAGGTTTCTGAAGATTTAGCGATGAAATCAGTACTCTGTATAAAGGAGTATCGAAAGAGTGCTTGGAGATTTGTTCTTGAAGACGATTCCATATAGAAGAAGCGGAGGTTTGAACCGGTAAAGAAACCACCCAGTATCTGCTCGCCATTGCAGCTTTGATCCTAAGCTTCCGAAGAGAGAGAGGGAAAGTTTCACCCGCGTAGTAGATCAAGAATCTCTCGTCTCTCAATTTCTGCTCACTTTTTTCAGGAATCGAATAACATTACAAGCTTCAAGATCTGAAAACCTCAACGGCTCGGATCCGTTTATGTGATAGACGTGTAGGACACAAAAGTCATCAACACAACAGAAGGTTCATTTTCATTTCAATCTTCATGTCCCAAAGTTATTCCCAATTTTTTTTTTTTATTGGAAATTCCATGGGTAGTATAATTTTGTGGAATACTTATAAATATAGCATTTTTTTAAAAAAAACTCTCATTCACATGAATAAATCAACGATAACTTATTAGCTAATCAGTGATTACATATACAAAATATCAGTTGACACACTTAATCAATAAAATCAATGATTAGTTATGTGCTGACTCAATGATTACATATGTAAAACGAGTGACAATTTTGTAATATTTTATGTATGAATTTAAGTTTTTTGCCATTCTTGCAAATAACTTTTTGGGTTGCTATTTTTTAAATATTGGACCTGATTTTACTATATGTGCAAGAGCTCCTTTTTTTAATGTCTAGATTGCCAAAATATCAAAATACGACACAATATTTAAAAACATTACAGTCTAAATAAATAATTAGTAAATATGTTAAAAATTGAAAGTGGCAAGTTTATGATGTAAATAGATTGACGTTAATACTTTTGATCGCCGGTCTACTTGATTGGTATAAAATATAGTAAGTCATAGATTTACCATATTGTATGTTAATTAGTGATATACTAAAATTAGTAATCTTAATATATTGGTAATGTATTATCATTGATTTATCGTAACTTGTTACTTCTATTGATTTTATTTGAATCAGCCCAGCCACACGCAACAACTGGCCTTATCTATTTAGTATTGCATTTGTGCGACTTAAGTTTGTTATGAATTGGTGTCCTAGAACTTAGAATTATTTAATAAACATAACTTATTTTGAATAAATTAAATAAATAAACTCAAGTTTCTTTTAATATATATTGATTCATTAACGATAAAAGGAATATATGAATATTATTTATATCAAACATTCAAATAGTAAAACCTCAAGTTACTTTTTTGAAATTGCAATTAAGTATGTGAGTCATACGAGAGGATTAAAGTCGAGATAATTAATTTAAAGTGTCTACAGTAAATGGATAACATTTGGGAACCTTATTTTGTTAACACTATTGATAGTCGTCCATTTTGTATAGTTTACAAATAATCTTATCCGGATCATTCGTGTGGGTGACATGAAAATGGAAGTATCATATTCAATGATGATTGTATAAAACAGGACCAAGATTGTAACATCCCGTTTTTTTTTTTTTGAGGTAAAAATTATTTTATTTTATTTAAAGCATTTGAATTAATTTTAGAGTTAGTTAACTTAGGTTTTAGAAGTTATAATCTTGTACTTGTCATTAATTACTTTAGATGCTTAAATTAGTAATAGGCGCATTAATAATTATTAACGGGTCAATTTATAATTTTAAATCACCTTTTAGCTAGTTTAAGTAACTTGGGTTAATTTTAAAAACTAAAAGTTTAGTAGGGGCCTTCTACAATTAATTTCTCCTCTTTTATATGTAGACCAATCATCTCTTCTTCTTCATTTTCACTAAAGAAAAAAAAACACACAAAAACTCTCTCCAAACTCATCCATGACTGATGCCCAAGGGGGAAAAAAGTGAGCTTCGGGTTTTCTTCGTTTCTCGACCATTTTTGACGATTCCTTTTGCATTGGATTTCTTGGGACCTAGGCTTTCTATCCATCCTATCCTTGTGAAGTTTCTATTTCTCCAAGGGAAGTCCTAGAAAGCGAGTTTTAAAACTTTTCCTATACTTTTGTTTCTTTTTACTTCTAAATGAGATTTTAAGTTAAAATCTTCAATTTCCTTCAAGAAACTTGAAAATTTCGAGTTTAGAATTTAATTTAGAAGCCGTTTGTTTGTAGGGAATCTAGATACCCGATATCTTAAGATGCCTGGAATCTCATATGCGTAGAATCTAGATGTCTGACATCTTTAGATTACTGTGTTTGTTTTGTAGAAATTTTTTAGATGAATGCCTAAAAACATTTGACTAAATGTGCATCATTTATATAGAGAATTTATTATAATTACATGTGATTATAATTATACTTTTATTTATTTACATCAACAATACTTTTGTTAGATTTTTATTTGAATAGATTAATTCATGTTAATAAAATATTTAAATTACATGATTTTTATCATAAAAAATTATTGTATTAATTTAATAAATTTTATTTGATTTTATTCTAGTTCTAGTTTAATTTAATATTGAACCGTTAATTTATATATTTCATAATAAAAAAAAATTATTCTATATATACATATATTAATGAGATATTAGCAACAATATCCACATTAATTATCATTTTTTCAATAATATCGGCTGAGATTTGTTAATTTCAAATTTGCCCAAGAAACACACCTTTTTTGGTGGTTACTTTTGATCTTCCGTTTTAAATGTTTACCAAAATGCCCTTATTCTACTTCCTTTTTAGTTGCTGTTTTAAATACGTTTCATATTCCTTAAATGTTTTTTTAATTTGCTCCATGATTTGTGGAATACACCGTTTATCTCTCCTTTTTTGTTTATTACAGTTTCTATTTTAATTTTGTCTGTATGTTTTTGTGTTTCTTGTTTTTAGGGTTTACGTTTTGTTTTCTTCATTTCTTTGTTATCCGAAATCTTTCAAAATGCGTACCACTTCCATTGATATTATATATGGCGGATCGTGGGATGAAGCTAACAACTATGAACGATATGAAATGAAGAGTATGATGTTCTTTTAGAACACAAAATTTGAAGATTTGCAGAACAAACTCAAACGTAAGGTTCGTTTTAACAGTAAGACTCAATGTATTTTAATGGAGATTGTGACATTTGTTGGGATTTATGCCCTAGAATTCGTAATTTGTAATAGAATATTTTATGAATAAATAAAAGTATTATTTTAGTGAATTTTGTGCAATTTATTATATGTTGATATTCGTTAAATATTCAAACATTAATAGAAAATTCCAGAGTTACTAATTCTGTAATCTTGACTACTATGAGATATAAAGTAGATCTAGTCCAAGATAGTAACTCAAATAGTCTACGATGCGAATACGGTTAGGAAACCTTATTCTGGTAACACTGTTGATGTTGTTCACCGATTTGATCCAAATCGTTAGCATGATGTAGATGCAAGTGGAAACATCATATATAATGAGTTTATATAAGATGGACCAGGATAATAAATCGATTCCTAAATAACACCGTTGATAGGAAATGATTTATAATATCAAATTTACGTTATTAAGATTGATACGTCTCAATCCTGAGTATGTTGTGAACTCACATTAATGAAGTCTTTTCCTTTGATTCACATAGTTGAGGGTGATCTGTTGATACACTCGATAAACTCCCGTTTTGGGGAAATGACTAAATTGGTGCTTGGGAACATTTCTATACAAGATGGCATTCATAACTTTCCTAAAACAAATGAAAGTGTTAGTGCGACACTATTCTAACTTAGGAACTTTAGGTATCTCCCTTGTTGTAATGATTCGTACTTGAACATGAGGCCTCACCTTCTCACTGCCCGAGAAGGATCGTTCTATACTTGAAAACTATAGAAAAATGTTCATTAGAGAATCATCGGGTACACAAGGATAAAAGAGATAATTACAAGGGTAAAACGGTAATTTTGACCCAGTTGTAATTATGAGATTACCACGTGAAGGATATGTCAAAACAAACTTAATAACAAATGGACATAACCCATCTATAGTGAGGGGAGTTCAACTTAGGGTTTATAGTGGAATTACCCTAAGTTAATAATTATGATTAATTAATTAATGAGTTTAATTAATAAATTAATAATTATTGGAGCCCATGATCTATAGGTCCATCAGGTCCCTATGCTAGCTCATATATCATTGTAACTAACCAAGTTATTAATTTAACTAGGAAGAAAGAATTATATTTAAGTAATTAATTTACTTAAATAAAGGGAGATATTAATTGTTTAAATAAAGAGTTTATTTAAATGGAAATTAATATTAATATTATTAATTGTTTAAATAATGAGTTTATTTAAATAGAAATTAATAATGAATATTATTAATTAAATAATGAGTTTATTTAACTTAATAATAAAAGGAGAGAATTAAATATATTTGTTTTATGAAACAAATTAGTATTTTGCTAAAATAATTAATTAAATGAATTTGATTCAATGTTAATTAATTAAGATGATTTTCGAAAATATGTATTTAAAAGAAAAAGATTATTTGAATTTTTTTTTAAATACATAAAAAGAAAATAAGATAAAGATAAAGATTAAATAAAAAAAAAAAGAAAAGGATAAAGTCTTAATGCCCACGCCACTTTGGATTTAAAAGCAAAATTGTTTTGTTTTTATAAAAGTTGGTCAGACGCCACTTTATCTCAATTTTTTTTTTTTTTTTTTATATTTTAAATAATTTTGATTATTTAAATTAAATGAAATAAGAGTTCTAATTTGATTAGGAAACAAACTCTTATTTTTCTTATAAATATGACCATTGGGTGCTCATATTTCATAACTTTGATTTTTATCAAAATTCTCTCTTTTAGTCTCCCTATAGCCGATTTTGGCATATCAAAATAAGAAGAATTTTTCTTCTTCTTTGTTTGTTCTTCCGGTTCGATTCCCACAAGTCGGGTTGGTTTGTGATCGGGATATAGCATAGAAGGCTTGGTGAAGTGGATTGATGCTGTAAAGGAAACCCCAACCAATTCTCCATAAATCTACAATGTAAGTTTTCGAAAAACCTTATATTTATATTACGGTTTGATCACAATTGCATGTTATTAACGGATCCGTAATTAATCGTTAATTAATTTACTAAAGAAAATTCCGCAAATTTAGTAAATAGTTCCTTCAACATTATCCAAAGTGAAAGCTTATCTGGACGTGAAAACTGACAATGACGTTGCATTCTTAGAATCATTTCTGTTTGATAGTTCCACTGCGTTCGTTTCTTTAGTTATTGATAAAAAAAAAATAGTTTCAGAAACTGCAACCGTTGACCCTGTGGTTACAACTTCAATCCCTTTGGCTCCTCAACCACCTGTTTTTGATTTAGGTATATATAGCAACCCTGAAGATTTTTACATTGATGAGGTTCCTGTTGGGTTTCAATTCATTACTATGGTCAACGTTGAATGTCCCCGTGAATCATTTTTCCTTCATACCGACAACGCAATTTATGCATCCAAGCATGTATTGAAAAAAGCTGTTCAAGTTCAATCTTTGAAACAAGGGTTTCCTATTCGCGTTGTTAAATCAGATGGTGGGCGTTTTTTTGCATGTTGTAAAGATCTCGAATGTTCCTGGTTTGTTAAGGCGTCACCCTATGAGGGTACCGATTGGTGGTCTATTAAAAAAATTTGTTTACAACATTCATGTTCCGTTGACATTATAAAAGTAGATCACCCGCAAGCCACCGCCTCTATAATTGCTGATTATATTAGAGAGTATTTTAGGATTTGTAGTGGGAAGTTTATGTCTTCAAATAAGATTGTTAACTTCATGAAAAATAGACATGGGATTCATATTTGTTACTCAAAGGCTTACCGTGCTAGAGAAATAATTTTGAAAGAGATCAGAGGCTGTCCAGTCGAATCATATGCTCTCGTTCCGAAGTTTTGTTATGTGTTAACTGCTCATAACCCTGGTATGTTTTTCAAAATGTTTATATTTTATAACCTTTTCTGTTTTATATACGTTTATACTTTATTAATATTTTTTTATAGGGTCTTACGTCCAATACCAATTGATTCGAGAACCGTTTTCAATTCCTTTTCATGAGTTTGGGAGCTTCTATCTCTGGTTTTGCTCATTGTAGACCCATTGTGTCTGTTGACGGTACTTTCTTAAAATCTAAATTTGCTGGAGTTTTGTTGACGGCGTGTGCTTTGGATGGTAATAACCAAGTTTTTCCGATTGCTGCTGCTGTTGTTGATTCAGAGAATGATTGTTCATGAGAATGGTTTTTTATTCATCTCAACAATAATTATTGGTAGTAGAGAGAATCTCTCTGTCATTTCAGACAGACACCCGAGTATTTACAAAGCAGTTTGCAAAGTTATGCCCGGTGTTCATTATGGTGTTTGTATGCATCATTTATCTCAGAATATTAAGAGTCGATTCCACAAAAAATCGCTAGCTGAACACTTCATTCGTTGTTCGTTTCAATGTTATGACCACTAACATTTGTGAAAGTTATAACGCAGTTTTGAAGAATGCACGTGAATTACCCATTATTAGTGCTTTAGAAGAGATACGTTTGACATTGGAGCAATGGTTTTATGAAAGGCGTTTATTGGCTACTAACGTTCATTCTACCCTCACCCCTTGGGCTGATTGTTTATTGAGGACCAACATTGAATATGGACGTCGGATGATGGTACGTTTTCTAGATTATAAATGGTTATAATTTACCATACCTAAATGATATTCGGAAATCAGTGTGGTCTCGTGCTTATTTTCCTGTTGTTCGTTTCAATGTTATGACCACTAACATTTGTGAAAGTTATAACGCAGTTTTGAAGAATGCACGTGAATTACCCATTATTAGTGCTTTAGAAGAGATACGTTTGACATTGGAGCAATGGTTTTATGAAAGGCGTTTATTGGCTACTAACGTTCATTCTACCCTCACCCCTTGGGCTGATTGTTTATTGAGGACCAACATTGAATATGGACGTCGGATGATGGTACGTTTTCTAGATTATAAATGGTTATAATTTAGAAACCATTTATTTTTTTTACACCTTTATTTTTAATTGTTTTTTTTCATTTTTCCATGTACATGTTCGTCATTTGAATGATTTTGATTCTGTTGTTATTACATTTGAAATGGAGTATCATGTCAACATTCAAAACAAGAAATGCGAATGTCGACGTTGGAATCTTCTTAAAATACCTTGTGCTCATGCTTGTGCCGCTATCATTTCCCGTAACCTTCCACCTACCGAATATGTGCATAAATACTATTCTATAGAATCTCTTATAGCAACTTATTCTGGGATGGTAATGCCTATCGGTACTCGAAAACAATGGAAGATTCCATATGATGTTGAAACAGTTGTTGTCCATCCACCAGATGTTCGTCGTTCTGTAGGTAGACCGAAGATGAAAAGACACATCACATTTGGAGTCTTATAATTCTGGATCAAGTTCTCAGAATTGCTCTCGCTGTGGTGGTTCTGGTCATAATTGCAAGACATGCCGTAATGCATTTAGTTATGTTGCACACAATTAATTTCATTCGTGTTTCTCAATCTTTAAGCATTTGATGTTAGACTTTTTAATAACTTATGTTATTTTTTCCTTTTTTTTTTCGTTGCATCTTTGTGATATTGGTCATAACAAATTGCTTTGACCATAACATTTTTCGTTTTAATATTTAGAATTAATTTTTTTTCAATAATGTTTTCATAGGCTTGATGTTTTTTTTAGATGCGGTGATTAAATACTATATAATATATCTTCCAATCATCTTTTTGTTATTTCTTGTCTTAACTTTTTGTATGTGCTAATTTCTGGTGTTTGTGTATTTCGTTTCACTCTTCTTAAAGTTTTTTTTTTAATAAACATTTATTAATTAGAAACTGTGTTAATATATTTGATGTTTTTTTAATAAGTGGATTCATTTATAATATATGCATACATTGTTCATACTTTCTTATTCAGTTAATACTTTACAACTACACATCATGTTTGATTATGTTGGCACAATATTACTATATAATTTGTGCATAAATATCAACATAGATTTTTATACCAACCATGTTAACACATTTTATAATCCAGACATTCAAAAATATATGTCAGTTTCAAAATATAAGTATTTAAGCATAAAATTCCAAAAAAGTGTCTTCCATTCTAATATCACTGGCTCTTAGAATGGTATCTATTCTTCTTGAGTTGGCGGAGTGAGTACATGGAAACTTGGACCCTTCATATCTTTTTCATTGGACCCAAATTTTTCGGTATATGGCTCAGTAGTGTACTTTCCATCCTTCCTGGTTCTTTTTGGGCGTGTACTCACATTTGTAGGCGCCTTCACATTTTTCCTTTCGATTCGCTTTCTCCCCTTCTTTCCCCCATCAACATTGTCATCTTTTTTTCCTTTCCCTTTTTTATTATCATTCAGCTCTTTTTCTGCAACCTCCACACTTCCAGTAGTTCCCGAAGCTGCAACCTGTTTTTAAATATTCATATGTTTACTTTATATAAACCTTTATTTATGTTAAAGATTTAATATATATAAACTTTTATAAGTAATTACCTCATGAACTGTTTGATTCAACTTGCTCCCTCCGCATGCTGCATCCAGTGGCGAGGCCACATTGTGGGTTGGGGGGGCAATTGCCCCTCCAAAAATTTTAAAATTTTAATTTCTATATATAATTTTATTTAAATTTTCAATTTTACCCCCCTAAAAATTGTTAAGTTCTCAATTTTGTTTGAATTTTCAATCTTGCCCCTCCAAAAAATTGAGCTCGGTCCTTGTATACAGTATTAAGGGACATTTAACTCTTTTAAAAATGAACTTTCTCTATAATAGTCATTTGGTAACAAATTGGAAGAATTTTATTCTTACATTTTTATTGTTTTAAATATATTTTTTTAGTAGATAAGACTATTGTTTATTTTTCTAGATAATTTTTGTTGCACTCATCCTTAATTCATACGTTGTATTATTTAGTAATCTGATTGGTGTGGGTTGATTTCTTATCACCCTTATTGTACTCTCTCTTTTATTTAATAAAATTCAGTTTCCTATTAAAAAAAATTATTCATTATTGAGTATTAATTAAATGCATATTTTTATTTTTTAGATGACAATGATGTGGTGATAATACTAGGCTTAATGTTTATAAATAGTTTGATTTATTTTTATTAACTTATATATAAAACAAACAAATGAACTATCAATTTCTTTTATAAAATAAGAAATTATTTTGAAATTTGTTTATATTATGAATACATATGTACTTTTACAATTAAACATAAATTTTAACAAAAAAAGGGTTTGTTTTATAATTTTATATTAGAACAAAAGTTAAAACTAAAAATTCTAACTATTGAATCAAATATAACAAAAAAAATGAAAAAAAGTTGTCAATTTATAAATTGTAATATATAAAAAATGAAAAAGAATTGTCAATTTATAAATTATACGACCTGCTCTTTATATGTAATTTTGCCCCCCCAAAAGAAAATTTCTGGCCTCGCCACTGGCTGCATCAAGATGTTCGCCCCCCTATTTTTTTCCATATTAATACAACTACATATTACAACATTTGAAATGTTTTCATATAACTTAAAAACATGTGAAGAAAGTTTACCCTATATATTACTATTGATTGTTCTTTATTTTTCAACCACTCCATAATATCTGAAGAAATCTTCACAAGAGATATGTCTGATTCATCTTCTATTCTTATTTCCTACATTTATTTATAGAATTAGTCTTTTTTTTTTACTAAAGTACGTTTTTCGTGTTTTTTATTGCCTTCTTTCATAGGGTTGTAATGATTACCTGACAATCAGCGTTATCATTTACATTTCTAATTCCCTCATCAACGTTCTCCAAATTTACATGTCGAAACACGTCTTCATTTACTTCTTCAGTAAACATTTGTTCCGCGTTTTCATCGTTAACACCATAATCAAATCCCTGTAATTTTCATACATTGTTAGGTAATGTTATATATACATTTTCATAAACATAGTTCATCTACCTCATATTGATGCCCATCGTAATCTCTCGGTTCTTGTTGCCTTCCCTGTTTGACCAATTCATGTAGTTCGTCCACTTTTTTCTCTAATTTCACCAGTGTTTGACGCATTGTGTAATTTTGATGCAGTATCAGTTTTATATCTTCCGCCATTTGGCTCCTCCCGTCATTATCATCTTCATTAAACCAACCATCACAGTTAAAGTTTGATTCCCCTTTCTCTGTTTCCATTCTTTCTTTGTTTTTGTATTATCTCTTGAAATTCTTCATGTACTCCGTATCCAACTCCTCATCAGTAGGCTTCATCCCCTTCACCGTTAACTGTTATTCAAATTACAGTAAGCAGTTATACTATATAAACTATATGAATTTACAAAACGTTTATATTATATAAAACTTTTACTTACAACATCATTGAACACATCTTTTTCATACGATTGCCAAGTCCCTTGCTTGTGATAATCCCAGTTAAGCATTCTTGGATATCCATCTCCAATCCTCTTTGCATATACTGAATTAACAGACAATGCAGGTAGTATCTCACAAGCCCAAATGACTAGGGCTTGTGGAAATCCAGTGATTCTTTTGAATCCCCCTTCTGGATTGTCTAGAATTTTCTTCAGGCTCACTATAGTTAGATTGTAAGATAGCCTTCCCCGTGAGTACCCATTGAACACCTTGTCATTTTCAACCATTCGAAAATGCAAACTTGATATTGTTGTCCCGATTTGCTTTGGTATAACAAGAGACTCCAAAATATATAACTTCACCATCTTCAAAGCCAATTCCTCGTCACAAAAATCCATTCCTCTAAACCCTCTGTCCAGCTCGTTCTAATCCGGTTTTGTCGATTCAGTAAAATCGCTGCAACAATTCAC
Organism: Gynostemma pentaphyllum; assembly: GCA_028015215.1. Lineage (NCBI taxonomy): Eukaryota > Viridiplantae > Streptophyta > Magnoliopsida > Cucurbitales > Cucurbitaceae > Gynostemma > Gynostemma pentaphyllum. The sequence continues at coordinate 9,247,570 of CM051345.1, read as the reverse complement.
TCTCCTGAATAAATCCTGGTCCACATTTTTAATCTGGATTACAGTTCAGTCCCGTGACCAAACAAAAATCCATCAAAGTGAATGTATGGATTTCACCGCCTATCTTGAAACTCAACTCATCGGGTTTTTCATTTTTAACAGCACGACTTAAAAGAAGTTGAATCAGCTTCGTTGGAAACTTTCTAACGGACATTTTTAAAACATTCTTCAAACAACATTCATCCAATAAATCAAGCAATCTCCCCCTGCACATTTTGATTACATTCAGTATCATGTCATACTTTGCATAAGCCACTGTCTTCTTATTCTTATACCAATCCAGTGACTTAATCGAATAACAATCCTCCCTTCCACGTCTTGAACCACCCTCATTAGTAATCTCAAAGTAATCATCAATCCTCCTCTTCGTTTTATTTTGTAATCTCTGCAATTTTATTATTACATACACGAAATTTTGTTACATTCCTTAATAGTTTATATTTCTTATACCGTGTAAAAAATCTAAACTTTTACCTTTCCCGGATTATTCACCGTTTTCACATTACTCTTCCTTTTCTTATTGTTTCCACACTCGTTCATTTCCTGTTGCAATATAACAATTTATACTAAACTCACATTCAACAGTATGGTATAGCTTACTCTATTATTAATAATCTTCTTCCTTTTACAATAACTTACTTGCTCATCTTCATTTTCATCTCTGTCATCTATTCCATCGTCAGCTGAATACTCCTCTTCATTTTCATTCCTCCTCTGTTTTTTTAAATCCCCTCTTTGTTTTGATCTCCCAATTGATGTAGTCCCACCCTGCATCAATAAAATTTGTTTATTCACATTACTTATGTACCCATTTCTACCCTCCTGAAATTGAACAAAAGTATATACTATCTAAACATTTATGTTTTCTAAACTACTACTTACCTCATTCTCTAAATCATCTTCTTCATCATCAGTCACCTCTTCCATCGTTACATTCCTTTTGTTCTTCTTCTATTTTACAGTAGGTACATTTGTTTCTTCGTTTCCTTCAACTAACTTTTGCATTTGTAACTATTTTTAGTTTGCATGTCTGAAAACTTCTTTCACATGTACTTAATCTAAATACAAAACACAGTATCTCACTTCAAATCCCAAAAAATTATACCTCTTATTCTATTCCCCCTGTTTGCAAATCACGAAGATCTCGATTTCTTTTCGTTCCTTGTTCGCTTCCTCTACCCCTTCCCTGTCATACATGTCTTTCCAAGTTAATCACTTCAATTACTTTACATTTTGTATAAAAACAAATCATTTACAAACTTACTTACCGCTCCTATTTCAGAACTAATCCCTTCCGTCCTCGTGCTTCCTCTCGTTCTTGCCATTCTCTCGTATCTTTTTCGATTTTCTTTCCTAGGGTTTTCCTGCTTTCCTTTCACTTTTCGTTTTCCTTTTCTGTAAACTACCCCTCTTTTTTTCCTTTTGAATTCCAAAATTTGATATTTTGAATTCTTGATTCTCGAAGGCTATACCCCACACAATATCTTAACTGACATTATTTCATCATTAATTGCTATCTAATACGATTTTCATCATTCCTTTTTTATGACAATGGTAGGCTCTGTCTTTTCGTCATCCCCTTGGACGGCGCGTGGATGTCATTTTGGCAGTTTTGCTATTTTAGAAAAAGTGTTGGTATTAATGCTATATTGCCTATTTAATGTGGTTTTATATGAAATTAACCCTATATTAATTTATAGAGTGATTTATTATTAGATTATTAAATTTATTTATTTTAATTAAAATAAAAAATAGAAAGTAAGAGAGTTGATGAAATATAAATTTGATTTATTATTAGATTATTACATTTATTTATTTATTAAACGATTCGTATAATCGGGAGTTGAGATTGACTTTGGAAATATGGGACTTAAAGCATACTTACTAACTTGTTTGGGCTTGGGAGTTAGTTCTAAAATGAGTTGGGTGAATTTATAGGACTTTTGGCGGTATTGACTAACTCTTGCTAATTATAGGTTTATGTTCGATTTGGTGTATTCTTGATGATTTTGGGGTTTATGGAGTTTCCAAGTATAATAGGATGTGTTTATGGAAATCAAATATGGAACTTTGCTTGGTTATTAAAAATGATGGAATGAGACTTTTACAATAAAGTAAATAACTTGTTGTTATCTGAAGGTCTTTTGTCTTGATTATATCATCGTTTTAGAAGATGGTACTTTCTTGTTTTATGCAGGGAATGGTATCTAAGAATATAGGAATCGATGTTAACTTATGATTCTTAGGTTTCTTGTTTTTGCGCATGTTGTATAATACATAGACTGCGTGTGCTTGTATTATAGTGTACTCTTTATGTTTACATATATGTATCATGATAAATGCTAAAGACTGCGTGTACTTTGCATGATTTGGTGGATGGATAATGAGATAATGTTGGGACTGCATGTGCTCACATTATCTGATATTATCCATGAACACTGTGATACATATATGAGAGAAATGTAAGGATTGTGTGTACCTTGCATTGGTAGGTGAGATAATGAGATAATGTTTAGACTATGTGTACTTTCATTATGTGTTATTATTCACCCGTTGTTGAAAGAAAGTAATATAAATACTGAGTGTACTTTGCAGTGGAGAGTGAGATAATGAGATAATGTTTAGACTGCATGTACTTTCATTATTTGTCATTATTCACATATTGTTGAAAGAAAGTAATGTAAAGACTATGTGTACTTTGCAATGTAAGCGAGATAATGAGATATTGTTAGACTACATGTACTTCCAATATCAGCCATTATTCGCTTGTTGATGGTTTTATTGATGTAAAAACTATGTGCTTTACATGTGTAAGCGAGTTAATGAATAATGTTGAGACTGCGTGTACTTGTATTATTGCCATTAATCGTGTGATACTCTTGTCTGAAACATGTTGAGACCAAGTGTGCTTAGCATGAGTTACCAAAGAGAAAGGAAATGTGTTTGATGTGTATAACATGAGATATGATACCTTGAGATGCTTAAGAGCTATTTTCTTGTTTATTTGGGAGATCTTATAATTGGAAGTTGTAATGCTTGAGGTGAATTCCCTTTAAAATGGTTGGGTAGTAAAGAGTATGTAGGATTTTGGACACAAATTCGGATACAGGTTTGAGGTCTAGTGTTACTTTTTCCGTTTATCTTCACTAGGTTTTCGCTCATTATATTACACTTTTAGGTATGGATCGTGGCCGTGGTAGTGAGACAGGAGTAGGTGCTACTTGATCTCGTTGACAATGGTGTGGAGATGGACTAGAGAGAGTTTATAGTCCATGGACTTATGTTTACTTTATTTTCCATATTTTAGTGCTCATTTTATATATGAGCTCATGAGAGCATCTTTACTTTAGACTTTTTATGATCTTGCACTTGTTTTGAACTTTTATAAATATGGAATGCACATTCCACTCTTTGAATTGTCTGTTTGGGAAAATTGTATTTACAGGGCATTATGATAGTCCAAGTTTTAAAAGTTACCATGTCAGATTTTTATTAAAAATTAAGTCTTCCGTTGTGCTATGGTTTTAAAATGATTTAAAAGGAGTCGAGTTGCACAAAGATAATTGATAAATAGCTCAAATGTACTGTTTACGAGAAATGATCAAATATCAAACTAAGTTTATAAACAGTGATAAATCTCAATCATGAGTGAAATGTGGACTCTTATTCATGAATTTATGTTCTTTGATTCACATGGTTAAGAGCGATCTGAAATGAACGCTTAATACACTCTCGTTTTGGGAACATAACAAGACAGTAGCTGGGAACTCATTTACACCAGATGTAATTCATAACTTTCCTAAAAATGATGGTATCAGATCAATGCGACCTAATCATTTTAGGAACTTTAGGAAACTCTTTTAATGTACATATTCGAGACATGAAGAAGTCGCGCCACGACCAGAAGTGTTTATCTCTAGTTTGACTACAGATAATGTTCATTTGAGAATCAGAGAGAATACAAGGATAAAACGGTAATTATAGGGAGAAATGGTAAAATTATTCCATCTGTAATTATGAGTTTTCCATGTGAAGGATATATCACAAACATAATTAAGATAAACTAAATGGACATAAATCATCTATAGTGAGGGGAGTTCAACTATGAATCTATAGTGGAATCATTCATAGTTAGATAACAAGTAATTAACTGATATTAATTAATTACTTATTTGACTAATTATTAAGCCCATTTTAGGAATATACTTGTTTGAATTATATTCTAAAAATATTTATATTGATTTTAATAACCTAAGATAAAGCAAATAAAGAAAATTCAATTTTTCCCTTATAATGGTGTTTTCGGCCATGTGGGGTAAAGGATACAGAAAAATATTTTTCTTTTATATTTATCTCCATGGAATTTTTCTAATTTGATTAGATATTTCATTAGCCTATAAATAGGACACTTGAGTTATTCATAAAACACAAACAATTCAATTTCTTAGAAATTGAAGTTCTCTCTTCTCTTCCTCTCTAGCCCTATTTCCGATTTTACCATCTTAAAATAGGAAGAAAAATATTTTCTTCTTCTTCCTAATTTCTTCTAAAGTGCGACCCCACCTTCGGGTTTTTCTTGTTTGAATGGGATATAGCGTAGAATGTTTGATGCTAAAAACAAACCTCCAACCAATTTTCCATATTTTACTCAATGTAAGTAAAGATTTTTAAATTTCGAAAACTAGCATGAATTTACATGTCTTTATTCAATTTTACATGATATTAAAGTAGACCCGACTCTTCCATAATAATTAATTAGAACCCCACTTCCACTGGTCAATTTTGTAACATCCCTTCAAAGCCAATCAGTGTTGGGAGACGAATCCGAGTAGGAATAACTTGAAGTACCTAGAGTCAAGGAAGGTTGTATTATCCCTGCATTGTTACCAGTTTAAATATGAATATTGGAATAGTTACACTATACTCATATGAGGTTCATATGAATAAAAACATCTCTGAGAGACTTTTTATATCTCGATTCTTCAATAATCTCAATCCATTGATGAGAAGAATTGAAGCTCCCTCGAAGCCTGAGAATATATCTCAAGACCTTAAGGAGACTAAGGGTCTAGTTTAGAATAATGTTCTACCACATATTTAAGCTCCCTATGCAAATGTTGTTGCCCCCTACTCAAAAGGAAGAATTGTTGATGGTAGAGGCTACTTTAAATGCCCATCAAATAAAAATCTAAATCTTACAACTTTATTGACAACAGTAAGCACCAATTTTATAGAGTTCATCATCAGAAAACATGTAAAGAATCGACTCTAATTTTCATTTAAAATCCATGAAATGCGAAAACTTAAAATAAAAACATGATAAACAACTCTAGATATAATCCATAAATATCATCAACCGGGTTGCAACCCCTTTCATTTAAAAAATTAAAGGAGTTTCAACAAGTTCAAGTATCAAGAGTAGAAATCCATAAAGCAACTCAAGTGCAAATTCAAATCCATAAAAATAAACAGGCCAAGTCTAAGTTAAAATAAATCTAGAAATATTCTCAAGTCAAGTAAACAAGCATTCACAGAATGCTAAAATAGGTCCATGTCCAGTCATCATCTTGAACGGTCAAGCAGCACCAGCTCCTCTACCACGACCAGTACCACAAAACAGAAGGTGTAGCTCCATGAGCATAAAGATGCCAGTGAGAGTAAATAGAAGTAAGTAATCCTATAAACCAAATACCATATCTAGATTTGTATCTAAAGGCCTAACATGCTCTTTACTACCCAACTATACTCCCAAAACTCTAAACGCATTAACAAGCACGTACCCACCCCTCAAGTTCCAAATTCTCTCAAGGATCCACATTTAGTATCTAGCAAAATACACTATATAGTCAAACATTCATTACAATCTTATCAAGAATCAAGTTGTGATATTGTAATGGCTCTATTCCGTAAGTTCGTTATTTAATATTACTTAGATTAATAATATTAGTTATTGGTGAAGGAATAAGATGATTGGTAGTTAAATGATTAATTCTTATTTTCAGGAATTTAATTATTTTAAATTACCAATAATTGAATATTTGAAAAAAAGGAAATAAGTTAATTAGGGGGGGGGGATGGGAATGTTGTGCAGGGCGTGAAAGCTAAGGTTATATTTTCTCTTCTCTCCTTCCCTAGCCGACTCCTCCCTTACCTCTATTGGGCAAAATTTTGATCAAATTTTGCTCGGTTTTTCATTGTAATAGATGTTGTTCGTGGTTGAAATCAATTGGTGGAAGATTGGTGGAGAATTGGAGGGCTCTTCAAGAGTTGGATTCAAGGTAATGGATTTTTCTTCCTTTTTAAATATATAGAATTTAACGTTCTTGAATTTAAATTTCATCAAAACCCTTTGTTTTCTTCATCCTCACCCTAAATTTTAACCTTTTTCTTTAAGAACCCATCAAACCCTAGAAACTATATTCTTACTATTTCTTGAAAACCCCCTCTACCAAATGAAAATACCATCTAATGGAATGTCGAAATCACCCCGTGGCACCGCAAAAGAAGCAGCATCAGTCCCTAAGGCTGTTGCTACTTGATGTTGAACGACCCCATTAAGGGGGGCTGTTCCGCTTGTTCTTGGTGTCGTGTTGCTTTTGCGTCACTTTTTGTTGATTATTATATTTAATTATATGTTTTAGGATAGTTTTTAATAGACTTATATCTTATATCAGGTAGTGTAAGTTCTGGAAAAGAAGTGTTTGGATTCTTTGAAAATTCAAGATTTAAGGTGAGTAGAATTATGCTAGTTGTTTAGTTTTGTTATTTGTATCTTTTTCATTAACAAAGTAATTGAAACTGATTTAGAATGCTAAAGATCATGTTCATAGGAGATTTTATAATGAAAATAAAGTGTAGGAATTTATGAATAAAAGCATGGAATGTTGGAAATTTATTTTAAATGGAATTTCTATGGTGTTTAAGATTTTATTTGGATGTATTAAAAGATTTATCTTGTTGCTCGAATTGTTTTTAGAAATTAATGTAAAATAGTGCCCATTAAGTAAGAAAACTAGACTAGTTTAGCCCTCTAGTGTAGGGTAAATTTTGGGTGATCGTTATGAGCGTTCTAAAAATGTTCTTGGGTGTTTTTAGTTCATTTTAAGGCTGATATTGAGCCGTTTTTCCATAATTTAAAATTTTTAATTTTAAGCCTTGAAAAGTGAGTTTTTTGGGAAGAAATGGGGTTTCTAGGCGAAAAACTAAACTTAGGCTTGTAAAGCATCTTGGGTAGCGATGCTTTTAAATCATATTGTTTCGAATGTCTTGGGTAATATGGTCGGAGGTTCACATTAAGTAAGGCCTTGCTTAATGAAGAATATGTCGTTAGGGGGATTATTTAGTTATGCATGACTTAACTAACACTTAACGAGGCAAGTTCATTTCATGTGTTTACATGGAAAAGAATAAACATGTAGGTTCACTTATGTACTTTGCAAATATATAAGAAGAATATTTTGAAAGGTTTAAATTGTGAAAGAGTGTGTTTAATCCTTTTCGAGTAAAATCTTTCTTTGTTTGTGAATAAAGAGGAGCTTTAAGGCATTGGTTAAGTGATGGGATTAGTTAGTTTGAGTAAATTATTTGGAAGTCGGTGAGGCCGATTTTGGACTTAATGAACTTAGAAACTTCTCATGGCATTATTAAACTTTTAGTATTTCTTTACTCATTGGGCGTAGGTTCATGATGCTACAATTATTATTTTTCAGATAAAAAGAGGAAGAAAGCTGGCAACTTATGACGTTAGTAGCGAGTGGATGGTTGGCTTGGATTTACACGCCGACGACCCTCTTGTCATTTTATTCGAAACTTTACTGTTGGGATGGGAATTTGAACTTGAATAACTTTGTTATTGTTACTTTTATATTTTAGATGGGGTTTTTTTTTTATTTGATTAGTCCTTTTGATTTGAAACAAGTAAAATTGTAGTGGTTTTAGTTTTTGAATTAAGATCATGATCGAAATGTGAACCTTGTTGTATATATTATGCTTTCGTTGTTATTTAAGCATTTTCCTTGTTTTGGAAAATTTGGGATGTTAGAGATACTCATACTGTGGGTTCGATTTATTTAACAAAAGGACTATGATCTCAACCATGAGCCCAATGTATTGGAGAGCCAATGGCTCTTTCATTAAGGTCCCAATACATCTATAATATCCGATATAACGGTGAGACAATGCCTCTTTCATCTAAAGGCCCGTTATATCCACAATTTACTCGATATATTGGAGAGTCAAGGTTTGTTTCATCTAAAGGGCAGTATATCTATAAATCGGTACATGATCTTCTTGTATCACAACATCAAATAATCACATCACAGTCCACAGTAAACAAAACGGCAATCAAATCACATGCTTATCAATTTATCCATCTCAAATCTACTTTACAACTATCAGGGTCCTTGTGGAGGTTTGCTAATTGACCGTTTAGGTATTCTTGAGGCACTTTGGTTTTAAACTTGTAAACCCTAAATTTTAGCCCTACCTTATGATGGTGAAATCGGCAAAGGCAAGCAAAAAGGAGAAGAAATTTTTTTTTCAATTTTTTCATGAGGTCCACGCAATAGAAGGAAGAAAGAAAAAATTTGGGCAAAATTTTCAACATGGTAAGATATTTTAAGATATTATCTTGTTATATCAATTTAGAAAATAAAATATTTAAGATAAGAAAATAATATTTTCTAAGATTAGCTCCCTTTTTTTAGTTGTGAGTTTCGAAATTGACATAGGATTACATGGAAAATATTTTATTTTTATTTTCCATATAATAAAAGATAATTATTTTAAAATAAGTATTTATGGAAATATTATTGGAGGATAATATTGCCTCCATAAATACTCATTTCTACGCCAAAGAGGAGAGAGAAAGTTGAAGCTTGAAGATTCTACAATGGAAGATTTATAATGAAGTTGTAATTTAATTTTCTATTTTAGAAATAGTGCCAAGAATACCGGTCAATTTAGCTATTTAATTATTTATATGTATGATATGAATGTTTTAAAAATTGTTCATGCATAAAAGTATGTCATGTAGAAAATCCCACAATAGGTTGTATGATTTTAATTAATCGTACATACACGCATCATTATGTAATATGTGTTATTATATGTTAATGTATATGAAGCATGCCATAATTTTTATTTTATAAAGTGTTATTATAAAAAATTATGATTTTTTATTCTAAATTATTTTAGGATTAAAAGCACGCTTATTTAGTTAAAATTAAAAAGATAAATCTAGTTTAAAAGTTGAATAGAAACTAAATGAATTATTTGTAATATGAAATTATTGTTTAAATAATTGGGCCAAAATCCATATAAGATAAACAAATAGAAACTTTAATAAATGATGTTAACTGACCTATCAATCGATGACATTTCACTGATATCATTAAAATATCGTGACATAGTAACATGTTTTAAGGAATTTTTTTTCATTAATATGTTCTCATTCATGCATCATACTTAATCATATGTCGCAACTTTGTGTATTTGACTGTTGAATGTATGTTAGATTACTATGATAGGGTTTATTTAATTTTCAGTAATATGACATCGACATTAGTCACTATACTCGGAAAGAACAAAGTGAACGGTGAAAACTATGTCAGCTAAAAAAATAAAATGAACACCATTCTCGTGGTGGAAGTCTTGAAGTTTGTTCTAAGCGAACCAAAACCTAATGAACCTGCTGTCAATGCTCCTAAATCTGTAAAGGATGCATATGAGCACTGGGGTGGGTCAATGATAAGGCTCGTGTCTATTTGATGGCTGAAATGAGTGAAATTTTATCTAAGAAACATGAACCAATGGAAACGGCTAGGGAAATAGCTAATTTTATGTAGGGCATGTTTAGCCAACCATCAAAACAATCATGAGGCTATAAAGTTAATTTATAACACCCAAATGAAAGAAGACACTTCTAATCGTGATCATGTTTTAAACATGATGAACTACATCAATGTAGCTGAAACGAACAGGGCAATGATCGATGACGAGTCTCAGATAAGCTTTATATTGGAATCTTTTCAGAAGAGCTTTTTCAATTTTAAAAGCAACTTGGTTATGAACAAGTTGAGCTATTCCCTTAGTCAATTGCTGAATAAACTTCAAACTTTTGAAGTAATGAAAAAGGAAAATAAGAAGTCAGGAGAAGCAAAACTTGTCTTCAACGCTTTTAAGAAAAAGAAAAGCTCAACTAAGAGAAAGGCTACGACTCAATGCTGAAAATAAAGAATTTAAGGGTAAGACTAAAGAGCCTAAAGGAAAATGTTTTCACTACAACATAGATGGATATTGGAAGATAAATTGCCCCAAATATTTCGAAGATAAGAAAAACTGAAAAGAAGGTAAATTAGATTTACTTAGTGAAAATTTTAAGAAATTTAAATTGAATGGTTGATTCATTTGTCGCTAACTCAAAATTTTTTCCCTAAACTTTACAGTTGTAGCTTGACTCTTGAAAAGACGTCCTCAACAATGTTGTTTTGATGACAATTCAAGAAAGAAAGTAGATTAGATTTACTGTCTTCAGTCTTTATTTTACATTTAGTTTTCTAGTTTAGTTTAGTATTAATTGTTTTTAATTTTGAATTATGTAATATATATTGGTTCTCATTTCATAAGAACCAAATCAGAAATATTTTAAATAAGAGTTATTTTAGATAAATATTCCTTTGCAATTTTATTACGATATTTCTGTTAGGAATGGTGTCCTAGAACTTGTAATTATTTAATTATAATAATTTATTTCGAATAAATTAAATAAATAAACATAAGTTCTTTATTATCTATATTGATTCAATTAAAGATATTAGGAATATATGGAAATATACAAATATCAAACATTCAAATAGTAAAACCCTAAGTCACTCTTATGAAATCATGACTTAGTATGTGAGTCATACGAGAGGATTAAAGTCGAGATGAGTAACTTAAAAGTGTCTATAGTAAATGGATAACGTTTGAGAACCTTATCCTGGTAACACTGTTGATAGCTTCGCATTTTGTTTATAGACAAATGATCTAATCCTGATCATTCATGTGGGAGACATGAAATGGAAGTATCATATGCAATGTTGATTGTATAAGACAGGACCACGATGTTCGATCAAATTTCTCATTAGTACCGTTTACGAGAAATGATCGAATATCAAACTAAGTTTATCAACCGTGATAGATCTCAATCCTGAGTGAAATGCGGACTCCTATTTGTGGAGTTATGTTCTTTGATTCACATGGTTGAGAGCGATCTGTAAGAACGCTCAATACACTTCTGTTTTGGGAACATGACTAGATAAGTAGCTGGGAACTCATTTTCACGAGATGGAATTCATAACTTTCCTATAAATTAACGGTATCAATGCGATACCTAAACATTTTAGGAACTTTAGGAAACTCCCTTGATGTACTGATTCGAGACATGAACAAGTGGCGCCATGACTTCTATTGATCACAGAAGTATATTATCTCTAGTTCGACTAAAGATAATGTTCATTGGAGAATTAGCGGGAACACAAGGATAAAGCGTTAATTACAGGGTCAAAACGGTAAATTTATCCGCCTGTAATTATGAGGGTTCCACGTGAAGGATATATCACAGATATAAATAAAGATAAACTAAATGGACATAACTCATCTATAGTGAGGGGAGTTCAGCTATGAATCTATAGTGGAATTATTCATAGTTAGATAATAAGTAATTAACTGATTATGAGCTAATCACTTAATTGACTAATTATTAAGCCCATGATCTATAGGTCCATCGGGTCCCTATGCTAGCCCAAATATCGTTGTAGCAAAACTAAGTTATTAATTTAACTTAGGAAGAATAAATAATTTAAGTAATTGAATTTACTTAAAATTAGGCAATATTAATTATTTAAATAATGAGATTATTTAAATGATAATTAATATAAATATTATTAATATTGATACAATATTAATTGTTTAAATAAAGAGCTTATTTAAATGGAAATTAATATAACATTATCAATTATAATATTTTACAGCAAAATTAGTTGTTTAAATAAATAAATTATTTAAACGGGAATTAATATTAATATTATTAATTATTTAAATAATGAGTTTATTTTAAATGGAAATTAATAATTAGTATTATTAATTAAATAATGAGTTTATTTAATTTAATAATAAATATTAGAGAGAGTTAACCCAATTGGTTTATGAAACTAATTAGTATATTAGCCCAAAATATTTAATTAATTGAATAAGATTCAATGGTAATTAATATATTAATTTTTGGCTAAATGTATTTAATTAGAAATTATTATTTTAATTTTTCTAATTTTAAATTCATAATTATATAATAAAGATAAGTCAAAGAATGAAAATTTAATTAAAAAAAAATATATGTATACACAAATGGCTTCAGCGTGTGGCGTGGTCAAAGTAAGTTATATATATATTATTTTATTTTATTTTATTTATTTTTTTCTATTATTTTTATATTTTGGAGATAAGCTTTATCTAATTAGATTAGATATCATATTTTCCTATAAATATGACCATTGGGATTCATATTTTATACACTTCTCACTTTAATTAGAAAAGTGAAAATTCTCTCTCACGTTTTTGCCCAATTGCCAATTTTCCTTAGGGAAAAATTTAGAAGAAATTTCTTCTTCTTTGTTCTTCCGGTTCGATTCCCACAAGTCGGTTTTGCTTTCGATCGGGATATAGCATAGAAGATCCGGTGTTGCTGAGGATTTGATGCTGTAAAGAAACCTCCAACCGATTCTCCATTTATTACTCAATGTAAGTAAAAGGGTTTTCGAAATTAAGCATGAATCTACATGTTTTATCACAAATTTCGTGATGTTAATAGATCCGTTATTAAATGTTAATAAATTTACTAAATAAATTTCCGCTAATTTAGTAAATCATCCCTTCAATTTCAAAATGTAATTGGATAATTATTCAAAATATATAGTATAAAACAAATAGTTCCAAATCCAAATTCTAAACTCCGAAATATCTAAATGTGTTATTAAGGTTTAAAATGTGTAATTACTTAAGTCTAAATTTACTTAAATAAGTTAGAAGGATTAATATCTTAAAGATGGTTCTTAAAAATTTGAGATGATAACCATATTAATTCTTAAACTAATAAGAATAAGTAAAATCAAATATCTTTAAATTAAAGATAATTAGACTTAAATATTACTAAACTTTCAACATTTAGATGTTAGAACTAAAGTGGTAACTAAACATAGAATCAATTTCTTATATTCTAAATATTCAGTTATTTAAATATGTTTGTATAGAGTACTAACTGATATGGAATAAATAAAAAAGAAATTGAAAAACAATAATTAGTGAATAATGTCATTCAAAAATTCTTAGAAAGATAAGTTCAGTAATTTGAATGATGTAATAGAGACAGTTTTTGATTCAACGAACGTATATGTTCCAACCGAAAATGAAAAGAATATTCTTCAGACGAAACATATGAAGAAGAAACTGGAGAAGACACTAACGACTCAAAAGAAATTGAAGAAGACAATAGTGATGATTATGATGACGATGATTGAAATATTGTTTATTTGAATTGAAGATAAAATATAAGTGAAAAAGGGAAAAAAAAAGGTTCAAAAAATAAAATTTAATAGAAAACGATGCATTTAGTCGCTAGGTGCAGACAGAATGCGTCACCAGGATGATGGGATTGAGGCCTCTATAAAAGAGTTCTTATGCGGAATTCCCAAAGGATCTTTCCTTCAGTATAATATAATCAAAACTAAATGCATAAAAGAAAACTAACCCTTGTAGAGAATGAAGGGATGATTTACTAAAATAGCGGAATTTTATTTAGTAAAGTTATTAACATTTAATATTGTTTATTTTAATTTATGTAGATCATGCCTTATAGTAGGCGTGCATGATAACTCTATAAAATAGAGTTATTTGGTCCTATTTTAATGCTTTTGTGATGATTATTTGATTGAACTTTGCTCATATTATGCATGTTTTGAACTCATTTTGCATAATTCTTTAATAAAGCTTATTTTTGGGAAAAACTCGGGTTCTTAGCACTTTAATGTATTATTTGGACTGTTCTTGGCCTTTGGTATGTAATAATGTGAATTTGAATGAGAGAAAGTCCAAAAATAATTGAAACTTTCATGCAGGAACATAGAAAAAATTGCAAATTTTACAATAGTCTTTATGTGATCTTGCGAAGACAAATTGCAGACACCAAGCAGAAAATGGACAAGCAGCAGACACGGGCGTGACAATTAAAAAATCAATATTGTGGGCCTGTTTCAGCACATCTATGCTTGGTAAATTAAAACCACCACTTTGGGCCCAAGTTGGAAGAGAAGAAGTCAAAGCCCAATTGGAAAAAGAAAGAAAAAAATAAACCTAAAAAAAAAAAGAGGAGGCTTGTGACGAAAAGGGCGAGAGATAGAAGAAGAGGAAATCAAGAAAGAAAAGAAGGCGGGCGAACGTGAGAAGGCAGGGAGTTCGTGGGAGAAAAGTGGCGACAACAAATACGTGAAGGATCTTTCCTCGCCATTAGAGAAATTCGTTTATTCTTCTCTCCATTCCTTATTCTTCATTCTTTTAGAATTTATTTATTGAATTGAAGTAATGTTAGGTTTAGTTTTTATTTTGTCAAATTCTTTTGTTAATTCAATTTTCATTATGAACTAAATTTCTTAGGTTGGAATTGATAGATGAACCCTAAGGGGGATTAGTATTCAAAGCTTTATTGAATTCAATTTTTATGCTCAATCAATGGCTTGATATTTTTATTCTTTTTGCTTATGCTTGATCAACCTAAGTGAATTGCTTAGTTTAATTTTAATTCTGAAAAGGTTAAAATTGAATGGACAAACATTGATTGATAGGGTTTAATGATTATTTGAATTGTTATTTAGTAATGCATAGACATATGTAATTACACCCTAAAGCTTAAACCGGAACACTAAAACCATAATTTCTTAATCCAATTTTACCTAGACATAGGATTTAAATAGGATTAGTAATCATAATCATGTTAGGCTTGACGAAGTCACTTGAACAAATGGGTTTACTTGCATAAAAAGTGAATTTAATATTGCAGAATCTTTGCGGCCAGACCACGCACAAGATCTGCCGCAGATTTTGAATTCTAAGGCTTTTTAGGGGGATTCTTGATATTCCAACCATTCATCTCTACATAGTTTATTCACTTTAATATTCTTGCATACTTTAGGAGTAATTTCAGCCACTTTAATCCATCTTACTTATTTTCCATATTTAATTTAGAATTTTGTCATTTAGTTTTGCATAATTTCACCATTTTAGTTATTTAGTTTCATAAATCAAATCACCCCAATTTATCATTGTTTTTATTTTCTTTAAATTATTTTTTAAACACCATTTTAAATCACTAATCCTCGTGGGAACGATATCTTCTTATCACTTTATTACTTGTTTGACTGCGTGCACTTGCGTATCACGATTTCACACAACAAGTTTTTGGCGCCGTTGCCGGGGATTAGTTTAGGTTTAATTGGTGTCATAACATTTAGTTTAATTTGTTATTTTTAATTTGTTTCCTTGTTCTTTGCAGGATTTTAATCTTGTATGAGCGACGAGGACCCACTTGCATTGATTCTGTACGATCAAGAAATTGAACGGACTTTTCACAAGAGGAAAAAGAAACAAAATCAAAAGAAAGTCGTTCAGAAAGAAGAGATGGAAAATCGGCAGTTAGTTGTGCCTGATGAACGAGACACTGTTATTCAAGAGTATAGAAGGCCTAACTTCGGTCCTGTGATTGTTAGGCCAGAAATTGAAGCAAATAACTTTGAGTTGAAGCCGGTTATGTTTCAAATGTTGCAAAGTGCGGGACAATTCAATGGAACACCTAATGAGGATCCACATGCTCATCTACAATTATTTGTTCAAGTTAGTGATTCATTTAAAATGAATGGAGTTTCGGAGGATGTCCTCAGGTTAGGATTATTCCCTTATTCGTTGAAAGGCTTAGCAAAAGATTGGCTAAATTCATTGCCTCAAGGGTCGATAACTAGTTGGAATGATCTTGTGGAAGAGTTTTTGACTCAATATTTCCCTCCGACTAAGGAAAACAAGCTTAGGAGCCAAATCACTTCCTTTGAACAATTTGAGCATGAATCCTTGTATGACACTTGGGAGAGATTTAAGGAGATGATTAGAAAGTGTCCCAACCATGGAATCCCATATAAGATCCAAATGCAAATTTTTTATAATGGATTGTGTTCTCACACAAGGGATATAGTGGATTCATCATCGGGAGGAGCATTACTTTCTAAAACTTACAATGAAGCTTGTGCCATCTTGAACAAAATAGCGAGGAATAACCTTAGTTGGCCAAATCAACGCTTGAACCAAGATAGGAAAACCAATGTCAACTATGGTGGGAATGATTCGAATTCTTTGATAGCACAGTTGGCTGCTTTGAATAGTACTTTGACGAAGCTGGATTTGGGTGGGAATAACCAAATGGTAAATGCACTTTCTGAGACTTGTGTATTTTGTGGAGAAGGTCACCGCTATGAAGGATGTCCATCTAATCCTGAATCAGTGAACTATGTGGGGTATAATAAGAACTTCAATCCTTATTCTAATTCATATAACCCCGGTTGGAAGCAACACCCAAATTTTTCCTGGAAAGATCAAGGTGTTGGACCAACACATATTTAGCAAAGACCGGTTGATTTTCAACAAGCCCGTCCCCCACCTCCTCAAAGACCTCAAGGTGAAGATTCCATCGCTGCCCTTGCCACTATGATGAAAGATTACATGGGTAGAACCGATGCGATGATCCAAAACCAAACCGCAATGCTTCAAAATCAAGCCGCCTCAATAAGGAATTTGGAAACTCAAATGGGACAAATGGCTTCATCCATGAATAATCGAGCTCAAGGATCCTTACCAAGCAACACTGAAAATCCTAGAAATCAAGGTAAGGAGTCATGCCAAGCCATTACTCTTAGGAGTGGTAAAGATTTGGAACTACCTAAGGCCATTCCAAGTAAAGAAAAAGAGCTCACTTCAATCCAGAAAAGTGTTGAGGATGGTGATGGAGTTGAAAATTCAAGAAAAGAGAGGTTGGATGGTGATGTATGTTCAAATCAGCGTGCTGCAGCACTGCCGCAGCACAATTCCAGCACCTTACCTATTCAAAAGGATGCACCAATTGATAGGCCACCTCCACCATTCCCTCAAAGACTTCAAAAGAAAGCTCAAAACAATCAATTCAGCAAGTTTCTGGATGTGCTTAAGCAACTTCATATCAATATCCCACTTATGGAAGCACTTGAGCAAATGCCCAACTATGCTAAATTCATGAAAGACATCCTTACGAAGAAAAGGAGATTGGGAAAGTTTGAGGTTGTTGCACTTACTCAAGAGTGCAGTTACATAGTGCAAAATAAGATTCCTCCTAAGTTGAAAGATCCCGGAGTTTTCACCATTCCTGTTTTCCATTGGTAAAACTTTTCACGGGAAGGCACTTTGTGATTTGGGAGCAAGCATAAATTTAATGCCTATGTCAATTTTCAGGAAACTTGGTATCGGAGAGGCAAGACCGACTACAGTTTCACTACAGTTGGCCGATCGTTCCATTACTCATCCTGACGGAAAAATTGAAGATGTGCTTGTTCAGGTTGATAAATTTATTTTTCCTGCTGACTTCTTGATTCTTGATTTTGATGCAGATAAGGAGGTGCCTATTCTTCTTGGGCGACCATTCCTTGCTACAGGTGGAACTTTGATCGATGTTCAAAAAGGAGAACTTACAATGAGAATGGACGGTCAGGAGGTAACTTTTAATGTTTTCGATTCTCTTCGTTTCCCTAATGATACAGAAGAATGTTCTTTGGTGCATGTTTTAGATACAGTGGTTGATGATGTTTGGAGAAAAGCCGAGGACAAACTTCAGGATGTGTTTGATGAGGGAGAAGTCGGGAATGATAGTGATGAGGAGTTTTTAGCAAATGTGGGAACCAAACATGATGTGTTTATTCGAAAAAGGCCCGTTGAATCGCTGAATTTGGGGGATAGACAGTTCAAGGTAGTTAAACCATCAATTGAGGAACCTCCCGTTTTGGATCTTAAGCCTTTGCCCACACATTTGAAATATGCTTACTTAGGGAGAGAAGATGTCCTTCCTGTTATAATTTCTTCTTCTTTGAGTGTCGAACATGAAACACTTTTGTTGGAGGTGTTGAAGAATCATCAAAGAGCCTTAGGGTGGTCAATAGCGGATATCAAGGGAATTAGCCCTACTCTTTGTATGCATAAGATCATTTTGGAGGATAGTTGTAGCAATTCTATAGAACATCAAAGGAGGTTGAATCCCGTGATGAAAGAAGTGGTCAAGAAGGAAATTATCAAGTTGCTCGATGCGGGTTTTATCTATCCTATATCTGATAGTTCATGGGTTAGTCCTGTTCAATGTGTTCCTAAGAAAGGAGGGATGACTGTAGTGACCAATAAGGATAATGAGCTTATACCCACTAGGACCGTTACAGGATGGCGAGTATGCATGGATTACCGAAAATTAAATAAGGCAACTCGGAAGGACCATTTTCCTTTACCTTTCATTGACCAAATGTTGGATAGACTCGAAGGCAAAGAGTTTTATTGTTTCTTGGATGGGTATTCGGGTTACAACTAGATTGCTATAGCTCCTGAGGATCAAGAAAAGACGACCTTCACCTGTCCGTATGGTACTTTTGCTTTTCGGCGAATGCCATTCGGGTTATGCAATGCACCTGCCACATTTCAGAGATGTATGATGGCTATTTTTAGTGATATGGTGGAGAACACACTCGAAATCTTTATGGATGATTTTTCCATTTTTGGTGAATCTTTTGACACTTGTTTGAAGAATTTGGAGAAAGTTTTGAAACGTTGTGAAGAAACAAACTTGGTGTTAAATTGGGAGAAATGTCACTTCATGGTTTCGGAGGGCATTGTGTTAGGCCATAGAATCTCAAGAAAAGGAATTGAAGTTGATCGAGCCAAAGTGGATGTTATTGAGCAAATGTCTCCACCAACTTCTGTCAAAGGAATTCGAAGTTTTTTGGGCCATGCTGGATTTTATCGCCGCTTTATTAAGGATTTTTCCAAGATCACCAAACCATTATGCTTACTTTTAGAGCAAAATCGACCTTTTGTATTTGACAGTGAGTGTGAAAAAGCCTTTTTAAAGCTAAAAGCGGCTTTAGTTTCATCCCCCATCATAGTTGCTCCAAATTGGGATTTACCTTTTGCACTTATGTGTGATGCGAGTGACTTTGCAGTAGGGGCTGTTTTGGGTCAAAGGAAAGACAAGATTCTTCATTCAATTTATTATGCTAGTAAGACTCTTAATGAAGCACAAGTGAATTACACCACTACGGAAAAAGAGCTTCTAGCGATTGTCTTTGCCTTTGAGAAATTTCGAGCTTATCTAGTGGGCACCAAAGTAGTAGTTTACACCGATCATTCAGCCATTAAGTACTTGATTTCAAAGAAGGATTCTAAACCAAGGTTGATTCGGTGGGTGCTTCTACTTCAAGAATTCGATTTGGAGATTAAAGATAGAAGTGGAACACAAAACCAGGTGGCCGATCATTTATCTCGATTCACCAGGAAGAAAAGGGACAAGAATCACACTTACCCATTGGTGAAACATTTCCCGATGAACAACTTTTCGCAGATGAAACACTCATTTATTCCTTGGTATGCAGACTTCGCTAACTATTTGGCAAGTGGCATTCTTCCTCCCGACATGAATAGGCAACAAATCAAGCGATTCTTACATGATGTGCGCTTTTACTTGTGGGATGAACCTTTCTTGTACAAGAGAGGCATCGACCAAATTTTGAGGAGGTGTGTTGGTGAAACGAGGTTAGTGATATTCTTTTGCAATGCCATGCAAGACCTTATGGTGGACACTTTGGAGGAGCAAGAACAAGCAGACTAAAGTTCTTCAATCCTGGTATTTTTGGCCTTCCCTCTTTAAGGATGCTCATGAGTTTGTGAAAAGTTGTGATCGGTGTCAACGGGTGGGGAATATCTCACAAAAGCATGAAATGCCTTTAAACAATATGTTGGAAGTGGAATTATTTGACGTTTGGGGCATTGACTTCATGGGACCTTTTCCCCCTCATTTGGAAATCTATACATCTTATTGGCGGTGGATTATGTGTCGAAATGGGTTGAAGTCGTAGCTTTACCTACAAATGATGCCAAAGTTGTGATCAAATTCCTTAAGAAGCGATTTTCACTCGTTTTGGTACACCGAGGCACTCATTAGTGACGAGGGTACTCATTTTTGTAACAAAATGCTTGATGGAGTGTTGAGCAAATATGGAGTGCGACATAAGGTAGCTACGGCCTATCATCCCCAATCAAATGGCCAAGCGGAAGTGTCAAATAGGGAAGTCAAGCAAATCCTTGAAAAAGTGGTAAATCCAAATAGGAAGGATTGGTCTTTGAAGCTTGATGATGCGTTGTGGGCATATAGAACGGCTTATAAGACTCCATTGGGTATGTCACCCTATAAGTTAGTCTTTGGGAAGGCATGTCATTTGCCGGTTGAATTAGAACATAAAGCATATTGGGCTTTAAAAGCATTGAATATGAATCTGCAAGATGCCGGGATAGTGAGAAAGTTGCAGCTCCATGAATTGGACGAGTTGAGATGGTCTTCTTACGAGAATGCAAAACTATACAAGGAAAAGACCAAGAAGTGGCATGATCAACGAATTCACAAAAGAGAATTTCATCCGGGCCAACTTGTGTTACTTTTCAATTCTAGACTTAAGCTCTTTCCTGGAAAACTCAAGTCTAGATGGTCCGGTCCTTTTAAAATTGTTGAAGTTTACCCTCATGGTGCAATTGAGTTACTTGATGATCACACGGGTTCGACATTTAAGGTGAATGGTCAACGTGTTAAAGCCTATTGGGGCTCGCCCGTTGAAAGGGAGAAAACCTCCATTGATTTAAACGACAAGTAATTACGGAGGAAGTCGGGCCGTCGACTTTAAAGCAAGGCGCTTGTTGGGAGGCAACCCTTCGAAGTTAAGTAATTCACGTTCTTTTAGTATTTCTTGTATTAATTTCAGTTCATTCTTAGTTGCATTTTAATTTTGCTTAGAAATAGATACTGCTGAGTTTCTCTTTTATTTTGTTTTACAGGAAAGTTTCGTGCTAGTAATCATAGCTTGAATGGAGAAAAGAACCTCCTACAATGGTGGTATATTCGAGTGGTTATTTGTAGAAAATGCTGCAGCTTTGGTTTTAATTTTCTGTTGTTAGTTAAGTTTAAAAAAAACATCTCACAGACCCGCAACCCGCCATTGACCCGCGTCCCTACCCGCGGCCCGCCTCACTAACCCGCTACCCGCCCCAGAAAACCCCCCCAACCCGCGTGTTTCCCCCTCCCTTTCATTTTGTTTTTATTTTTTCTTTTCTTTTCTTTTCCCCATCTTCCTCTTCTTCTACCCGAGACCGGCGCCCCCAAAACCCTTCCCTCCTCCTTCTTCGTTCCTCCGTGCATGCCACCCTCCCCCGTCGCCTGACGCTACCCACCGCCCCTTCTTCTTCTTCTCCCATTCCCCTACCTATCCATCCCTGATTTCCTCCATCCGTGAGCTGTTTGTCTTTTGCTTTAAGGGTTTTCAGTTTGGGGCGGTCTTCAAGATGCTTTGTTGCATGTACCGGGTGGTTGGTTCTACGACATTTGCTGGGCATCTCGACATTGCTCAGTTGCTCAACCTTCAGGTCTGATCTCGATTCTTCTCCCTTTTTCTGTGCTCTCGGCTGCGCTTGGGATTTTGGATTCGTTGGTTTATTTGGCTGGCTTCATATCCGTTTTCTTTTTTCCGTATTGTATCCACTCTTGCTGGCTGTGGTCTGTGGTGATTCTGCTTTTGCTGATTTTGTTGGGAATTCTGAAATCTGGTTTGACTACATTGTACTGATTTTGTTTGGTGACTGCCTTGGGTTTGTTCAGTATGCCTCGGGTAAAGTCTTTCGCTCGCAAGGCTACCTCTCGTCAACTCTATGTGACCGAGGAAGCCAATACTCGTTTTCATGATAATTTTTCTGCTCGAGAGCTACATATGGAAAAGGGGTTTTTATTGGACAATCTTACCCCCGCCTACTTGCCTGAATATGTTACTAATATTGTTGAGGAACGAGGCTGGCAAACTTTTGGGCAGCAACCTTGTGAAGTGAACGTGCCCGTGGTTAGGGAATTTTATTCTAATTTTGGTGATAGAGATGGACATGTGATTACTGTTCGGGAATTTGATGTGGTGTTTTCTGCTGAGAGTATTAATTCGTTATTTGGATTGACAAATGAGGACGATCAGTACACCATGGTTTGTGGGCATATCACTGCCACAATTTTCCGTGATGTCCTTTCCACCATTGGTAAGGAGGGTTCTAGTTGGTCCATTACTCCTCATGGCAAACACCGCATATTAAAGTCCTCTCTCAATGACCCTGCTCGGGTTTGGTATCATTTTCTGGCCACCCGTCTTCTTCCGACTTCTCAAGGGAATATGGTTCAGGAAGACAGAGCCATTCTTTTGTACTGCATCTTATCCGGTCGATCGATTAATGTGGGCAGCCTGATAGCTATTGAATTGGAGGCGTGTGCGGGTAAACGATCAGGACGTTTATTCTTTCCTTCCCTCATCACCTCTCTTTGTGCCCGTGCTCATGTTCCAACGAGCAGTTTGGATGAGAGGAGGCCTAATTCTGCTCCAATGGATAAAATTTGCATTGCCCGCCTTCTTGCTAATGAGGCTATGGCAGATGCACATGAGGCTGAGGCTACCCCGTCCAGGATCTTCTACTCCATTAACAGAGGTCATTGCTCGTGATATTGTTGAGTCCTCTATGACCCGTTTTCAGGAGGTAATGAATGGTAAAATGGAGCGTTTGTTTGAAGGTTACATGGCTGCCCACTCACAGAATTTTGAGGAGCTTTCTCGCCAACTTGGAGCTACTGCTAGTCGGGTCGATGAATGCCTTAATCGCCAGAAATTTGAAGAGCAACAACGCATCAAGAGAAACCGCCATGAGAGTGAATATCAGCGGTCTTTAGCTCACAATTTGAGGTTGATTGCTACGCGCCCCCTCCTTAAGACTCCGACTTTCCCACCCGATCTCCTTGAGTCGTGGGCGCCACCACCTGAGGATGATGATGATGCTCCCGCTGCTGCTTAAGGGAGCCCTCTAACTCTCTTCATTTTCATGTTTCTTTTGTTCTGGACTCTGCCTTTTGCCCTTTTAGATACTGCTGTTTCTGCTTTTATTTTTTTTTCCTCCTTTGGGTCTGCTGCTGTCTGTTTTGGCTGCTGTTTTTGTGCTCTTTTGCTGTGAGGACACACCAACTTTTAAGTTTGGGGGTGCTTGTCCATTTTATGAGCACTAATGTACCTTTTTCTTGCTATTGAATGTCAAATTAAATGTTTTCATTGCTTCTTTGGTTAGAATGGTCCAAATGATATAGTTGGCTTTTGCATGATCTTTAGGATAGTTCTAATTTTGGTTAAGTGCGTTTTGGGCTTTAGACTCTTCTACACTTCCCCGTTCATGTCAATTCATGGTAAACCCGTTTAGACCGTTAAGATTCTTGAGGACTACTTCCCTTGGTGAGAATAAAACATTGAATGACCAATCCTAGTGAACCAAAGTAGAAAACTCTCCAATTTCTTCTTAGTAGGCTTCAATGTTTTTGTTGCAATAAGTTTGGGGGTGACATAGTTACCCACCAACAACATTACCAAAAAAAAAAAAAAAAAAAAAAAAGAGAAGTGTTCCAATGTCTCGAGGTAAGTCGGGATAAGAGCATGCTTTTGCGGTTCAAGTTCTCTATTGCCTAAGTAACAAAAGGCATTAGAATAACAAGAACTTTCTTGCACATAGTGCCTCTAAAAAGAAAAAAAAAAAAAGAGAAAAAAGAAAGAAAAAGAAAATGCAGCTTCTCATCTTTATGTTTCTTCAAGTCCTTTGTAAGCTTTCTATCATTGTAATCAAGAGTTCATATGGAGGGGATCTAGGGGAGGTTGTGATTTGTTGAGTTTAAGCTTAGGAAAAAGAGTCTTAGGATAGCTATCTTTGCTTGCTAGATGGATTTTACCATGAATTGTTGATTCGGGATGCACACACTTTCACTTGAGAATCTTTTGCCCTTTATGTATTTGGCTAGTTTTAGGATTGTCTTGAAGAGAATTGCAAAAGTCTATGATGGAAAAAGTTCTAACCAAAAGCATAAAAAAGTGATTGTTGAAGGCTTGTGTTTTAACTTCTTAAATCCTTAATCAAGTCAAGATCTTATTTTGCATCACTCGAGGACGAGCAATGAGTCAAGTTTGGGGGTTTGATAACTCTATAAAATAGAGTTATTTGGTCCTATTTTAATGCTTTTGTGATGATTATTTGATTGAACTTTGCTCATATTATGCATGTTTTGAACTCATTTTGCATAATTCTTTAATAAAGCTTATTTTTGGGAAAAACTCGGGTTCTTAGCACTTTAATGTATTATTTGGACTGTTCTTGGCCTTTGGTATGTAATAATGTGAATTTGAATGAGAGAAAGTCCTAAAATAATTGAAACTTTCATGTAGGAACATAGAAAAAATTGCAAATTTTACAATAGTCTTTATGCAGATCTTTGTGACAGACAATTACCGACAGACACAAGCGAAAAATGGACAAGCATAGACACGGCGCGACGAATTAAAAAATCAATATTGTGGGCCTGTTTCAGCACATCTATGCTTGGTAAATTAAAACCACCACTTTGGGCCCAAGTTGGAAGAGAAGAAGTCAAAGCCCAATTGGAAAAAGAAAGAAAAAAATAAACCTAAAAAAAAAAAGAGGAGGCTTGTGACGAAAAGGGCAGCAGCAGTTAGAAGAGGAAATCAGCAAAGAAAAGAAGGCAGAAGCGAACGTGAGAAGGCAGGGAGTTCGTGGGAGAAAAGTGGCGACAACAAATACGTGAAGGATCTTTCCTCGCCATTAGAGAAATTCGTTTATTCTTCTCTCCATTCCTTATTCTTCATTCTTTTAGAATTTATTTATTGAATTGAAGTAATGTTAGGTTTAGTTTTTATTTTGTCAAATTCTTTTGCTAATTCAATTTTCATTATGAACTAAATTTCTTAGGTTGGAATTGATAGATGAACCCTAAGGGGGATTAGTATTCAAAGCTTTATTGAATTCAATTTTTATGCTCAATCAATGGCTTGATATTTTTATTCTTTTTGCTTATGCTTGATCAACCTAAGTGAATTGCTTAGTTTAATTTTAATTCCGAAAAGGTTAAAATTGAATGGACAAACATTGATTGATAGGGTTTAATGATTATTTGAATTGTTATTTAGTAATGCATAGACATATGTAATTACACCCTAAAGCTTAAACCTGAACACTAAAACCATAATTTCTTAATCCAATTTTACCTAGACATAGGATTTAAATAGGATTAGTAATCATAATCATGTTAGGCTTGACGAAGTCACTTGAACAAATGGGTTTACTTGCATAAAAAGTGAATTTAATATTGCGAATCGTGCGGACAAACCACAAGATCATTGCAGATTTTTGAATTCTAAGGCTTTTTAGGGGGATTCTTGATATTCCAACCATTCATCTCTACATAGTTTATTCACTTTAATATTCTTGCATACTTTAGGAGTAATTTCAGCCACTTTAATCCATCTTACTTATTTTCCATATTTAATTTAGAATTTTGTCATTTAGTTTTGCATAATTTCACCATTTTAGTTATTTAGTTTCATAAATCAAATCACCCCAATTTATCATTGTTTTTATTTTCTTTAAATTATTTGTTAAACACCATTTTAAATCACTAATCCTCGTGGGAACGATATCTTCTTATCACTTTATTACTTGTTTGACTGCGTGCACTTGCGTATCACGATTTCACACAACAGTGCACCATTACCTTCTGACACCCATTGGGATGGTAGCTCAGGGAGTCAACCCTCTGAGGATGTCCAGCTCGAGGATGAGCCTGACACATAGAATGGGTTGGAGGACGATCACAATGAGGCGCCCGAGCAGCTTTCCATCTCTAGGCGTGTTCACCTGACCTTGAAGAATGGCAAGTAAGTTTTTATTCTTCATTTCATTTCATGTTTAATTATAATAATATATATTTTAAAACTCATTTGTTATTAACATTCGTACTTTTATTAGGTTACAACTCTCGCAAAGCGTATTAGCAAGAGTTACAGAGGTTCTGAATATGAGTCCAGTCCTGGGACACCCACGTTGGCAGAGCGTCGCGCCTCCAACCAAGATGTGATTGTTCGTAGCTTGGAAGGTAAGTAAATTTCATAACTTATCTTTTCATTTCATTTATTTATTTAATATAATGTAATTAAATGTAATTATTTTACAGTAATATTTTGAGGTTTCTGTTGACTTCATGGATGAGGTCATCTACCCTCCGTGGAATCAGCAGGCCAGCACTCGTTATAGAGACAAGGGTTACAATGTTCGCCATACTTCTGTTGTTAAGAGGTCGGTGCATATTTTCTCTAGGAAGCACGCGGAGATCATACGGCTTAGCCAGATGGAGGACGCACTACGTATTTCTGCCATGAACAAAGCTAACTAGAATGTGAACCCTTCGTTGCACACTAGATGGTCGATCTCAGCCTACAAGCACCACAGAAGACTTGTAAGTTATTTACTTTTTCAATTCATCACTATATTACAGGTTTAAATATAATAATTTTAAAATTTCTTGGGAATAAATAAACCACCCGGTTGATGCTACAGAGTTGTTTTTAGTTCTGCACACCAAAAAGGGCAATAAAGAAGACTTTTATCGATAATAAGGCAGCGGTAAGTGTGAAATAGATTACTATTATTTTAGTTAAAAATTATTACTAAGGAAACTCTTTATTGTCTTCATGAAGACTCGGTAAAACGAGATCCTCACTGAGCGATTACCGACTTCATATAATCAACCGACTTAGAAGGATATTCAGTCTGTCTATCTCGAGGCAGTAGGAGGCCGACGTCCAGACAAGAGTGTTCTTGGACTCGACAACCTCGGTCTCATCCTGTACGTCAAGCAGCCTCGTTTGTCACAGTCAGCTCAAATGAGTAAAGAGACATCAGAGCTCAGACAGAGCAACGAGTCGCTCCAAGACAAGGTCAAGATTCTAGAGGTTCGTCTCAAGCAGGAGTCTCAGGCTCAACGCGAGTTTCAACTTTCAATGAAAGTTACGATGGATGATGTGCTGGTTCAGATGCGTGGCGAGGCTTCTTCATCGTCAACTATTCCTCCGTCCGATCCTCCTACTGATTAGCAGTAGTTTTCCATTTTTTTTAATATTTTATATTTTTGTGGATATTATTATTAATATAATATTTTTCTATTTTTATATTTTAATTTATTATTTATTATTTGATAATTCTAAATAAAAATTTCATTATTTTGCAATTCTAAATAATAAATTAATTAAAAAATTACAATAATAATAGGTGATGCATTTGCTGGGTTTCTGCCCGCCCTAAATCTTATGTAATCCAATTAAAGTATAAATAAATAAAAGAATTATTAATTAGTAATATTTACATTGTCATTTATTATTAGTGTAATAAATGTAATCCATCATAAGATCCAGGATTACTTATGATAACTTAAAGTGAGCATATGATGTGGGAAGATTCACATAAGTGTAACTCGAATAGTCTGTGGTATATGAATAAAGGTTGGGTGCCTTATTTTTGGTAACACCGCTAACATGGCCCACTTGTGAATTGGCACAAGTGATCTCATTTGGATCGCTCATGTAGAGACATGTGAGTGGGGGTGTTGCTGCAATAGAGATTGTAGTAGACTAGACTAAGATAAACTTACTGTCTTCTGAGATAGCCGTTACAGAAAACACTTCGTTTATCAATCGGTTGATCATGTACAATTGATATTAATCCTCAGTGGATTATGAACTCCTGTTTGCAACAGACAAGACTTTGATTTGCATAGGTGAGAGTGACTCAATATAGTTCACTCAATATACCTCCCACTTTGGGGATTGCATCTTGCTAAGTTGGGAACGTAATTACACAAGAATGGAATTCACTCTTTTCCATATAGGAAAATAGATAAGTAGTTCCCTTATGGACTGATTCGGTTTTGAACAGCGAGACCCCATATTCCTCTGATCAAGGAAAAGGTAAAACGCATAATGGAGATTATGTAAGGTTGTCCATTGGAGAATCAGTTGGGCTTAAGGAACAAGATGTATCATGGAGGTTAATACGGTGCAAATACCTAGCCATGGATACGAACTAACTTGTGGAGGTTGATACGTTGCAAATACCTAGCCATGGATTCCAACTAACTGGTGAAGGATCAAAGTGTAGTTAATGATATTAGCCAATGGACATAACTATGTCTATAGTACTAAGAGTGCAACTCTAGATATTTAGTGGAGTTATCTAGGAGTTAATGAATAAGAATTGATTGATTGAAGGAGTTCAATCAATGTAATTCTAGATCATTGGAGCTTAGTCCATTAAGTCCTTCGAGCTAACACATGTAATTGAGAACATAAATTAATGATGATTAATTTCTTTGGAAAAATGATTTCAAGCATTTTATTTGAAGTTGTCAAATCAATTAAGGCAAATACAAATAGAAAAGTCTATTTGATTAATTAAATAAAATTAAATATAGGAGTCTATTTAATTATTTAATTAATGGTGAAATTAAATAGAAGAGTCTATTTAATTATATAATAGAGATTAAATAGAGGATTCTAGTTAATTAAATTAATTTTGAAGTTGTCAAAAATTAATGGGGATTTAAATAGAGGAGTCTATTTAAATATTTAATTTGAAGAAGTCAAATTAAAAAGGAAATAAATAAAACTCCTTTTATTTATTTATTTAATGGAATTGTTCTATTAAATAAAAAGGAAAATAAAATGCCCAATATTATCATGGAGATGACATGGTGGGCGTGTGACCCACGGGTTTAAATATTAACCAATTATTTGCATTTTGTTTTATATAAAATATATGGAATATCTTAATGATTAAGATATAGAATAATTACTTTAAATTAATAAAGATTAATTATCTTAATTATTCAAAATATATTTTAGAATATATTTATTAATTATTTGATAATTAAAAAGATATTCAAAGATTTTTTGAGGTGATCCCAAAAAACACAAGCCAAGAGAGCAAAGAAAGGCTCAGGAAAAATTCTTATTCTCTCTCTCTCTCTCCCGCCGCCACCCATAGGGTAAGGGAAGAAAGAATTTTTCCTCCCTCTTCCTTTTTCCAGAGAGGATAGTTTCCACACACTGATTCTATTTTGTACTTAGTGAGGAAGAACTTTTTGGTGGTCCCAGGATCGTAACCAGAAAGAATGAGGAAGAGCCAGACACTTCTCGACAAAGGTTAGTATTCTTTTATGCATTTAGTTTTTGAATATATTTTACTGCAAGGAAAGATCAGTGGGACTTCCGTTTGAGAACTCTTTTAGAGGCCTCAATCCCAACAACATTTCATCGTTAACGTCAAAGATTTATTTTGACTTTACCCAACGACGTATTCCTTCGTTAAGGTCAAAGGTTTCACATTGACCTTTTCTAAGATGCATTCGGTCCTTACACCAACGACGCAATGTGTTGCTATACAAATTCAAAAAATGATTTAATCTAAAGATGCATTTCGTCATTACAGTCAGAGGTTTACTTTGACTTAACTCGGCGATCCATTACGTCGTTATGTTTGGTCAACATTTTGTAGCGATGGAAAAATATTTCACAGCTATTTAACAATGAATTTCATCGTTACTATCTGATAATGATTACCAAAAAAATGATGTGGCTTTTCGTCGGTAATTCCATCGCTAAATAACACTTTGCGATGGATTGAGGCCTATTTCGTCGCTAATATTCTATCTCTAAACTGCCATTTTCTTGTAGTGTATGCATGAGAAGTCACGGCTTGTCATATGCAGTGGTATCACGAGCACTCTCAGGATGATGAAGTAATAAGACATCCTTCTGATGTTGAGGTGTGGAAACATTAAAATCGTTGTCACCTAGAATTTACATGAGAAATCAGAAACGTTAGATTGGGTTTATGTACTAACAGGTTTAACCCTTTCGAGGCTTCAGAGCTCAATTCTCATTGTGGCCAATTATGTTGACACCGTATAACTTGCCTCCATCGATGTGCATGAAAGATCCTGTGATTTTCTTAACAGTAATTTTACCAAGTCCGAAAAGTCAGAAACAAAAGTTGGATTTGTACCTTCAATCATTTATTATTGAGCTCTGTGGTTTATGGAATGAAGGAGTAGTGACATATGATGTTTCACAAAAGCAAAATTTTGTGATGCGAGCAGTAGTTATTTGGACGATAAGTGACTTCCCAGCATATTCAATGTTGTTAGGTACATTTGTAAATTAATTCATATACATTTTTTATTTTTCATACTTTTATAAATTATAGTTTTCACTGTTTAGATTAGAGTTTATGGTTTTACCCAACGTAACAAATTTCATTAACTAAATTCATTAGGGTGGAGCACTTAGGTAAAGTTTGCATGCCCTTATTGCATGGACGATACTGGTGCCTTCTCATTGGTGTATGGTCGAAAAACGTGTTGGTTTGACTGCCATAGAAGGTTCTTACCGCTGAATCATTCATTTCAAACTAATAAAATCAACTGGTATAAAGGGCGGAGTGTAAGAAACGAAGGCCCTCCCGAAGCTATCAATGGATACCAAATGCTACAACGATGAGATGCGCTTGACATTTGAAGTGTTATAGAGATTGGTGGTGAGTCTTGGAATAAGACAACAAGAAAAAATACAGGTTGGAAGAAGAGAAGTATTTTATGGGAGCTACTGTATTGGGGAAATTTAATGATCAGACATAACTTAGATGTCATGCATATTGAGAAGAACATTTTTGACAATATCTTCAACACAGTTCTAAATGTATCGAAAAAAACAAAAGAAAATCTGAAACCACATTATGACATTCGAGATATTTGTCATCTACATGAATTAGAGCAGGAAAACACCGAAAAAAGCTCGCAAAGGCAAAGTACATGCTAACTTCAGACTAGAAGAAAATATTGTTCGAGTGGATACGATCGATTAGATTTCCTAACGGTTGTGTATCAAATCTGAGTAGGTGCATTGACGTGTAGAGCCATACTATTTTTGGGATGAAAATTCATGATTTTCACGTATTTATGCAACGATTTATTTCAGTACATTAAGACCATTCCCCGAGCAGAAACATTAGGAACCGTTGGAACAATGCGTGTTTTTTTTAGAGAGTTAACATATGCAGAGCTGTCCCAAGCCACTTTCGAGTCATTGAGTAGGGAGATTGCCATCATAATTTGCAAGTTAGAAAGAATGTTTCCACTATCCTTTTTTGACTCGATGAATCATCTACTAGTGCATCTACCATACGTGGCATATCTAGAATGCCCAGTTCAATATCGATGGATGTATACATTTGAAAGGAAAATACTTTTACTGTTTCTGTTATTATACCCTAAATTATTGGTTCTTGATACATTTCCATTATCAGATATTTGCGTAGGCTAAAAAGAACCATGGGAAATAAGGCTAAAGTGGAAGGATCTATATGCAATGAAGACCAAATACATAAGACGACCACTTTTAGTTCATATTACTTTGATCAACGAATTTTATAACAACATCGAACAGTAAAGCGTAATTTTTTCAAGATACACTTCCCACGGAAGTCAATCCATATGATTTGTCCATTTTTTAGTATTAGGAAGATCTCTTGAAAAGTCTGTGAGAAGGGTGTTAAACGAGGAAGAGTATCACATCGCACAGAAGTACATGTCATGTAATTGTCTGGAGGTAGAACCTTATATCGAGTGAGGATCAACTGGATTAACACGTCAAACTGTTATATTGATTGTCGTTCACAATATACTATTTTCGAATACAGGTTATTCATACGACCGGCTCATCCTGGAATTAACGCAATCGAGGAGAGGGTCATAATAAACAGAGACTTGCGTTCATGGTTTTATGCTTACATATTAACAAAAATGATATAATTTCACAATCCACGTTCATTGTCCTACAGGTTGATTCGCCCATGATCTCAGTTACAAACAAACATATAGTCGTGTTGGCAAAAGGACTTGCAAGAATTTTCAAATCATACTCTAGGTATCTGGGGAAGGGATACAAATTTGCACAAAACGGAGCAACAGACAGCAGCGGCGTATGCATAAAGGGTCAAGTGCTAGGAAACAGTGAAAATGATTTCTTTGGAGTTACTGATGAAATTATTAAGCTTGAATATGCAGGAGGTAGTGTAAAGCATACCGTATTATTTAATTGCACGTGGTTTCAGACAATGCGATGATATGGGATGCTACCACATTTGCACATTATAGAGGTAAATAAGAGAAAACACATCAATTTGTTTTTGCACAATAAGCGATTCAAACGTATTTTCTTCATTATCCGTCTTCTTGACAATTTAATGATTGGTTAGTGGTATACAAAACGACACTGTATCACATAGATCAAAGTCTTTCGGATAAAGATAGCTAGGATTTTGTTGCTTTCAAGAAGATGAGGTGCAGACTCGTGAAATCAATAAAAGAATAAACTCTGAAACTGTCTGACCGTTAAATGACATAGAAGAAACGCTGTTTGATCCCAACGGTTTATATATTGATCTTCCTATTATTAAAGAATCATCCCCTAACTATTTTGAGGAGGAAGAAGACACTAAGGACAACAGTTCTAGATCTATCTCCAATGAACTTGAAGATGAAGAATAATGGATCGTTGACTAAAAATTCACGTAGATGTCTACGTCGAGGCGTCATCCACCTCTTTTTTAGAATGCCGCTACTCCGGATCCGTCTGGTAGTGCCGTGACATTGGGGTATACATAGGTATCTAACACACCTGTCCCCACAACATCGAGCACATCAGACACTGGTTCCGATCATTTGCCAATCACTGGGGCCTCTTAAGGATGGCGAGAAAGAAATAAGCTTACTTAACTTTTATTTTAATAATTCATTTCTATTTAATAAATATTTTTTTAACCTATATATATTTATGTGTGTTTTTTTTCCAGATTACAAGTATCCCGAGTTTTCACGGATGTATTCAAGAAGAATATCACATTTGGTAAATGGAAGAAGATTTCTAAAATAACATAGTTGAGATGGTTTGAGACATGGAAGGTAATTTTAATTTTTTTAAAATATTTAAATTTCGTTTATTTATATATTTTTTAACTTCTAACAAGTTATGAATTACTTTTTTTACAGACTCATTTTACCATCCCTGTGCATCTCACTAATGAGATCATTTTATGAAGCAAACAACCGGGTAAAATTTATAGGGACACGATCCACAAAGCCAAGCACAAAGACCCTGACAAAACTTTGTGGTTGGCTTGAGTGATCGCCAACGATTGATTAGGGAGAGTCGAAATCCCAAGGAGTTGCGTATCTCCCATATCAATTAAACCAATCAGAAGGTGAACCAGTCTATACATACCGGCGGAACTGTCAGCCATGACGAGCATTATGAGAGATTGATAAGTATTTTTTTAATCTTTTGTTTTATTTTTAGTGTTTTTTTTATATGTTTACTGTTGGGTGAAACTGTGGTCAAACTAAATGTTGTGTGGTGGCATGTAAGTGCACATGGTCAATAAGTAATAGTAGTGGTAAGTGAGTGTCATGTCCCACGAGGATGGTTGTTTCTATCCAAATTTAGAGATTAAGAAGACTACTACCACAACAATATGAATAAGTGATAAAACTAAAAGAAATTGTGCTCAAATTAAATGGATCAACACGAAGTGTGGATCAAAGGATGAAGATGTGATGAAATGTTAGGGATCTGGACAGATTGTTTAGACAAGTTAACAACTTGCTAATCGACTTCACATTAGGATGGAGTTATGAGACAATCAACACATAGGAAGACAAGAGCAAGGATGAGTTTTCTCAAACTAACCTAATGTGTCGATTTACCCTAGATCTTATCTCTAA
Source organism: Gynostemma pentaphyllum (assembly GCA_028015215.1). NCBI lineage: Eukaryota > Viridiplantae > Streptophyta > Magnoliopsida > Cucurbitales > Cucurbitaceae > Gynostemma > Gynostemma pentaphyllum. The sequence continues at coordinate 9,213,441 of CM051345.1, read as the reverse complement.
AACTTCAAGAAGTTACTTCTCTTGAATCCCTTTGTCTTGTTCTCTATTCCTCTAAATCTTTCCCTTATTCCTAAGTTGTGATTAAGATGAATAAGTAATACCTTATGTGAAATTGGCATACAATTTATCTTTCAATAATTGCATACACTCTTCTGACTATATTTTCATACAGCATTAAAGAAGGTTAAGAATGATAAGGATACTACATCACAATCTCCATGCATAGATGAGTCTCAAAATAACGGTTCTTGTCCATCCATCTCCACTAACATTTCATCACAAAAGAGTTTAGTCTCTCATGGTTGGCAACAACATGCAAATAAACGTAAACTTAAGACTGGAATTCATGCTTAAATATACTAAAATTACTAAATGCTAAACTACTAGTTAACTCCGCTGTAGCACGCTCTTCCTCGTTATGCGCTTCCTTCCTTCCTACTCTTTCTTCAATTGACTACTCCCCCTTCTTTCTTCGCTGTTCTTTTCTTTTATATCTCACTTCTTACTCTTTGTTTTTCCATCTTTTCATTTTTTCTTCCAAAAAAGTAGTTGACACGGTACTAGGGAACTTGCGTGGCTGGGGCACTGTAGCGCGAACTGACTACCGCATGTCCCATCGAACAGCTCATTAGTGAAGATAATATCTCTATGTTTTCTGAGTGCTTTGCTTCAGCGGCATTACCGCGTGTTCTTCTTCATTCTTTGCCCTTCATCGATAAAGAATTGCCAAAAGCAACCACTAGAACTATGCTCGCAAGGGCTATATTAGAATGCTCAGAAAGTAATAAAATAATAAGAGAAAATTGATCAAAAAGCCAAAGTCAACAAGGGGGCTTGAATTAAAATTGAATTATACAAAAGTGACTCAAATAAGTGCATAAGCTCAACATTTTACTCAATTGCTTGGTCTTTTTACCTAGATTTATCCAAGTTTAACCATGTGAATATCCCTTTCTAAGGACTTATCACACCCCTAAACTTGATTCATTGCTCGCCCTCGAGTAATGTTTCTCTGACTAACAAAAAGAAGTTCAAATTACTAACCTAATACATTATTTACAATACCTTGGGCAAGGTTCCGGTATCAACACCTCCTAACAGCAAGAACAAGAACAAAAACTTTTCTAAAGACATAAAGAGAAAACAGCTCTCGGCAGTGTTTGTGTGCAACTCAATTTCAAACTTCTCTTTTCAATTCTTCCAAGTTAAAAGAGTTCTATCCTGGAGTTCTTTTTCTTGAGATTTACTTTTCCAACTCGCTTTCTTCTTTTGGATTTTCAAGTACAAAAAAGCTTAACTTCTTCTTTTTGCAATACTAAGAGCTTTTATTTCTTTTGGCACATTTTCCATTATTATTCTTCTTCTTTTTTTTAATATTAGAAGCAACTTAGTGATGTGACTTCCTAGTCACCTTCACTTAGAAACTTGCCCTATGGGCTCACTCATTCCTATGGAAGAGGAGTGACTATTTTTCCCGACACATTTTCTGATTTTTTTTTTTGGTGCACTATGTGCATTTTGGGAACAACTTTTGCTTTTCTTGAGACATTGGAAGCATTTTGCTTTGCAAACGGATTGGTGGCTATGCCACCCCCAAACTTATTTTCTTTTTTTCACTATGCTCTATTCAAGGGTTCAAAGAAAGATTTTTGCTTTTGGATCACCATAGGAAGAAGTGCTTGCTAGATTAGCTCATACTTAAGTAAGTGGCTCTCAAGTGCTTTCTTAACTGTTTGGATTGTACAAAGAAATGTTAGTCAACTGAGGTCGTGTAAAAGAGTTGCCTTTTCAAAATGCTTTTAGTTTTATGAAATGCTCTTGTCTTGCATCTTAAGAGTTCTACTGTCTCATCTAAGGGATCCTTGCTAAGCCACAAAAACTCTCTTAATATATATATATTTTTTTAAAAACAACTCAAAATTAAAACTTATTCTAATTACTAAAAAGACAAGCAGAAATAAAAGAAAAAAAAACATAATTGAAAGTTAAATACATTAACCATTTGGATTTTTCTGTGGGAGCAACAAAAGTACAGTGCTTCAAAAGTAACTAAAAACAAAAGATTATGGGGACTATCAATCCTCCCCTTCCCCCAGACATAAACAAGGTTGTGCCCTCGCAACCAATCACCAACACAGCTATTCACAGATTAAACATTTCAAACAAAAACAGGAAAAGAAAAGAGATCACTCAAGCATAGATTATTTGCAAATAAGTTCTTCATCAGACACGTCCATGTCATAGTCATCAATGCAAGCATTCTCCAGTTCCTCTTCTAGACTATCGTATTCATAGTCCACATCAGATTCATGGTCACTATCCCAGTCACATTCGTCTATCACGCCCAACTCATTCAATCGCCTCTTAATAGCTTCCCTCTCCGGCTTATAATGCAGGTCTTCTTCCTCCTTCACAGATTCTTCCATTTCTTTCAAAGTCACTGAAGGTTCCTTGATATGGGGTGGAGTGCATTGTTCTTGGGAGGCAGGGTCGTCTGGGAAGAAATTAAATTCTCCTAAGATGGAAAAAGGTAACTTAGGAAAAGACCTAGAAGGATGAATTTGGTGGGCCATTAGGGTGTCTTCAAGCACACTGTTATGAATTTTCTGGTATGTCCACATCAGCTCGGTTTTCTGGGTAAACCTAGAGAGATCACCTTGGAGTTTGAGTATCATGATTTGAAGGGTTTCTAACATAGGTAATATGGGCAAGGTAGGTTCAGGCTCTACTGGTTTAATTGTTGGTGGAGGGATAGGACTTGGACGACTAAAGACCCTAGCCATGCAATCTCTATCAATGATGCCACACAAGTTTTTCACCTCATCTCTATTTTCAAATTGCACTCCCGCTTTCTTACATAACCCGATTATCAAACTTGGAAAAACTAGACAACCCCCTGATCCTGCACTCTCAGCACATTTTTCCATCTCTCTGGATATAATCCTTCCAAAATTCACTGGCTTACCTAGCATGACACTATAGAGAAGCAACATTCTTTCAGCACTTACAGTGGTTTTGTGTGAGGTGGGCATGACACGGGTGAGAAGAAAAATTAACCATATTCTAGCAGTAGGCTTCAAATAGGCTTTCTTAACGGTGTAAATCTTTTGGGCAGAGATAGACCACTGGGCCCCTAGATGACCTGCATGTTGCAAAATTTCTTCTAAGAATTCAGGGTGTAGTCCTTCCACATAATCTCCAAAGAAATCTCCCTGGTCAGGTATTCCATAGTACTAGTTAATTGCTTCTGGTGAAAAATCGACTTCTCTTCCACGGACTCGAACAACATAATCTACTCTGTCTGCAAAGTTGGCATAAAATTCCCTAGCAATAGTGAGGACGGAGTTCATTTCAGGGTGACGAACCAAAGATTCCATCTGAAGCGTCTCCACAGGTCCAGAGACATAGATGGGAAGTCCCCAAGCCACTCCACTAGTCATTTCAAATTCTCGTTCAAACAGGATCTCGCAGCACTTAAACACCTTGCGATATGCTTTATCTACTGCTGGGGAACTGAATCGTATAGCTTCCAAACGTTCCCCCATGGCTTGAACAACATCCTCGATATCTTCCTCCGACTCATTTGCTTCGTGAATTCCATCAATGTGGATAGGATCATTTCATGCAACTCCTTTTCCTTTCGATCCCTTACTGGAAGATGCTTCAGCATTCCTAACAGATCTCTTCTGGGGAGTTGAGGCGTCTAATTGCTTTCGTGTGTAGACCATGGTGAGTTAGGGTTTTGGAGAAAAATAGGGAAATGAATGAGATGGGTGAAATCTAAAGGTAAAGAAAAGACAGTTTAAAAGGGACGTGGGGCAGGTGAAACGGTGCAATGGGGAGAGAAATGAAACGTGGCTTTCGGATGACCGCACGCGTCGCCTCGAGTTACTGCACTGCAATTATGCGTCTGCTAGTGAAAAGTCATAACTAACCTTTTGTTTTTCAAAATTTTTACCTTCCCCGTGAAAGAAAACATGTGCAGCAGGCGTGAGAGTAATAATTGAAAACACATTTGAAAATAGCCCACGCATGCAATTATAAATGAAAATTCACGAACTTTCCTATTGGTTATGAAAAAGAATAAGACAAAAAGAATTGTTGCAAACCTGGTTGGAGTGCATTAAGCTTGGCAGAATCATTACTTGAGAATATCATGAAGCTCGCTCTGCCAGGCACCATTTCTTCTTAGGGGTCACGAAGAGGGATGGATGGCTTCTGCCTATCCACCTCTTGTCCCCAATAATGCTTAATTCTTTGAGCATTCACCTTGAAAATATCTGATGGTTCATGGCCAATGAGATCAACTGCGCTAGAAGGATAAACCTTAGCAATTTTGAATGGCCCTGACCATTTGGATTTCAACTTGCCTGGAAACAATCTTAACCGAGAATTAAAAAGTAAAATCATCTTTCCTTCCTTGAATTCTCTTTGAATGATTTTTTTATCATGCCACCTTTTAGTTTTTTCCTTGAAGATCTTGGAATTTTCATAAACTTGGTCTCTGAATTCCTCCAGTTCCAGTAATTCCAAACATCGTCTTTCTTCAGCTGATTGTAAATTAAAGTTAAGGGCCTTCAATGCCTAAAATGCCTTATGCTCTAACTCTAGTGGTAAGTGACAAGCTTTTCCAAAAACAACTTGATAGGGTGACATGCCTAAAGGTGTTTTGAAAGCTGCATGATATGCACATAAAGATTCATCTAGCTTTTCAGACCAATCCTTCCGACTTGGATGAACTAACTTTTCCAGAATACGTTTAATCTCTCGATTTGAGATTTCAGCTTGCTCATTGCTCTGCGGATGATATGTTGTGGAAATTTTATGATGGATATTGTACTTGGCTTGAATTGTTTCAAGCATATTGTTACAGAAATACGTTCTTTCATCACTTATCAATGCTTTTGGGGTTTCGAATTGTGTAAAAATATTCTTTTTTAGGAACTTGACTACAACTTTCGCATTATCTGTAGGTAATGCAACTGCCTCCACCCATTTGGATACATAATCCACAGCAACAAGGATGTATTGATTACCACATGACAGCGGGAAGGGTCCCATGAAATCAATGCCTCAAACATCGAACAGTTCAACCTCCAAAATATTATTAAAAGGCATCTCATGTCTTTGAGAAATATTTCTCGTGTGCTGACAGTTGTCACATTTTCGCACAAAATCTTTTGCATCCTTGAACAAGGTTGGCCAATACAATCCACTTTGTAACACCTTGGCTACCGTTCGAACACCTCCAAAATGACCATCATATGGGGAATCATGACAATAAGAGAGAATAGTATTAGTTTCTTAGTCTGCTACACATCTTCACAACAGTTGATCTGCACACCTCTTGTATAAGTAAGGTTCATCCCACATGTAGGACTTGGCATGGTGTAAAATCGTTTAAGCTTTTTCCCTGACAAGCTTGGTGGATGCCTTCCACTAGTAATGTAATTAGCAAAGTCTGCAAACAAGGATAATCAAGTGTTTTAATCTGCAGTATCTGTTCGTCAGGGAAACTGTCCTGGAGCTCCACTCCCTGGAAGCCCTCCTGTGTGAATTGTAAACGAGATAAATGATCAGCTACTTGGTTTTCTGCACCTTTTCTGTCTCGTATTTCTACATCAAATTCTTGTAGAAGCAAAATCTAATGCAACAAGCGTGGTTTTGCATCTTTCTTAAACAGTAAGTATTTGAGTGCAGCATGGTCACTATGAATCACAACCTTCGTTCCCAATAAATAGGATCTGAATTTTTCCAGGGCAAAGACAATAGCCAACAACTTCTTTTCTGTAGTTGTATAATTTCTCTGAGCGTCATTCAACGTTTTACTTGCATAATAGATTGCATGGAAAGTTCTTCCTGTCTTTTGTCGTAGAACAGCTCCAATAGCATCATCACTGCCATCACACATTAGTTCGAATAGTTTGGTCCAATCTGGTGGAACAACAATAGGAGCTTGAATCAACGCCTTCTTGAGAGTTTCGAATGCTGCCAAACAGGCATCTCCCATTATAAAGAATGCGCTATGTTCCAGTAAAGAACATAGGGGCTTTGTTATCTTTGAGAAGTTCTTGATAAATCTTCGATAGAACCCTGCATGGCCTAGGAAGCTTCAAACTCCTTTTACATTGGTAGGGGGGCTCATATTTTCAATTACTTCCACTTTTGCCTTGTCAACTTCAATACCTGCCATAGAAATCTTGTGGCCCAACACAATACCTTATTTAACCATAAAATGGCATTTTTCCCAATTTAGGACTAGATTGGTCTGCTGACAATGTGCAAGCACTCTCCAAATGAATTAAACAGGAAGCAAATGCAGTGCCTTAAACAGAAAAATCATCCATGAAGATCTCAAGGGAATCTTCTACCATATCACTGAACAAGGCCATCATACATTGTTGGAACATTGCTGGAGCATTACACAATCCAAAAGGCATTCTTCTAAATGCAAAAGTACCATAGGGGCATGTAAAAGTTGTCTTTTCTTGATCTTCTGGAGCAATAGAAATTTGATTATACCCAGAGTACCCATCCAGAAAGCAGTAGTATTCTTTTCCAGCTAACCTGTCCAGCATTTGATCTAAGAAAGGCAGAGGGAAATGATCCTTTCTAGTTGCTTTGTTGAGGCGTCTATAGTCCATGCACACTCCCCACCCTGTAACGGTTCGTTGAGGAATCAATTCATTATTGACATTGGCTACTACAGTCATGCCTCCCTTTTTTGGAACACATTGCACTAGGCTCACCCATTTGCTATCAGAGATTGGGTAGACGATGCATGCGTCTAACCATTTGATAATTTCCTTCTTCAATACTTCTTTCATAGCTGGATTCAAACGTCTTTGCTGTTCAACAAAACTGAAATTCGTATCTTCCAACAGTATCTTATGCATGCAAATAATAGGACTTATCCCCTTGATGTCTGCCATTGTCCACCCCAATGCTGATTTGAATTTCCTCAAAACACTCAAAAGTTAGTGCTCATGGTCTTCTCCTAGCATGGAGTTAATAATCACTAGGAAAGTTTCATTACTTCCCAGAAAGGCGTATTTCAGATGTGATGGAAGAGTTTTGAGTATAATTGGGAGCTCGTTACTGGAGGTGTTTGTGCTCTCGATTTCATTGATCTGCTCAACCATTGATTCAATTTGAGGCAAATTCATGCTTGTAGAGTCGAGATGTCCTAATACTTCATTGTTGAGATCCTGCCCACACTCTTTCTTCCAATGCTTTTCCATCGCTGAGTCTACAAAATCAATCATAGAACAACTTTTCACATGGTTAGGGTATTTCAAGGAATTAAAGATATTAAAAGTTACCTTCTGATCATTTACTCTCATGGTGAGCTCGCCTTTATAAACATCCACCAATGTTCTTCCTGTAGCCAAGAATGGACGGCCAAGAGGAATAGGCACTTCTTTGTCTGCTTCAAAGTCTAATATGATGAAATCGGCTGGGAAAATGAATTTATTTACCTGCACCAGTACATCCTCTATTTTTCCTTCTGGATGTGCGATAGACTTTTCAGCGAATTGCAAAGTTGCTCTGGTAGGTCTTGCAGCACCCACTCCCAACTGTTTGAAAATTGACTATGGCATTAGATTGATACTGGCTCCCAAGTCACATAATGCCCTTCCACAGTAGGTATTGCCAATGGAGCAAGGAATAGTGAAGCTCCCCGGGTCTTGCAATTTTGGTGGGATGTTTGGTTGGAAAATGGAGCATACTTCAGAAGTCATATTAACTGTCTCTACCTCATTAAGCCGTCTTTTCTTGGAAAGAATATCCTTCATGAATTTTACATAATTAGGCATCTGTTGTAAAGCTTCTATCAGTGGGATATTAATGTGTAGCTGCTTCAGAACTTCCAAGAATTTTTTGAATTGAACATCTTTCTCTTGTCGAATGAATCTTTGTGGAAATGGAGGAACACACTCTTCTTTTGGGTTGCTTGATGTGGTATGATCTTGTGTGACGATATTCTGTTGAGTGGTTGGGATGTCAGTCCTTGCAGTTTGGTTGTCTTCACATGGTGGGTTTTGCTTATTGGTTTCTCTTTTTTGGTTGACTATTTATTTAGGAGCACATACTGCTCCTTAACGTAATCGCATTACAATGCTCAACTCCCTTGCCCTTTAGATTGTTCACTGTCACTGGGTAAATTTCCTGGTGGTCTTGCATTAAGTGAGGATGCCAACTGGCCCACTTGATTTTCTAGGTTTCTCATTGATGCCTCATTCCTAGTGATATATTCCTTCATGAATTGCTTTAGTGAACTCACTGGATCGCATGCTTGCTTTTGCTGGTTCATTGGTTGCTGAGTTTGTAAGGGTACAGACCCTCGCTAAGGATAGCTAGTTTGCATTGGTTGATTGTAGTTCATTGGCCTTGATGGTGCTGCATTGGAAGGTCCTGCTCCTGGATGACTGGATTGGTTCCATGAAAAATTAGGGTGATGTCGCCAACCAGAATTATAAGTGTTGGAATAAGGATTAAAATTTTTGTTATACTGAACAAAATTCACAGATTCTGGATTATGTTGGCATAACTCGACGGGGTGTCCTTCTTGACAAATGGTGCTAGTAATACCATTGAAGAATGAAGTGGAGTGCATTTGATTCACCCCTTGCACTGAACTGCCTTGGTTTGGGAGAGCAGTTGTAGTTCCCATGGTTGTATTTAAATTCTTCATGGACATGTTTGCCATTTGTTGTGTGAGGGCATTCAAATCTACCCCTGAACTTCCATATGTGTGTTTGAGTGGTGCACTAGGCCACTGATAACTGTTGTACATTATCCCTTCCATAATGTCTTGTGGTTCACTGTCAGATTTTGACACGATGGTTCCATTGGAAGCTGAATCTATGGTTAAACGACTGTTTGCATCTAAACCTTTATAAAAAGTTTCAATCTGTAACCACCCTGGCATTCCATGCTGAAGACAGTGTCATATCATCTCTTTCCATCATTCTCATGCATCAGCTAATGGCTCATTGCTATGTTGCACAAAGTTTTGTAAATCGGTTCGGATCTGTGAAGCCTTGCTTGGAGGAAAGTATTTGGTAAGGAATTTATCCACTAGATCAGCCCAACAATGGATAGAATCAGTATCCATTGATAATAACCACGAGCTTGCTTTACCTTTCAACGAGTATGGAAACAAAGATAAACGCAAAGCTTCATCTAGTACCCCTGGCATTTTGAATGAATTACACACATGCAAATATAATCTAATGTGATTATGAGGGTCTTCATGAGCTCCTCCTCCAAACTGGCCAATAGAGTTAAACATGGAAAACATTACTGGCTTGAACTCTAATCTATCTGTTTTGATTTCTGGTCTCGCTATGGTGGGCCTTAATCCTTCCAAATTAGGACTAGCAAAGTCTCGCATCACCCTATGTTTGTCTTCAACATATTGTACTGCCTAGAGATCATCTCCTGTATTCCTGGCTGCCTTATTCATTCCCCCTCCAACAACAGGTGGTGGTTGATCCATGACAGCTTCAATTCGAGCTTGATTGTTTAACCTTCTTCTACGAAAAGTTCTCTCAATTTTCGGATCGTATGGAAATTCTTCTCCTTCAGAGTTATTACTTCCTATAACATCTCATAAAATTTGTCAAATAACAATAATAGTAATTACACACTGAAACAACTAATCACATGAATTTTTTTCAACACCTAAAAGAGAAAGATATGCACCATCCCCGGCAACGGCGCCAAAAACTTGTTGGGTGAAATGGTGGTCAAACTAAATGTTGTGTGGTGGCATGCAAGTGCACATGGTCAACAAGTAATAGTAGTGGTAAGTGAGTGTCGTATCCCACGAGGATGGTTATTTCTATCCGAAATTAGAGATTAAGAAGACTACTACAAGAGTAAGGATGAGTTTTCTCAAACTAACTTAATGTGTTGATTTACCCTAGATCTTATCTCTAAAACCTCAAGTAAAGTTACTTCTCTTGAATCCTTTTTTCTTGTTCTCTATTCCTCTAAATCTTTCCCTTATTCCTAAGTTGTGATTAAGATGAACAAGTAATACCTTATGTAAAATTGGCATACAATTTATCTTTCAATAATTTCATACACTCTTCTGACTATGTTTTCATACAACATTAAAGAAGTTTAAGAATGATAAGGATACTACATCACAATCTCCATGCATAGATGAGTCTCAAAATAACGGTTCTTGTCCATCCATCTCCACTAACATTTCATCACAAAAGAGTTTAGCCTCTCATGGCTGGCAACAACATGCAAATAAATGTAAACTTAAGACTCGAATTCATGCTTAAATATAAACTAAAATTACTAAATGCTAAACTACTAGTTAACTCAGCTATAGCACGCTCCTGCTCGTTATGCGCTTCCTTCCTTCCTGCTCTTTCTTCAATTGACTACTCCCCCTTCTTTCTTCGCTGTCCTTTTCTTTTATAGCTCACTACTTACTCTTTGTTTTTCTATCTTTTCATTTTTCTCGTCAAAAAAGTAGTTGGCACAGTGCTGGGGAACTTGCGAGGCTGGGGCGCTGTAGCGCGAACTGACTACCGCATGTCCCATCGAACAGCTCATTAGCGAAGATAATATCTCTGTGTTTTTTGAGTGCTTTGCTTCAGTAGCATTACCGCATGTTCTTCTTCACTCTTTGCCCTGCATGAATAAAGAATTGCCAAGAGCAACCACTAGAACTATGCTCGCAAGGGCTATATTAGAATGCTCAGAAAGTAATCAAATAATAAGAGAAAATTGATCAAAAAGCCAAAGTCAACAAGTGGGCTTGAATTAAAATTGAATTTTACAAAAGTGACTCAAATAAGTGCATAAGCTCAACATTTTACTCGATTGCTTGGTCTTTTTACCTAGATTTATCCAAATCTAACCATGTGAATATCCCTTTCTAAGGACTTATCATTTACTTAACTAAGTTTTTACTTTTACTCTTCCTATTTTCACATACTCAAAAGGAGGGACATGACATCACTCCAGCAGAGTTGCATCTCTATTTGCACACTTGGGGCCACGATGAGGTTACTTTCGTGGATGATCGAGTACGAAGATTAGCCGTTAGTTTATTTATTTCCCCGATTTCAATTAAATAAATGTTTAATTTATTTATTTTAAACTTATTCAAATAAATGTTTTACTAATTTTTTTTTTGTAGGAAAAGGTTTAAAAAACGCTCGAAGCGTTATTGTCAACTCCCGAGTCTCAATCTACTCAGGAGAACCATCGAGATATGCTTTCATTCAAGCAGTCAGCGGTGTTCGTTTCGATGGCTCAGTCCCGGGTCTTGGCGGTTATGGGAGGGATCTTTATGCAGACCAGCCGCGTGCTTCGAGTTATGCTCATGCTGAGATCGGGACAACATCTCATTGCGCAAAGAGATTGAAGAGATCAAAACATAATACCCAAGTTTTCAAAAACGATCTCCAAGCTCAGCATGATTAGTTAAAGGCTCAACTCTTTGGTTTAACCTTAACAAAGACTACGGCTCTGGATCTACTTCTCAGCATCCTGATTAGAAGCATACGAGCTCTAGCTAGTTTCTTAGGATTTGTTTTCCTATTTTTGTGTATTTTTTTAGAATATTAATATTTATAGAAATTTTTTATTTTCTATATAGCATTTATAAAAAAAAGTATATTATCGACGTGCGTCGCTAATGTCCAATTTAATAATATTTTGAATTTCAATATTAGTGATAGATTTTGTCATTAAAAGTCAAACAATTGACCTTCTATTCGAAGAATTGTGTTGTTAGAATCAGCGACACATGTCGCTGAGTTGAGCGATTCACTGTGTTACTCCATTTAGCGACGAACTCGGTCGCTACACGAGCGATACGATGAACAACTGTGTCGATGTTGTCAGCGATATACTTTGTCACTGTTTGGTCAATATTTATTAGTGACTCACCATTGTTGTATGTCTGGTTAGTGATACAATTCGTCGCTAAACTCACCAAGCGATGGCTTTTTAACGATCATGCAATTCATCGCTAATTGACATTAGTGACGCAATTAAGACAAATGCGTCGCTAATTCCTGCATTTCTTGTAGTGAATAATTTATTGAACTATATTTATGTTGTTTGAGTAATGTTTAAAAAGTTTCACTACAAAAAAATTGTCAATTTGTGACCATAAAATTGCGATCAAATGGTCGTTTTTAGGGTATAATGCGACCAAAAAAGCGACACAAATAGTGGTGGCCAAAAAGCTAGTCGGTCCAGAATTTGTGCCACTGGATAGTCACAAATATACGACCAGAAATGTTTGGTCGCAAAAAAGTCAACCTTTTGAAAAAACGACCATATGGTCGCTTAAAAAGTGACCATCTGGTCGTAATATATGTTGAAGATAAGTGACCAATTGGTCACATAAAAGAGTGACAAAATGGTCGTATTTTATGTGACCAAATGGTCACTTTTGCACCCAGTCAAAATACGACCAGATGGTCGCCTAAAAAGTGACCATCCGGTCGTAATTTATGTTGAAGATAAGTGACCAATTGGTCACATAAAAAAGTGACCAAATGGTCGTATTTTATGTGACCAAATGGTCACTTTTGGACTCAGTCAAAATACGACCATATGGTCGTTTTCTTGAAATAAAATGCGACCATATGGTCACATTTAAGAATTTTTTTTAAAAAATTTAAATTTCAATAATTAGTTAATTAATTATTAATTATTTATTTAATTAATATTAAAATTTAATAACAAAAAATTGGAATTAAAATAAAAATATATATATATATATATCAAATATCCAAAAAACGTTTTATACAGATGAAAGCATCCTAGAACTACTGCGGAGGGGCGACGGGTGGCGGAGGAGGTGTCGATGATGAATGGCCACCGTCTAGGGATCTGAACTACGCGGCCAAAGCTGCTGCGACCTGGGCCTCGACTCGTGCTTGCATGTCCGCCTCAATCGCAGCGACTCGAGAAACGAAGTCCTCGCGCATAGCGTCCATGTCCGTGCGCAGCTGCTGCTCAATCGGAGAAGGGCTGGAGCTAGTGCTCGCTACGCTCCGCTGAGGCCGGGGCACATCTGCGTAAAGGCGTCGCCCGTACGAGCCGAGCCCAGGAACTGATCCATCAGGCCGAACCCCTCCAGTAGCCTCCAAGAACGCCTCTCTCCGGTCGTCCTGAGTCGGTTGCGAGTCCAGGTGTGGGCAACCGGACTCAAGGACTCCGGTGAAACGTTCCTAAACATTTAAAATTCAGGAAAATAAAATAGTTAATATATAAGTTAGGAAAAATTTTAAAGAAAAAATAATAATTGAAAAAATTATTAAATACCTGAATCAGTTTACCTTATTGTCGACGAACGTCCCGTTCTTCTTCGTGTGAAGAACGCGCAGTGCAGTCATCCGGACTTGGGCGCCCGTGCTTCGCTTCCTAAAAATATTAAATATTGAAGAATAAAACATAATAAATTAATAACTAATTGAAAAAAGAAAACGACCAAAAAGTACGTAAGAAAATGACCAAAAAAAAACTTACCAATCGACGATGGTGCTCGTCGTGGGTTCGGGCCCCCGCTGTGTGTTTGGTGGATTCTTCGCGCGGTTGGCCTTATTCCTGCTTGACACGGCCTTGCCCTCAGGAGTGCTCAAGCTCGCGATAAGCCGCGTGTGGTCCTCCGGGCTCATCCACACGGGGCGGTTCTTCCTTGCTTCTTTCTGCGCGCCCAAGATATTGAGGTCCTTGAATCGATCCTGGACATGACTGTCCCATAGGGGGAACAATCTACCGTCCGTGATATCGGGATCGATTACAGGAAACTTACCCTGAAAAAATTGAAATAAATTAAATTAATTAATTAATGAAATAATCTAAATTAAATTGAACTAAAATGAATTAAATTAAACTAACATAAATTAAGTAAATAATTTAAAATAAACTAATTAATTAATTTGAATTAAAGTAAATTAAAATTAGATTAATTGAACTAAAATGAAGTAATTAAAGTAAACTAAGTAGTGAAGAATTAAACTAAAATTAATTAAATTAAAGTAAATTAAGTAATGAAGAATTAAACTAAATTAGATTAATTGAACTAAAATTAATTAAATTAAAGTAAATTAAGTAATGAAGAATTAAACTAAATTAGATTAATTGAACTAAAATTAATTAAATTAAACTAACATAAATTAAGTAAATAATTTAAAATAAACTAATTAATTAATTTGAATTAAAGTAAATTAAAATTAGATTAATTGAACTAAAATGAAGTAATTAAAGTAAACTAAGTAGTGAAGAATTAAACTAAAATTAATTAAATTAAAGTAAATTAAGTAATGAAGAATTAAACTAAATTAGATTAATTGAACTAAAATTAATTAAATTAAAGTAAATTAAGTAATGAAGAATTAAACTAATTTAGATTAATTGAACTAAAATTAATTAAATTAAACTAACATTAATTAATTAAAACTAAGATAAACTAAACTAAGTAATTAATTAAAGTAAACTAAGTAATGAAGATTTCAACTATTAGATTAAATTAAACTAAAATTAATTAAATTTAACTAACATTAATTAAATTTAACTAACATTAATTAATAAAAACTAAACTTAACTAAACTAATTAATTAAATTAAACTAAATTAAAATTAGATTAATTGAACTAAAATGTATCAATTAACTAAAGTAAACGAAATTAGATTAATAAACCTTAAGTAAACTAAGTACTTAATTAAACTAAAATTAATGAAATTAACAACATTAAACTAAACTAATTAAATTTAAACATAAACTTAAACTAAAAATAACTAAAAACTAACTTAAAACGTATACGAAACTAACCTCGTAATAGAAACCGGGATTGGAGGTTTAGGGTGTTTAGGTTTAGAGTAGGAACGGGGAATGGGAACGGGGAACGGAACGGGGGAAAGAGAGAAAAGAAAGAAAAAAGAGAAAGAAAAGGAAAAGGAAAAGGGAAACGGGGGAAAGGAATTCTGTGTGGTTTTTAAATCAGAATTTACGACCAAATGGTCGCAAATATGTAATAATAACCAGAAACGAAAGGTCGCGCGTGCTGGGGAAAATACGACCAGATGGTCGCATTTTTAGAGATATTTGCGACCATTTGGTAGCATTTCTTTAAAAAGCGACCATTTGGTCGCCCATTTACCATTATCAAGAACAGCTGTCATATCACGAGTCCCATCAATAATTGCGACCATCTGGTCGCAATAATGAAATTCACCACCAAATATTGCCACCAAATGGTCGTAATTTTTAAATTCACCGCCATAAATTTCATGAGAATTTAAATTTACCGCTCAGATTTGCGACCATATGGTCGTAATCTCACTTATATTTTTTTAAAAATATAATTATACTTTTCCAAAAATGCGACCATTTGGTCGCCTTTCCCTTCTAAATTACTACCATGTGGTCCCCTTTTGTGTGAAATTGCGACCACATGGTCGCAAATATTAATATATATATATATTTTTTAAATTGGGTTATTTTGTGGAGTTTTACTCTGTTAAATTTGGTTACTTTCTGATATTTAGATATGAAGGGAACTCTTGTTTCCATGTTGTTATATTTGATCATAACATGCCTTCAGATTGTCCTTCGTTTTTCCCGGAATGTTCAAAATCGTATTGAAAATGTTGTCGAAGAAATTCTTCTCGATATGCATTACATCAAGATTGTGTCTAATCAGTAGATCTTCCCAATACGGTAGATCCCAAAAAATACTCCGTTTCTTCCAACCCGTGTTTTTCCCACTATGCATTGTTTGCACTCTCTGCACCTTCCACGTAATCTTCCGCATCCCTATAACATCTACAGGTGAAGAATCTGTCTTCCACTATACATGGTCGGGGGTTTGTTTTCTTACTCGTCGACCCTTCTTCCGATCCACTGCCGTTTGAACGGAAAGTGTGATTCAACAAAGAAAAATCGACGGTGGCAGTCAAACCAACAAGTTTTCAGACCGTTTCGAGATAAAATGCATCCGTGTCTAGCATGCAATGTGGACATGCGTATGTCCCCCTCCGTACTCCATCCTTTAAGAGGAGGAGATTGAGGTTCACACAATTAACTACACTGACTAAGGAAAGCAATAACAAAAGCTAAACACAGACTCAAAAATGTATATGAAAGCAATTAAAGATCAACATACCTGACAACATTGAATACGCAGGGAAGTCACTGATCGTCCAGATTAACGCGGCGCGCAACAAGAAATTTTGTTTCTTCGAAATATCGTACGTCATAACACCGTCAGTCCACAACCTTTTCAACTCTGCAATAAGTGGTTGCAAATACACATCCAGCTTCTGTTTTGGTCTTTTCTGCTCAGGTAAGATCATTGTTAGAAAAATCACCGGGTCTCGCATGTACATTGAGGGAGGCAAGTTATACGGGGTTACCATGACTGGCCAAACTGAATATTGTGCCCCGGATGCCCCGAACGGGTTAAAGCCATCCGTGCATAAGCCCAATCTGACGTTTCTCGGCTCTTGTGCAAAATTCGGATGACAATTATTTAAATGCTTCCATGCTGCAGCATCTGAGGGATGTCTCATAACACCTTCATCCTGTGAATGCTCGTGATGTCATCTCATGTGCGAGGCTGTCACATCCGATGCATACAACCGTTGCAGATGTGGGGTCAGCGGTAAATAGAATATGCGGGCGTTCGGAATCAGGCTGCGTTTCCCTTATTTGTATCTTGGAAGAAAACAGAATTTGCAATGATGCAGGTCCTCATCCACATCCCAGTAAATCATGCATCCGTTTTGACACGAATCTATTTTCTCCACGGGTAATCCAAGTCCCTCCACTAGCTTTTTCGTGTCGTACAAACTGTGGGGCATATTATTTTCTTCTAGAGCGCATCGACGAAACCACGATGCAATCGCATCAAATCCTCTACCGGGTATGTTGTATTGCGCCTTTATATTTAAAAGTTCTGTAGCAGCAGCAAGTTGACTTACCTCACACCCATCATACAATGGTCGACTGGCTGTCTTTAGCATCTCGTGCATCTTACGTGCTTCCGGATTCATTTCCTCTTCTACAACCCGTTCATCTTCGTCTACGTTTAAACTTTCACGAAAATTTTCATTGCCCCCATACCCCGCACCATCAAGTATCATTTGCTGCATCTGACTATATTGTTGTTCATCATTCCGTTCTTCGTCAACAACCTCTACATTCGAGCTGCTACCTTCGTATCGTCTCGATTCCTGTAATGCAATGTCGAACATTTCCTGTGTTTCCCCAGAAACACCCAAGGATAATAATTCCGCACAAACCCCCGACTATAAAGATGCACCTTCAACTCGATGCAATGTATGATTCTCCTATTGTCGCATTTCGCTGCGGTAACGTAGCTTTCCACCATACTTTTCATAATAGACAGTTGTCATGCAAAACTCAACAAACTGTTCAATCCCGGCCACGAACTCATCGTTCAAATACCCGTCTATCAAACGAACATACATCCACTCTCTCATTTTATTTTTTCTTAATGCTAACAAACAATGGGTGGAGGGGTTTTTATAATGGATTCCTCTGCTCATTTGCGACCAGATGGTAGTATTTTTGCTACCATCTGGTCGAATTTTCCTGCCAAAATTTCCCGCCATTTTCCTCACTACCCAGAGTCACATCGAGTCAGAATTTACGACCACATGGTCACTTTTTTTGGTGACCACTTGGTAGCTTTTATCCCACCAAATTATTTATCAATTATTGTTCACATAAAATCACAGAATTTGCGACCATCTGGTCACTTCTTAATGTGACCACGTGGTAGCTTAATTCTCGCCAAAATTTTAAGCTACCACTGCTCACTAATGGTCACCAAAATTGCGACCATTTAGTCACTTATAATTGTGACCACTTGGTAGCTTTTTTCCCTCCAATTTTAAGCTACCACTGCTCAATAAAAGTCACAAAAATTGCGACCAGTTAGTCACTTTTAATTGTGACCACTTGGTAGCTTTTTTCCTTCCAATTTTAAGCTACCACTGCTCAATAAAGGTCACAAAAATTGTGACCAGGTAGTCACTTTTAATTGTGACCACTTGGTAGCTTTTTTCCCTCCAAAATTACGCGCCATTTTTTGCTACCAAGGCATATTTTAGTCACAAAAATGCGACCAGCGGGTCGTTTTTTTAGGTGACCAATTGGTCGCTTCTTTCGCGCCATTTTTTATGACTACTTCTGCTTTTGGTCGCACTCTGGTTGCAAAAAAAGTGACCAGATGGTCACTTAGAGTCAACCTTCAAAGAAAGTGACCAGGTGGTCACCAGAAAACTACCACTTTTTTTTTGTCGCAAATTTCTGGTCGCCTTTTGATAGTTTTTTTAGTGTTTTGACATTTTAATAATTAGTATGCAGATTTATGCTATTTGAGACAAATTCTATATAATTAACCCATCTTGGTGTTTTTTTTCTTCTTAATACTCATATCATTTTTGTATGGAAGTTGTAAATTATGTTAGTACCTAAATTAATTCTCTCATTTTAATGCTATATAAACAAGAAAAATTTTAGTAGGTAGCAAAATTTTATGTTGTAGAATCATTATTTAAAACCGTTTACAAACATAGTAAATTATGTTTGCACAATTGAGTAATTAGCATTTATCATTAACCACCAATGCATAAAGTTAATCTCTAAAGTATGTAAAATTATAGTTATTACGTAAAATTATTATCAAAATTAACAGTATTTATAAATCCTTAATATATAAAAGTGGTGATGTTTAAGAAACTTTTTTGGACTACTATACTCTTTTTAAAATCTTAAAATTACTAACATGTCATTATATATACCCTTTTAAAACCTTCAAATTACTAAAAATGTCATTATTATTTATACTCCATTATCTATTAAATGACTATTTATAAAATATTTCTCTTTTTTTGATAAATAAAATATTTCTCTTCATTGAATAAGAAATTGTCAATTTTATTAAATAAATTCCTTGATTTTTTTATTGTTTTCACAACATTAAATTATAAAATAATTGAAAAAACAAGTACAACATATGAAAATGAATGTAATATTAAAATGAATTTATTGTTTAGATTTATCACCAATTTATGAAAAATAAATTATATTTAAGTATTCCAATATTAAATGATTTAATAAAGGTGACATTGTTTAAATTTTAAAAAATATTAAAAAAAAACTTAAATTGTTTAAAAAAAACAGTTAAGATTAAAAAAAAACTACTACAACAAAATATAATTAATTGAATTAGTAATGGTATAATATTTAAATAAATTAAAAAAATTTTAATTAAAAATATTTAAAAGTTTAAAAATCAAAGAGAAAAAAATATATAATTTCTTAAATTTTAATTAAAATTAGAAATAAATAATCTATAAATGCAAAAAATAACTAACATATGTATATAGAACAAACAATTTATTTTTTATTTGATAGTATAAATTTTAAAAATAAAGATGTTAAAAAAATCGTCTTATATAAAAAGACATATAATTATGTAAATTAGTAAACTATACGATAATTTAAATATTGAATAGAACATAATAATATGTTAATAAAATCATTTCGAAAAATATTTATAAACCATAGAAAAATCAAATAAAAAATATTTTGATCTTTTAAATATTTATATGTTAGAAAAAATATCACGTGCGACGCACGTGGTAAAAGACTAGTATTTTAAAAGTTGGCTAGATTTACCATAATATTTTACACATATTATAGAAATTTTTATTAGATTTACAATCTTGTAAATAATTAATATTAACATAAAAGGGCCTCTATTCCTAACCCAAATTACTGAATCGACCAATAGGCATATATAAAAACGATGGAAAATTGGATAGAAAAGTTCCTTTTGTTAAAGAAACAAAGGTACAAGAGAAGCAACAACCTTCAAAGCTTGATACTTCTTTTTATTATATATTTACGTGTGCATGGTCATATCTAGCACCAAAATAAAACAGCTGGATTGTACCAAAACAAAATACACAAACACAAGTTAAAAACCTTCACTCCAAAAAAGGATTTCCAGGTTAATATTTGATCAGATATAGTGAAAAAACAAAAGCATTCTTTCTGCTATGAAGTAGTTTAGCAGCTTTTAATAGAAGTCGTCGAGGGATAAGTTCTCGACCGATCCGAAACCTTCGAGAGTTCCCATTCTCGAATAGTTGGTCATTGATCCGCTCAGAAAATCAAACGGCGAATCATTTGCAAAGGCTGAGCTCGTGTCATAGATGAATGACATCCCGGGGTCGTCGACCGTGGGATACGGCACGTAAATTGAGTTTGCCTTGTTAACGTCGTAGTCGTGAAGAAGAACGTCATTGATCACGACATTCTTGGCTATGTCCGAATATATTTCTTGATCAGAGGCCTTTCTCGCTTGAATGACCTGTGGAATGCCAAGAAAAAACACATGGAATTAGATGTTAGAGCAAACGAACAATTGCTCATAGTATGGTATATGTGTACAAATATAGCATTTTATAAATAATTACAAATTTAGCAAAATGTTCTATATAACATTTACAAATATGTCATTTTGATTAAACACGTCAATAATATATAATTTATCACATTTAATCAACAATTACAACGTGAAATGATTACTGTATATCACAATCAGTCATATATCATCAATCAATCTGTCATTCAATGATAGATTTGTTTTTAAAAAATGACATTTAAAAATTACTTTTTAAAGATGATATATCTGTAAATATTACATAAAATTTCGACACTCTGTAAAAATTTCCACAGAGATATCTTGTAAAGAAAAGAAAAACATACAAAGTTGTGATTATAGTAATCTTGGTAAACCATGATGAAATCTCCTTGTTGTAAGCCATGAGCATTAACAAAGTCTCCTGTCAAAACCCATCCAAGGTACTTCATGATGTTAAGTTATGTTTTTATTCATAATAAATAAATTTAAAAAAAAAAAAAAACTGATAAATTTAGTAATTTTTGAAAATATAACATACCAGTATTTTCTAGTACATACATTCTGCTATTGTTATTGGGCCAAAACCTACCATCACCACATCATATAATATCAAATGATCAGAAAATGCAAAATGATCTAAAATCAAATTCATTTCAATCTGCAAGTCATGCTCTTTTATGTTTCATATATTATTTTAAAAAACTTTCTGATTTAATTTTTTTCAGCTCACTCTTCCTTTCTGTCAAATTGTACTGTTAGTTTTAATACAATTGGCTTTCAATGCTCATGCTAAGTAGACATATATGTGTGGTAATTTATTAAGGGTCCAACGTCGGAAAAAGGAAGAAAGGAAGGGATATAACGATGTTTATAAAGATTACGAGTTCTTCTCTCATTTGTCAATTGGTTTTGTTCTAGAAATAGGATTCGAACCCAAAAATGGTAAGCCAAAAAGAGCCATCATCTTAGGGGACATGTTGAGGATCACGAATCAGAAAGAGTAAGGGAACGGACAATGTGATCGGAGTATAATGTGCAGGTTTTTTCAAATCATGCTCTTAACATTTGAAGTGTTTCAATCCTCACCCCGTACATTGATCAGAGTAATTGAAATATTTAACTTTAATTTGGGATTTTCTAGTCATGTTTCTCAAGTTACAATCTTATTAAATCATATAAAAAAACTACTTTGATGTTAATCACAAAGGTGTGAAGAAGAATAAAAACGACCAAAAGGTTTGTAATTTTCACCGAACTAAATAGAAGGGAGATATTTTAAGTCATGATCGGTCCGGAGGAGTTTCTCTTGATTTTTCTAGATATCTCATTCCTATTTGATAAAACATATATTAGTGGATAATAAATACATGATACCCATCGGTATATTTTATCCAATAGGATTGAGACACATAAGAAAATCGAGAGGAACTTCTCTTAACCGGTCAGGACCCGTATTTTCCAAAATAGGATGAGAGAAGATCATTAAAGACTTTGTCCAAAAAGATTTACCAATCTATTTCATAAAAATAAAAGAAACAAAACTTCAAACCTATATTTAAAGCTCCACACATGAACACCATCCAAGTCATCCATGCTGATAATAATTCCTTCTTTAGACTCTAATGCTGGCAGGTGACTCTCAGCTGCTTTCTAAAAAAAATAAAAAATAAAAATTTAAAGCACTGTTTAATTACCGAAACGATTTGGTTTTTTAGTTTTCTGTTTTTAACAATCGAAGTCATTTCAAAATACAAAAAACAAAAAAAAGTAAAAATCAGTTTCATAATGAATTTCAAAAGTAAATCACATAAATTTTTTTTGTTAATAAATATTTTTAAAATACAGAATAGCACGGAATTAAAAAAACAGAATAAAAAAACAGAGAATATTTGAATGGACAAAACCTTTGGGAGTATCATCCTCCTTAGGGAGCTAACATCACTGTTCTTAAGCTCCTTCTGGAAAAGAAATTTCAGCCTCCTTGGATCAATTACCTGGTCAAGTATTTTTACAATGTCAGCAGTACTTTTCCATTGAAATCTAACAACACAAATTAATCAAATTTATATAAAATATTTTTAGATCCAAAATAGTGATTATTTGATAAAATCATTATCTTTTTTTTTTAATGCTATGTGTTCGGCCGTCAATAAGGTGGTCTAGTGACATAGTGATTAGTTAGAAAATGCAGGTAAGTTTGATTCAAAACCTTTAAAAGTGAGACAAATTGATTATTAACTATGATATTCACACACATATTTACACTATAGAAAAAAAAAATTAGATTGATTCTTCAAATTCAAAAAATAAATATAATTTATCAAACTAGCTTTGACTTTTATTTTAAATTATAAAAAATCAATATTTTTTTAAATAAATATTGCTTAGAAAAAAAAGGAATATCAAGTATTTATCAACAAAGATAACAGAAAATAAATAAATAAGTTGCTAGTATTAAACAAGAATTTAAGTGGCAAATTTATTTTTATTGAGTTCATGTGCCATAGTGATTATATATTGATTCTTGAAGAACTACTTCACTCGAAATTTTAAAATAAAAAAAAAAAAAGAAAAAAAGATAGGCAGCTTTGGAATTAAAAATTAACAACTATCTCAAAATGAAGATATGTTCAATTCTCTTGATCCTATACAATACCAACACCAAAACACAAAGACACACTTAACCCAACACACGACCACCTCAAAATCCAAGAAAGAGATTTATAAAACAAAACATTTTTTTTTTAATATGAAACAAATATTGTCGACTTCTAGTGGACCAAAAAGAAGATTAAGCAAATTAATTAGTCACACATTTTGCTAGGTTCAAAACCATATATTTAGGAACTTACTTGTATTGCCTAATAATATATCGAAACTTACTCATAAATCTGAGTGGAAGATGAGGATGGAAGATTTTGATGAGAGTGAGATTCAAACTTTCACATCATAGTCATGATTATAAAAGAAATTGACTCAAATGACATATGTTAATTCCATTTATATCATTACCTTTTGTTTTATTCCAAAAATAGTAGGTTTTATAAATCTTTGACTTATGAAAAATTTCCAACATTTTAATTTATACAAAAAGCAAACAAATATATAAGGAAGAATTACATATTTTTTTTAATGTTATTTCAGTCCTTACCCCTAGTTATGAGGAGGATTGAACTTTTGTCACTTCGTATTTTGTCACTTCATGCTTGGATTAAATCACTTACTATATATGTATCTTATCTTTACTAAAACTTGGGTTTTTTTTATCAATCAAAACACTCCTTCATTAGTTTTATTTAACCAAAAAAAAAAAACACTCCTTCATTGTTAAAATATAGTTTTATTTACTATATAACTTTTCCTTGTTAACAATTTAGTAATTTTGACTTCTTAAAATTTGAAGTCTTTGTAAGTTTCAAATGAAGTAGTTCTAATTTTAATTAAACTTGAGTTAGAATTCAATAATAATAATAATAAAAAAAAACATAGCCAATTTTGTTATGAACAATAAATTATTGTTTTAGTGAATAATATAGATATTTATTTAATAATTTAACGAATCTAACTCATTTTTCCATTGAATCTTATCTTTAATTTTAATAACGGTTGCATCTAATATTTAAAAGACTAAAATATATATATTTTTTTAATTAAGTACTCCTATCAAATCTCTGATTGAAAAAAAAAAGCTCTAAACTTTAGATTTTTTCATAAGAGAAAAATAAGTTGCATTAAAAAAATGAATTGATTGGGAAGTGTTAGATAATTCTTCACGTACTTAAATCTATACTCCTTACTTTCCATAATCTAAAATATAGTGAAAAATTAAAATAAAATTAAATATAAAAAAAAATTAATTTTATTATTTTTAATTTCTAATAAATTTATATGAGTTGACAAACTGTCCAAAAAAAGAGTACAAAAAAAAAAAAAACCAAACAAAAATCCAAACTTTCCTTTAGTGTAATTATATATGGCAAGTTCTATAAAACCACATCCGTGCACCAACTAAATTCTAATTTTTCTTAATTAAAAAAAAAAAAGTCAAATTTAAAAAGAAAATAGTAAAATAGTAAATAAATGGGAAAGAAAGAGATTGACTGACCCGTGCAGCAGGATGGTCTTGTAGGAGTGAGTCCGGCACGTGGGAAGAAGAAGGAAAAGAGAACTGAAGGTTAATATTAGTAGAAGAGCGTCTCTGCCTCGCCATTCTCTTCTTCCTATGAACACCAAATCCAGTGACAGCCGAAACAAGATCACTACTAGTAGTACTAGATCCATCACGACTCGTGGCCGCGGCAGTCGTGGTCACGACGACACGACCACGACTACTATGAGTACTACGACGACTAGCACTAGAAGAAGAAAGATCATCATCAACAACAACATCTTGCTCCATCATCATCATCATCATTGTGTATATAAAATAAATAAATACCGATGATGTTTTTTTTTTTTAAAGGATAATGTTGGTGTTCAGGAAATGACTCGTGCAAGGCAAGAAATGGAAGAGAGAGAGAGAGAAATGAGAATTATAAGCTATTTTTGGTAAGGGGAAGAAGAGAGGGAAATGGGGGATGGGGTGATGAATTAGAGGAGAAGGGGGAAGAGGTTATAAGTGACAAATGTGAAACAAGTGTTGAGGAATATGAGTTTTTTTTTTTTTAGAGAGAGAGAGAGAGAGAGAGAGAGTTAACCATAGTTAGTTAGTTAGTCAGTGTTGGGATGGAAGAAGGGAAAAGGAAAGAAGGAAGAGACGGATGGACGGTGTTGGGGAGAGAAGAAGGGTAACAGGTGTAGTTAAAGTTCTGAGTTTTCATGCAAATTTATAACCACAATCAATACCCCTTTCGCACTTTTCGCTTTGGACTCTCCGTCCCTTTTTTTTTTTTTTTAATTAAAATTTTTATTTTATTATGTAGGTAGGAATTGTTTTTAAGCTAAGGTAATGAATTAATGAAACTTTGAAATTTATAAAAAAAAAAAAAAAAAAAACGAGGAGAACCGGAGACGAAACTGGAAAAAACTGAATCATATGTTTTCTTTCTTTCTTATGTTTATATTATTTATTGCACATATACGTACTCTACTCAATGGACCGACCCCTCTCTCTCTCTCTCTATATATATATTATTTATATAAATTTTTTTAATATATGCATGAATTGATATTTTCAAAAATAAGAGTTTTGATGTTTTTTTTTTTAAATGAAACTTTTTCTTTCATTAATTTAGTGATTGATTTTATTAGAATAGTGAAAGTTTGTTTTCATTGTTTTTTTTTATAAATAAACGAACAATAATATTATTGTATTTTATATTTTTAATTGATACGTGTAACATAAAAATTCGATAATTTTTCAAGTTTGATTAGTTTTATAAATTTAAACATTCCATTAAAATAATGAAAATGTTGTTTTTATAAATTCTAATAACTTTATTATTTTTTAAATTTACATTTCAAAGAATGATATTTTTGAAAATACCCCTTAATTATATCAATTGTTTTTTAATTTCCAAATAATATA
Source organism: Gynostemma pentaphyllum (assembly GCA_028015215.1). Taxonomy (NCBI): domain Eukaryota; kingdom Viridiplantae; phylum Streptophyta; class Magnoliopsida; order Cucurbitales; family Cucurbitaceae; genus Gynostemma; species Gynostemma pentaphyllum. Next base: position 9,187,465 of record CM051345.1, on the reverse strand, counting down.
TTATTTTTATAATAATTGATTAAAACTAAAAAATAAATTATTGAAAAATATAAATAAAAAATTATATGTATGTCCGTTTTATAATAGTGTGTGTAACAACATATATTTTATAGGAAAATATAAAATATCAACCATTAATATAAAATTACTTAAAAAGTGATATTGAAGAGAAACCTTACATGTGTCATCAAATTGTTTACTATTTAAACATTTTATTGTACTTTTATCTAAAAAAATTGGACTAAGATATTTATAAACTATTTTGTAGTCTCAAATTATGTTTAATAAATATGAAATTACAATTCTTATCAAAGTGTTATAGAATGATCATAATTAGATCTAAATAATAATAAAAAGCCAACAAAATACTCTTATAATTTCAATTGCTAATTAATTAAATGTTGCATCATATTTATGGGATTCTAACCTATAACACTAGTTGTTGTTGCGTAAATATGGAAAGCTTCCACGTAGTCAACGAACGTAATTTGTAAGATGAATCGGAGGTAGTGCGATGCTTCGTCGGCGTTCTAGGCAGGTACCTGCACAGGAAAGGAAAAGAACACCGGTGCGGTGCCGGCCTAACACCCTCCGATGCTTAAGTCAGAGCTAGTGTGCCAGAGAGAATTCAAGTAGAATTGTAATGGAAATATGTTACCAAATGAATGAATTTCTTCTCCTATTTATAGGAGATTAGGTTGATGACATCATCGCGCCACGTGTCACTTCAGGATTGGTCCATGTGTTGGGTATTGAAGGGGTGTAGGTGCGTCGGTAGGTGTGTAGGTGCGTCGGTAGGTGTGTAGGTGCGTAGGTGGCTGGTGTGCACCTACGCTTCTCTGAGGTGGGTGTAGATGCGCGCAGCGCAGCAGCGGAGCTTCTTTCTTAGACACTTAGTCTATATTTCTTTGAGATGAGTCCGCGTCTATACGCACCTCTCTTGATGGTATGTCCTCCGCTAGTGGTGGAGGTCGGGTCCGTCGTGCGTGGCATGTTCAAATAACTAGGTTGACATGCGTAGGCCGAAAGAGTTTGAAATTACCTCGTGTCTCTTCGTATGCCTGACACGTGGTCATTTTACCCTTAGCGATATTTTCACCCATAACAGTGGCCCCCTACTCCCAAGTCGGGTTGGGGTAGCTTATGACCACTTGGGAGTGCTATTGAGGGTGAAATTTTTTCTAAGTATTCTCTTGGATGGCCTTAACTACCATGCACCCTCATTACTCAATCCTTCATTGAATTCAAGTTTGTCATTGCACTTGGTTGGTAGAACAATTATTACCATTGTACTTTTGTCAGCGATCTACGCCGTTAATTTTACTTACCACGATCCAATGGCTATGAGAAGGCTTGATCCCACTATAAATAAAGGAGAAGTTCACACTTCTCACTTTCACACTTGGTAATTTGGAGAAGCCTTCATTACATTGTAAGAGTTCTCTAGAGAGTTTTCTCCTCTCTCTCTTCTTTTGTAAGGAAATTTCCAATCACATTATCTATTTATTTATATATAGATATTTTTTTTAACTTTTTGTTCATCTCCACTTTGATTTGTAGCTCCATCTAGTGTCGGGAAGCTCGGTGCACGGGGGGAGAGACAAGGCTAGAGGAGTGAGTATTTTCATTACCTTTTTTTTTTTTTTTTTTTTTTTTACTTTGAACTTTTATAATGTTGGTCTTCAAATATTTTTACACAAGTGGTATGTAGCTTCAAATTTTCTACCATCTCGAATTTCACACGATACGTAGCTTTGTGATTTTTTGTTTAGGGTAATAGGTGAAGATTAGCATAGCAATAGGCCAAATACGAAATCCTATCACATGAGGTGCTTCTCCCCTTTGATTTTGAGAGAACATATTTTCCCTTGAAATCACATAGCACATTTGAACCTCTTTGACTTCAATAATTTTTTACATAAGCGGCATGTAGCTCCATATCTTCACATAACAGCTCTGTTTTCACAATACCACATGATATAGCTGTGATGAACCATTTAAGTGTAGCGTAGTGGAAGTGTGGTGAAGCTCATAGCACACTTCTTTCCTTGCTTTTCTCAAAATCATCTAGCAGACCCGTGTCTTAGAGTTGTGTTCTGTGGCTTGCTACTCGGCTGTTTTAAAGTTAACTAACATAGCCACGTAGTAAGTAGAATTTCTTATGAAATCATCTCATCTTGGTACTTAAAAAATCTTGTAGCAAACCAGCAGAACTAGTACTTAGAAGAAAAAATAGAAATGTTTTCTACGCAGCCTTACTCCTCGCGAAAAGACACAGCAGACTCGCGATTTTGAGTTTTAGATGACTCAGAATTTTCAAACTCTTTGTATATTTGCTTTTCCCTTTTGATTTTTGAGAGAATTTAACTTTCCCTTGGAATCAAACAACATAGCAGAGCTTGAATATTCTTCGAAATCCTGAAATAATAGACCTCTGCAGGATACATAGCAGACCTCTCTTCACAGACGTTCCAAAGAAACGAACACTGGTCCTCTGTTTGATTACATAGCAGACCTGTAGGTTTCAATTTTCCTCTCATAATAGACCAAGCAAAAATCCCTTCTTCATTCTGATTGTAGCTTTCCACATAACAGACCTTCGTAGTTGATCTTTCTAATTTTTGAACAGACTCTCGTAAAAATTGAACCCCAGTGAATCAGTTTTAAAGAAATTTTTCACGGTCTCTCCATTCTCGGTTCAGCATTAAAGAGAGGAAAGTTCATCAATTTCATTTTGAATGAGAGGAGAGAAAACTTGGCAGGGGCAATTTTGCTTGAATTTAATCTCATATGGCTGGTTCTTCATCAATTCGTGACCTGATGTGATGAATCCCCTGCGGAAGTAAATACCCAGATTCGTTCTTTGTGTAGACGGGGTTGAGACTTACTTTCTGATAGCTTCATTTTTTTCAAAATTCATCACAATCCTTTTCGCCAAAGCACAGCAGAGCCTTAAGGGCCAATTTTCAAACTCTTTGTATAACTACATAGCAGAGCAACAAAATTTTTTCTTAAAATTTTTCAAGCTTGCGTTTTCAGACAGAGCAGACATGTAATTTCGATGATATTGGACCTTTGCACGATTACATAGCAGACCTGTCCCATGAGTTTTTTGGGAGGTTTCGATTTTCAATTCATGGATCCATGTCAGAGGGAGAGGGGCGTGAGAAAAGATAAGAGGAAACTGGAGACGATTCCCTTCAATTTTTATTCAACCTGCTCCACGCTTGGTCCTTAACTTTCAAATTTTATCTCATGGACTGAAGGGCGAGAAGGGACCAGCGAGCAAGCAGATCTCATGTAAGCTTCGAAATTTCCCTTTCTCCCGAACCGAATCTTCATTTAATCGAACTCAGTGGAACTTGGAGCTTTAGATTCAACTATCTATGGTGTTAGGGGTGAGATTTGGGATTTTTTAGGGTTCGAGAGGTCCTCTACTACGCATCCCCTCCCTCTAGTGTCAAGAAAAGAAAATAAAAGAGAACGAATTGTACGAGGGCGATGGTTGTTTCGCGAGGAAGAAGAAAAGTCGTGTAGCTTCAACTTGATCTTCCATGGCTGTGGATTTTGATCTGCTTGTCTTGCCATTTAGGGTTCACGAACGAAAAAAAGGGGGGAGAAATTGTGAGTGATTCGTCTTGAAATTTCCACTTCTCGTTTCGGACCGAGTGTAAGCGAGACCAACGTAGCTTCGAATTCGATTTGGGCAGAGAGAAGAGGCGTGGACTGGATGACGAGGAAGAAGATGACTTCATTTCTTGTATGGCCCTCCATTTGTAGCTTCGAATTTTCCTAAACCTGCTTCAAGTTTTTCTTTGTTTTTGCTGTTCAAGCGTTAGCTTCGTGAGGGAGAGGATGACTTCCACGATTTAGGGCTTCGAATGATTTGCCTTCGAAGATCTCGAGCTTGAATGAAGCCAAGAGCTTCAAATTTCATCTCCAATGGCTCGTTGGGTTGTGAGGGAGCGAGAGATTGATGGAGATCGAATGATTGGGAGGACGAAATCGTGAGAGTGGACGATTGAGAGAAATCAATGAAGGGGAACACCTCTGTTGTGTACTTCAATTGACCCATCTTATTTTCTTCTTCCACCCGGTCTACGACCCGTCTACCCGCTCCAGCTTTTTTAAACGTGCAGACCAACATATCCGTTTCCCTTACGACCCGACTACCCGGATCCGAAACCAACTCACGACCCGCGTGCATCCTTTTCCTTCTTGCTGGGCTTGTGCTGGCGTGGTCCAGCCCTTTTACTTGGGCTGGGCCACTCCAAAGTCATTCATCATTTTCATTTTTTTTTTTTTTTAAATGAATCCAGCAGCGCCCTCTTCCCCCCCTTTTTTTTATTGTAAATTGCATTGCATTGCTAACTTTACATAGAAATTAACCGAAATAATTTCGATTTCGCAGGGCCGCGCACTTTCCAACTTTGAGTAGAGGTAGTAAGTTTAATTCCCACTCTTGGCTTGAGGTAGTGAATTTACATTCCCCTATGCCCTTAGCAATTTTTGACAACATTTTTACTCAGTCGATCCATATATTTCTCAGATGCTTCTAACAAAATTATTGTTTTCCTTTGTTGATGTGCTTGAATGTTCACAGCTACACTGCTTACTTAGGGAACCAGAGACGACCCATTCCTCATTACTAAGAGTCCAGGTACGTTTTTGGTCTTTCCCTTAGTATAATTCATTCAAGTAGCGTAGCTCAGTGAGAGTTTTGATAGTAGCTAAGGTAGACCCTTTTCATTCTAGGATGTCTGGCGAAGAGTCTAGTTACTATACCTGGAGCGCAGCAGAGCACGGGGGGGAAAGTTCTGAGACTGAACAGTCTTCTCCTTCCCAAGATATCGCGATTCACCCCTATCCATCTACAGTTACCATTGAGCAATTAGAGTATATCAGGGTGAAATATGACATCCCCTCATCCATTAGCTTACGGTGTCCTGAAGAGGGGGAGACGCCCTTCAACCCTCCTGCTGGGGAGGTAGCCTTTTATTTGAAAATGTTCAAGTGTGGGGTTAGACTCCCGCTTCACTACTTCCCTCAAAAATTTCTATTATTGTCGCGCTTAGCACCCGCCCAGCTTGGGCCGAATGGGTGGACTATATTACTCGGGTGCTGGGTTCTTTGGAACCTTAGTAGTGGTGGGGCCCCTCTATCGTATAAAACTTTACATGGTCTCTACCGTCTGAACTCGTTACCTGGAGGGAATTTCATGTATTACCTTACGGCGCGAGGGGAACCAATAGTGGCAAGTCCTTCTTCTGTCAGGAACTGGAAGAATCAATGGTTCTTTGTAGGTGGTGACTGGTTGTCTAATGTTCCTGGACATGATTACGTATACCGCGTTCCTAGAAAATTCAGGATTCCTAGTAGGCTCACTTTGAGGTGTCTATGTTAACTTCCCAAATAATTTACTTCATCTTTATCATGTTGCATTGCAGGAAACAACCGGGAGATTTTTCCTTTTTCCGAATTTGCTCAGTCGGTGATCAATCGGATATTGAATATCCCTATCGCGCAGCGCAGCACCACTGCTCTTCTCACGAAAAGACGACTGATCTCCACCGGACTTTTTCAACCTGTTTCTGAGGACGCTGTTTCTGAGGAAGCCGGTATGTTTGTTTTGACTCTGCTTTCATATTGTTTCATCATACCATAATACTTCCTTTTTCAGATATGTCGCGTGCCATGTCGTACATTGAGCAGTGTCGCCGCCAAGCTCAGCAAGCTTTGGTATGTGAGGCTAACTCTGGTGATGTGCTCGACGAGGAGCATCGTCGTCAGCGAGTGCGCGTCAGGTCACCTGAGGTTCATACGCCCTCAGGCGCGGTTGCGGTTGCTTCCTCTTCTCGTGGTACCCGTCGTTCCTTATCTGAGTTTGAAGGTCCTTACGCCCACGGAGAGAGTGAGGATGAGCTAAAAAGGTACATTGAGGAGATTACCACTAACTTCCGGGAAACTTTGATTAACGATCGGGAGGATGCAATTTCGATGAGTACGACCCGGTTGTTCGGTCTTTCTATCCAGGAGTCTTTCAAGGTAAACTTTGACATACTTTATGGTTTCTCTCCCTTCTACTTTTCATTCTTCTTGTGTGGCTCACTCATTGTCTTACCTTTTCAGGCGGGGGCTAGAGCGAACCTGGCTGCCCTGAGAGTGCTGAGTGATTGTGAACGCCTCAAAGATGAGTTAAGTGATCGTGACACTTCCTTAGCCGAAAAAGCCCGCTTGCTGCAAGAGGCCCGTGCTAGGAATCAATCTCTTGAAAGCGACTTAGCTCGTGAGAAAAATATTTCTGCTGAGATGTCGGTCAAGTTCAATGATTTGGAGGCAAGGACTCGGGATAAAGAGGAGCTGAAGAAAATGCTTAGAGCTTGTGGAGAATATGACAATCTGGAAAAAGAAATCCTCGTCTATGGGGCCGACTATGCTGTAGGCCGTATATCTAAAAAGTATCCGGACTTGGACCTGAGCTTTGTCAATGACCTACGTTAACGCTCCCTTGCAGTTTGACTGACTTTCTGAGATGTTGCTCCACTATGCTTTTTCTCTGTCTGATGGGGCATGTCCATCTTTTAACTTACTTATGTTTGTTTCTTTAACTTTTTGACTTGGTATAGGCGTATGATCGCCTTTAGTTGCATTCTCATGCTTTTTTGAATATAACTTCAGTCATTTGGCTTCTTTGGTGAATAAAACTTTTATCCTTTGTTGCCTCTACCTCCTCGCTTCTATTTCTCAAGTGTTGTTAGTCTGATGTTGCTGTGTGGCCATGCGTCCTAGATGAACTTAAGATTTTGTCTATCTTAAATTCTTTGTCCAAGTGCGACTCGTACAAGTCCGGCGCTCCCTAGTAATCTTAGAATTTTATCGTTTTAAATTCTTCTACCAGGTGCCGCTCATGAGAGCCTAGCACTCCCTAGTAGACTTAGAATTTTTTCGTTTGAAATTCTTCTACCAGGTGCCAAGTCTTAGCACTCCCTAGTAGACTTAGAATTTTTTCATTTTAAATCCTTCTACCAGGTGCCAAGTCTAGCACTACCTAGTAGACTTAGAATTTTTTTCATTTTAAATTCTTCTACCAGGTGCTGCTCGTGGGAGCCTAGCACTCCCTAGTAGACTTAGAATTTTTTCGTTTGAAACTCTTCTACCAGGTGCCGCTCGTGAGAGCCTAGCACTCCCTAGTAGACTTAGAATTTTTTTGTTTTAAATTCTTCTACCAGGTGTCGCCCGTTCGAGCCTAGCATTCTTTAGTAGACTTAGAATTTTTTCATTTTAAATTCTTCTACCAGGTGCCGAGTCTATCACTCCCTAGTAGACTTAGAATTTTTTCTCGTTTTAAATCCTTCTACCAGGTGCTGCTCGTGCGAGCCTAACACTCCCTGGCAGACTTAGAATTTTTTACCTTAAGTTCTTCATTTGTTGATTTTATTGAACACCCGAACATGTAGGGTTGTAGTAATGCCGTGAGTTTATACATTCGAATTTTAAGCTTCGTTCGTCAGTTGCGGCTATGCAGCCCTACATCCTGAGTGAATTTAAGATTTAATTTTCTAAGTCTGGCTAGTCAGGTGCGGCTGTGCAGCCCTACATCCTGGTTGAACTTAGAATTTTAATCAACTTGAGCTTTTTGGTGGTCGATTCTTTTGAACTTTTAATCATGTATGTTCGTGTAGTTGATTCCCCGTCCAAACAGAGTTACAAAGCTTGAAGCCCCGAATGAGTTGTTCAGATTTTAGAGTGGTTCGACCTAGGCTTTAACCAGGGTGTACCCTTGGTAGTAGCTTAGGCCCCCTCCCTTATAATCTTTGAATCTAAATCACTTTTGAAGTAGAAAAGTCATGTTCTAATTTCTTTGATTGTTGAAATCCATACAACATGAAAAATAAAACTTCAACATAAAGAAAAAATACATTGACATCACTGATAATAAGCTTTGAGGTGCTCGACGTTCCATGGGTGGGGCAATGCTTTGCCGCTAAGATCAACCAACTTATAGGTGCCAGGTCTCACGATCTCAGTGACTTTGTACGGACCTTCCCAGGTAGGTCCTAGAGCTCCGCTGCTTGTGTCTTTCGTGTTAAGTAGTACTTTTCTTAGCACGAGGTCATCCACCTTAAAGCTGCGTGGTTTGACCCGAGTGTTGTAGTAGCGCGCCGCTCTATTCTTATACTCAGCCACACGGAGACGGGAGGTCTCTCTATGCTCCTCTAACAGGTCAAGACTTAACTTTTGGCATTCTTCATTAATTTCTGGGTTGAAGTGTTCAACTCGAGGGGAAGGTAGTCCTATTTCAACGGGTACTACCGCCTCTGCTCCAAATGCCAACGAAAAAGGTGTTTCACCCGTGGAGGTCCTTGCGGTTGTTCTATACGCCCATAAGATATTCGGAAGCTCTTCTGCCCAAAGCCCCTTCAAACCTTCAAGCTTGCTCTTTAAGTTTTTCTTAATGATTTTGTTCACAGCTTCGACCTGGCCATTGGCTTGTGGGTGAGCTGGAGAAGACTTGAGGTGTTTGATACCGAGTTCAGTGCACCATGATCTAAACTTTTCATTGTCAAATTGTTTGCCATTATCTGAGACTATGGCATATGGAATGCCAAACCTGCACACCACGTTCCGCCACATGAAGTCGGTGGTTTTACGTTCGGTGATTGTGGCTAGTGCTTCGGCTTCCACCCACTTGGTAAAATAGTCTACTGCCACTATAGCAAACTTGGTCTGACCTTTTCCTTGAGGAAGGGGTCCTATCAGGTCGACCCCCCATTGAGCAAATGGCCAAGGGCTTGTGATATTAGTCAAGTACTCAGGTGGTTGTCTCGGGACTGTAGCAAAACGTTGACACTGGTCGCACTTTCGACTAAATGACCTGGCATCTCCGTACAAGGTTGGCCAATAATATCCTTGCCTTATGATTTTATGTGCCAACGACCTTCCTCCAGAGTGGTTACCACATACTCCCTCATGAACTTCTTTCATGACGTAGTCTGCCTCATCAGGTAGGAGACACCTTAGTAGTGGTAGAGAAAAACCTCTCTTGTATAATATATCTCCTCTCATTATATAACGCGTTGCCCGACGTTGGAGCCGTCGCGCCTCTACTTTATCAAGAGGCAATTCACCATCTCTTAAGAATTTTATGATTGGATCCATCCAGGAAGAGGTGGTCAATTGTCTTGCTTTGTCAATGTCCATGGCTTCTAACTCATCTATACTTGAGCTAGGGAGGAATTCGGCCCAAGACGTGCGATTCAACTCGGTCTCGTGGGCGGATGCTAGACGTGCCAACGAATCGGCGTTAGCATTCTCCGAGCGTGGTATTTGCTTAACTTCCCACCACTCGAATGTGCAAAGAAGTTCTTTCACCTTTGCTAGGTACGCTGCCATTCTTTCCCCCTTCGTCCGATATTCTTCATTATGTGATTGACAACCAATTGAGAGTCACTAAAGACTTTGACACGGCTTACCCCCACCTTCTTTGCTAACCGCAATCCGCCAGGAAGCGCTTCATACTCGGCTTCATTGTTAGAAGCCTTAAACCCAAACCTTAGAGCATATTCAATGTGGGCTTGGTCAGGTGAGACTAGGATAAGGCCTGCTCGAGCAACCTTTCATATTGGAAGACCCGTCCACGTAGAGTGTCCAAGTGGACCCTTCTCTTTGTGGAGGGATGAGTCCCTGGTCCGGAGCAAGCTCTCTTTCGGGGTTAAGTGTGTTTCCTCTTTTTCAGTGTGAGTTCTGCTATAAAATCAGCCACGACCTGGCCTTTTATTGCGGTTCTTGGCTTATATTGAATATCATACTCACTAAGTTCCACCGCCCACTTCATCAATCGACCTTGATGCTTCAGTTTTTGTAGAACTTGCCTCAATGGGTGATTTGTCGAACTACAATCCTGTGTGCTTGAAAATATGGCCTCAACCTCCGAGCTGAGGTTATTAAGGCTAGTGCCAGCTTTTCCATTTGTGGGTACCTAGTCTCCGCGTCCACCATGGCTTTGCTCGTATAATATGTAGGTAGTTGGACTCCACCCTCTTCTCTTACTAGAGCTGAGCTCACCGCTATCTCTGACACAGCTAAATACAAAAACAACTCTTCACCCAGGACAGGCTTGGAGAGTAGAGGTGCGGAGCTTAAGTAATTTTTTAGCTCTATGAACGCTTTCTCGCACTTCTCTGTCCACTCAAACTTACTTCCTTTTCGGAGAACCTTAAAGAATGGGAGACACTTGTCTGTCGCCCTTGATACAAATCTATTCAGCGCTGCTACCTTCCCATTCAAGCTTTGCAATTGTTTAAGGTTTTTAGGAGACTCCATGTCCAGGACAGCTTTCAACTTGTCAGGGTTCGCTTCTATACCCCTTTGGTGGACCATAAACCCCAGGAATTTTCCTGAAGTTACTCCAAATGCACATTTGTCCGGGTTGAGCTTCATCTGGTACCTTCTTAGTACATCGAATGCCTCTTTTAGATCAGAGGTATGTTGGTCTGCCTGGTGGCTCTTGACCAACATGTCATCTACATAAACCTCCATGTTTCTCCCAATCTGCCCAGCGAACATTTTATTCACCATTCGTTGGTAGGTTGCACCTGCGTTCTTCAACCCGAATGGCATAACCTTGTAGCAATAAAGCCCTTGACTTGTCACAAAGGAAGTTTTCTCCCGGTCGGGCTCATACATCTTAATTTGATTATATCCCGAGTAAGCATCCATAAAGGTCATCATCTCATATCTGCGGTGGCGTCTACCAGTGATCAATTCGAGGTAGGGGAAAACTATCTTTTGAACATGCCTTGTTAAGGTCGATAAAGTCTATGCATACCCGCCATTTTCCGTTAGCTTTCTTCACTAGAACAACATTGGATAGCCAGTCCGGGTAATGCACTTCACCAGGACAAAGTCCACTCTAAGAGCTTTCTTACCTCCTCGGCTATAACTTCATTCCTGGCTTGGTCAAACACTCTTACGTTTCGGCGACGGGACGAAACGTGTGATCGACATTTAAACGATGCACCATAATTTTTGGATCGATGCCAGGCATATCTTCATGAGTCCATGCAAACACGTCAATATTTTCCTTCAGAAATTTTATTAAGTCATCTCTCTGCTCACCCCCGGTCTAGTCCCGATTTTGACACACCTTTCAGGTAGAAGCGGGCCAGACTCCATGTCTTCTCGTGGGTGTTGCTCTTTGATCGAACTTCTCTGGTAGTATTACTAAGGGAGGTTGTTCCACCTCTTCTACCAAGTTGGTTGTAGCGGAGCGCGCCTCTTCCTCAGTTATGCTCTACCGCGATCACGTTTACCAGGTGAAGTACCCTTCATAGCCAGGTGTAATAACACTCCCGAGAGACCTTTTGTTCCCCTCCGATCACCCCTACTCCATTTGCGGTAGGGGAACTTCATCATTTGATGATAAGTCGATGGTACGGCCTTGAGAGCGTGGATAGTAGGGCGTCTCAATATGATATTATAAGGCGACGGGCACTCAACCACTTGGAATTCTACCATCTTAGTGACGGTGTTGGGTTCTTCTCCAAAAGTGACCTAGGCCTCTGATACTTCCTTCCGGGATGACCTGGCTTCCCTCAAATCCCACCAAGGGTGCTAGATTTCTTTTCAATTTTTCTCTTCCAATCCCTAACTTTTCAAATGCGCTCCAGAGAGATCGTCTGCCCGAGCTACCGCCATCGACCAGGACACGGTGCACTCTCAAGTTAGCTACAATGATTACCACTACCAGGAGCATCATTGTGAGGTTGGTGGATGTCGGCTACTTCATCTTCATCGAAATGAATTTTTACCTCCCGTCTAGGCATTGTATGGGTGGTGAAGACTTGAACCTATGTGGGGCGTGACTTGCCTCTCGGGCACTTGCTTTTCTTTTTCTCGCTTGACTCTCCACCTGCCGGTCCACCAAATATAGTTCTTATGTCACCTCCCAAGGGCTTTTTACCACCTCGGTCCTGGTCTTTCTGCTTGGTCCGGTGTCACGCCGACCTCCTTCTCTCCTCATTACGAACTCCTTTAGGTACCCCCTTTGAATTAGAGCTTCAATTTCTTCCTTAAGATCAAAACAATCGGAGGTCGTATGGCCGTGATCCTTATGGAAAAGACAATACTTGTCTTTATTTCTTTTGTTTGATCCCGCTTTCATCCTCGAAGGCCACCTAACCAAGTTCTTATCTTGGATCTCCATGAGTAATCGCTCTCGCGTGGGTATGGTGGTAGGGGTGTATTTCTTGAACTTGCTAGAAGGAAGACTTTGTTTACCAAGTTGATCTTCGATCTTCCTTCTCTTATCATCTCCATGGCGATCATCCCTCCAGGTAGCATCTTCCGCTCGGTCTTTTCTTTTATGTTCCGAGTGTTTGCTACTACCACCTTCTTCCTGGAGCTCTTCTTGCACCGAGCAACTCTCCAAAGACTCATGTATTTTTGCGCCCTAGAAAGAAGCTCAGTGTATGTAACCGGGGTCTTTTTGCCTAACGACCATAAGAATTTCTCATCTTTCAATCCCGCCATCATAGCAGTCAGGGCTATGTCGTCACTATAACCTTCTACTTTCAATGCCTCATTATTGAACCTTACCACGTAGTCACGTAGGCTCTCCCCCCACTTCTGACGAATAGTTAACAGGTGCGTAGCCGGCTTTTTGTGATCTCTTCCTCCGAGGAACTGAGTCACAAAGGACCGCGTAAGGTCTTTGAACGAGGAAATGGACCTCTGCTTGAGTTGTCTGTACCATCCTCGTGCAGGGCCTCCTAAAGTGAGAGGGAATGCCCTACACTTGATTGCGTCTCGGACTCCCTGGAGCTCCATCCAGGTCCGAAACGTGTCAACATGCTCAACCGGGTCCTTAGAGCCATCATAGGTAGGCATGGTTGGCATCTTGAACTTGGCGGGTAAGTCTACCTCCATAATGTCATCGGTGAATGGAGGCTCTGCCTACTCGAGGAGGTCTTCCAAAGCAAGGGGAGCCTTACCTCGGTACTCCTTCTTCATGTGACCGAGTGTTGTGTGAAATCGTGATACGCAAGTGCACGCAGTCTAACAAGTAATAAAGTGATAAGTAAGATATCGTTCCCACGAGGATTAGTGACTTAAAGTGGTGTTTAACAAATAGTTTAAAAGAAAATAAAAACAATGAAAAATTGGGGTGATTTGATTTATGAAACTAAACTAATAAAAATTGCGAAATTATGCAAAACTAAATAAATGAATTCTAAATTAATTATGGAAAGTGAATGTGATGGTCTAAAGTGGCTTAAATTACTCCTAAAATATGCAAGAATATTCAAATGATCAAACTATGAAGAGATGAATGGTTGGAAAATCAAGAATCCCCCTAAAAAGTCTTAGAATTCACAAATCTTCAACAGTGCAACAGTGTTGTGGCTGTGCTGCAGCAAACTGCATTAATAAAGACACTTTTTATGCAAGCAAACCCAATTATTCAAGTGACTTTGTCAAGCCCAACATGATTTTAATTCCTAATTCAATTTAAATCCTATGTCTAGGTAAAATTAGATTAAGAAATATGTTTTCAATGTTCCGGTTGAAGCCTTAAGGTGTAAACACATATGTCTATGCATTACCAAAAACAAATTCGAGAATTGTTAACCCTTATCAATCAATACTTTTCCATTTAATTTCAACCTTTTCAGAATTAAAATTAAACTAAACAATTCACCTAAGTTGATCAAGCATAAGCAAATAGATAGAAATATCAAACTATTGATTGAACATAAAAACTGAATTTATTAAAGCTTGTGAAAACTAATCCCTTTTAGGATTCATCTATCAATTCCAACCAAATAAAATTTAGTTCATAATAAAACCTAAATTAACAAAAGAGTTAAACAAAATCAAAACTAAACCTAACATAACTTGAGTTCAACAATGGAGAAACTAAAAAGCAAAGAAGGAGAAGAAGAAACTAATCAATAGAAGAGAAGATCCAAACGAAATCTCCATCAAAGATGAAGAATCTCCCTTGCGAAATCGTCTCTGTCTCCAAATCTCACGTTCAGCCGCCTCTTTCTTCCTCACGTTTCGATCTGTTTTTTCACGTTAAAGTCTGTCCAAGTCGCCGCTCCTACAAATCATCTTTTGATTTAGGTTAATCTTCTATTTTCTTTTGTTTTGGGCTTGGGCTTCCTTCTAATCTCCTCCAAATTGCTCATAAGTTGGACCCTAAGTAGTGGGCTTATTTTATCTCAAGTGGATCTGCTGAAACGGGCCCAAAAAGATGACTTTTTGGGCCAAAAATCGTGATTCCGCTGGCCTGGTTACGCGCTTGTGTCTTGCGGCGACAAAGCGACAAGAGCGTCCACAAAGACTTTTCAAAATTCTGCACTTTTTTCCTATTTCCTGCATGAAATTTGCAATTCTTTTAGGACTTTCTTTCATTCAAATTGACAAAATTAAATACCAAGAGCCAAGAACAATCCTAAATATACTTTAAAGTGCCAAAAACCCGAATTTTCCCAAAATAAGCTTATTTAAAGAATTATGCAAAATGAATTCAAAGTATGCAAAATATGAGCAAAGTTCAATCCAATAATTATCAAATAGGCATTAAAATAGGACCAAATAACTCTATTTTATAGAGTTATCAAACCCCCAAACTTGACTCATTGCTCGTCCTCGAGTGATGCAAAAAGAAACTTTGACTTGCAAAAAGATTTAAAACTTTGACACACAAGCTTACAACAAATCACTTTTCTCAACTTTTGGTTAGGACTTTTTCCATCATAGACTTTTGCAATTCTCTTCAAGACAGTCCTAAAACTAGCCAAGTACATAAAGGGCAATAAATTCTCAAGTGAAAGTGTGTGCATCCCGAATCAAACAATTCATGGTAAAATCCATCTAGCAAGCAAAGATAACTATCCTAAGACTCTTTTTCCTAAGCTTAAACTCAACAAATCACAACCTCACCTAGATTCCCTCCATTTGAACTCTTGACTACTTCTTTCATGAGGCTAGCAAACTAATTGACTTCACTTTTTTTTTTTTTTTTTGTGAAAAGGCACTATGTGCAAGAAAGTTATTGTTTCTCTAATGCCTTTTATTTCTTAGACACTAGATAACTCAAACCACAAAAGCATGCTCTTATCCCGACTTACCTCGAGACATTGGAACATTTCTCTTTTCTTTTCTTTTTTTTTTTTTTTTTTTTTTTTTTCCTTTTGAAAGTTCTTGTGTCCCTAGTGCTTTTTTTTTACTTAGCTACTAGATAACTCGAACCGCCGAAGCATACTCTTATCCCGACTTACCTCGAGACATTGGAGTACTTCTCTTTTTTTTTTTTCAAATGGTGGGTAACTATGTCACCCCCAAACTTATGGAGGCACTTATTTGGAAGCTCACTAAGAAGGAATGCAAGAGTTTTCTACTTTGGTTCACTAGGATTGGCCATTCAATGTTTCCTCCTCACAAAGGGAAGTAGTCCTCAAGCATCTAAACTGTCTAAATGGGTTTACCATGAACTGACATGAACGGGGAAGTGTAGAAGAATCTAAAGCCCAAAACGCACTTAACTAAAATTAGAACTATCCTAAAAATCATGCAAAAGCCAACTATATCATTTGGACCATTCTAACCAAAGAAGCAATGAGAACATGAAATTTGAAGTTAGCTAGCCAGAGAATTTATCATTTAAGAACATGAAAATTGTACATTGGTGCTAATAAAATGGACAATCACCCCCAAACTTAAAAGTTGGTGTGTCCTCACAGCAAAATAGCACAAAACAGCATGAAATAGAGTCAACAGAATACCCAAATCAGTGGCAAAATAATATTAAAATAAAGAGCAGAAGCAGCAGTCCAAAATGAAAAATAAAACAAGTAAGAGTTTAGAGAACTCCCCCATGCATTGTCGTGAGCAGCATCGGCATCCGCAGGCGGTGGCTACCACGAAGCAAAGAGACCGGAAGTAAAATATGGCGCCTCGGCATTCTTATACAAATTTAAAATAGGACTGATCCCCCTAAACACCCAAACAAGGCACTTGAAACCAGAACACGGAATGTAGACTCCCTACCGAATCGAACGCGGATAAAGCAAATTCACCATATTTAATCTATAAAGGGCGACGCCCCATTCACATCGGCAAAAATAAAGAAATTCAGAATGGAATGGCCAGGTCCCACATCCAGCAAGGATTCAAAAATTCAAAATCGGAACAATGAACCGAAAAAATATTCTCGAGCTCAAAAGCGAAATGCATCATCCCTCACCCACCAAAAGCAGTCCAAGTAATATCAAAATACGAACAAATACAAAAACGAAACCTGGATGTAGCATGGTGTAGTCATGTTGAAGAAACTCAAAAATCGTAAGAGTTCGACCTCGTGAAGCACGGATGGCACCTGAAAACCCCCAAACTTGAACCCTAGAATTAAAATTGCAATCGCTTCACCGGAGGTTGAAAATTGGGGATGGGGAAGGAGGGAAACGGGATAAGAAAACCATGGGGTGGCTGGGAGCTGCTGGGACGGTGCATATGTGGCGATGGAAAGGAAGCAAAATGGAAAAGGGGGGTTGGTCGCTGCTACGGGCTGAGAGAAAGCGAAAAGAAAAATAAAAAAAAAAATAAGGGATGGGAGGGGGGGTAACGCCCGTGGGGGGGGATTGGGGTGGGTGGGCCTTGGGGCGCGCGGGTCTGGGTAGGGGAGAGACGTGGGGCGAGTTGAGGGGATGGGACGCGGGGCGGGTCGTGGGTGGTCCGCGGGTCTGGGATGGGAATTGGTGGGGCGGGTGGTCTGTGGGCGATCCATGGGCAGCACGCGGGTCATGGGGCGGGTCGCGGGTCTGTGACACTTTTTTTTTTTTTTTTTTTTTTTTTTTTTTTTCTTCAAATTCTAAACTATATAAAACTAAAGCTAAAGCTGCAGCAACCTCTCTTAAGTATTTTTCTTCTCAACAACCAATTCCAATTGTCCACCATTGTAGGCTATCCTTTTCTTCATTCAAGCTTTGATTCACGACTCTCATATGTCCTGAAAAACAAAATCAAAGAGAAAATTTCAAGACGACCTATTTCTAAGCAAAATTAAAATACTAACTAAAACTGAAATTAAAGCAAATGAACTAATACGAGAAAGAATAAACGAAATTGAACTACTTAACTTCGATGGGTTGCCTCCCAACAAGCGCTTTGCTTTAAAGTCGACGGCCCGACTTCTTCCTCTTATTAGGGAACTTTGAATGACATTGAACTTGTTCCACCTCGCAAGACACGGCCTCGAACTTTCCCCCTCTTCCTTTTCTTTCTTCTTCTCTTTCTCAAAAGGAACACTCTCCTTGAGTTATCTTGTTCACAATGCTCTTTTGGAGGCTTTTTATCAGTGTACTTTCCATCATTACTAACCTCTAAGACACTAATGGTTGAGCAATTTTCTACACCAATGGGAGAGGTTGCACTTTTGAAAATATTGAAAGTCACTTGCTCTTCATTAACCCTCATCGATAACTCTCCTTTTTGAACATCAATGAGTGTTCCTCCTGTGGCAAGGAAAGCTCTCCCAAGAATGATTGGCACTTCTTTGTCTCGCCTCATAGTCCATAATGAGAAAATCTGCGGGAAAGATAAACTTATCTACCCCAACTAACACATCTTCAATTTTTCCTTCGGGGTACACAAGAGAACGATCCGCCAATTGCAATGTAACATGGTTGGCCTTGCCTCACCAACACAAAGCTTTTTGAAAATAGACATGGGCATTAAGTTTATGCTTGCACCCAAATCACAAAGTGCTTTCCTGTGAAAAGACTTACCAATGGAAATTGGAATGGTGAACACCCTGGGATCCTTCAACTTAGGAGGAATTTTATTCGCACGATAGAACTACACTCTTGAGTAAGTGCAACAACCTCAAATTCTCCCCATCGCCTTTTCTTGGTAAGGATGTCTTTCATGAATTTGGCATAGTTAGGCATTTGTTCAAGTGCCTCCACAAGTGGGATATTGATATGAAGTTGCCTAAGCACATCCAAAAACTTTCCAAATTGATGGTTTTGAGCTTTCTTTTGAAGTCTTTAAGGGAAAGGTGGAGGTGGTCTAGCAATTGGTGCATCCTTTTGAAGAGGTAAGGTGCTGGAATTGTGTTGTGGCTGTGTTGCAGCACTCTGATTTGAACAATCATCACCATCAAACCTCTCTTTTCTTAAATTTTCTACTCCATCACCATCCTCAACACTTTTCTGGATTGAAGTGAGCTATTTTTCCTTACATGGAATGGCCTTAGGTAGTTCCAAATCTTTACCACTCCTAAGAGTAATAGCTTGGCAAGACTCCTTACCTTGATTTCTTGGATTTTCAGTGTTGCTTGGTAAGGATCCTTGGGCTCGATTATTTATGGATGAAGCTATTTGTCCCATTTGGATTTCTAAATTCCTTATGGAAGCAGCTTGATTTTGGAACATAGCATCATGATTTTGGAACATAGCATCAGTTCTACCCATGAAATCTTTCATCATATTAGCAAGGGTGGCTATGGATTCCTCAACTTGAGGCTTTTGAGGAGGTAAGGAATCAACCTGGTCTTTGTTGAATATGTGTTGGTCCCGCACCCTGATCTTTCCAAGAAAAATTTGGGTGTTGTTTCCAACCTGGGGTTATATGAATTAGAATAAGGATTGAAGTTCTTATTATACCCCACATAATTCACTCGATTCAGGATTAGATGGACATCCTTCATATCGGTGACCTTCTCCACAAAAAAACCAAGTCTCGAGAAAGTGCATTCACCATTTGGTTATTCCCACCCAAATCCATCTTTGTTAAAGTACTATTCAAAGCGACCAACGTGCTATCAAAGAATTCGAATCATTCCCACCATAATTGGCATTGGTTTTCCTATCTTGGTTCAAGCGTTGATTTGGCCAACTAAGGTTATTCCTCGCTATTTTGTTCAAGATGGCACAAGCCTCATTGTAAGTTTTAGAAAGTAATGCCCCTCCCGATGATGAATCCACTCTATCTCTAGTGTGAGAACACAACCCATTATAGAAAATTTGCATTTGGATCTTATACGGGATTCCATGGTTGGGACACTTCCTAATCATCTCTTTAAATCTCTCCCAAGTGTCATACAAGGATTCATGCTCAAATTGTTCAAAGGAAGTGATTTGGCTCCTAAGCTTGTTTTCCTTAGTAGGAGGGAAATATTGAGTTAGAAACTCTTCCACAAGATCATTCCAACTAGTTATCGACCCTTGAGGCAATGAATTTAGCCAATCTTTTGCTAAGCCTTTCAACGAGTAAGGAAATAACTCTAACCTAAGGGCATCCTCGAAAACTCCATTAAGTTTAAAAGAATCACTTACTTGGACAAATAATTGCGATGAGCATGTGGATCCTCATTAGGTGTTCCATTAAATTGTCCCGCACTTTGCAACATTTGGAACATAACCGGCTTACTCACCAAAGTTGTTTGCTTCAATTTCTGGCCTAACAATCACAGGACCGGAGTTAGGCCTTTTATATTCTTGAATAACAGTGTCTCGTTCATCAGGCACAACTATCTGCCGGTTTTCCATCTCTTCTTTCTGAACAACTTTCTTTTGTTTTTGTTGCTTTTTCCTCTTGTGAAAAGTTCGTTCAATTTCTTGATCGTATGGAATCAATGCAAGTGGGTCCTCGTCGCTCATACAAGATTAATATCCTGCAAAGAACAAGGAAACAGAAATAAAAAAAAAAAAAAAAAAAAAATAACAACTTAAACTAAATGTTATGACACCAATTAAACCTAAACTAGTCCCCGGCAACGGCGCCAAAAACTTGTTGTGTGAAATCGTGATACGCAAGTGCACGCAGTCTAACAAGTAATAAAGTGATAAGTAAGATATCGTTCCCACGAGGATTAGTGACTTAAAGTGGTGTTTAACAAATAGTTTAAAAGAAAATAAAAACAATGAAAAATTGGGGTGATTTGATTTATGAAACTAAACTAATAAAAATTGCGAAATTATGCAAAACTAAATAAATGAATTCTAAATTAATTATGGAAAGTGAATGTGATGGTCTAAAGTGGCTTAAATTACTCCTAAAATATGCAAGAATATTCAAATGATCAAACTATGAAGAGATGAATGGTTGGAAAATCAAGAATCCCCCCTAAAAAGTCTTAGAATTCACAAATCTTGCCAGGATCTTTGTGGGTGTCTCTTGAAGAAACTGCATTAATAAAGACACTTTTTATGCAAGCAAACCCAATTATTCAAGTGACTTTGTCAAGCCCAACATGATTTTAATTCCTAATTCAATTTAAATCCTATGTCTAGGTAAAATTAGATTAAGAAATATGTTTTCAATGTTCCGGTTTAAGCCTTAAGGTGTAAACACATATGTCTATGCATTACCAAAAACAAATTCGAGAATTGTTAACCCTTATCAATCAATACTTTTCCATTTAATTTCAACCTTTTCAGAATTAAAATTAAACTAAACAATTCACCTAAGTTGATCAAGCATAAGCAAATAGATAGAAATATCAAACTATTGATTGAACATAAAAACTGAATTTATTAAAGCTTGTGAAAACTAATCCCTTTTAGGATTCATCTATCAATTCCAACCAAATAAAATTTAGTTCATAATAAAACCTAAATTAACAAAAGAGTTAAACAAAATCAAAACTAAACCTAACATAACTTGAGTTCAACAATGGAGAAACTAAAAAGCAAAGAAGGAGAAGAAGAAACTAATCAATAGAAGAGAAGATCCAAACGAAATCTCCATCAAAGATGAAGAATCTCCCTTGCGAAATCGTCTCTGTCTCCAAATCTCACGTTCAGCCGCTCTTTCTTTCTTCCTCACGTTTGGCTCTGTTTTTCACGTTAAAGTCTGTCCCAGCTTTGCCTCCACAAATCTTTTTGATTTAGGTTAATCTTCTATTTTCTTTTGTTTTGGGCTTGGGCTTCCTTCTAATCTCCTCCAAATTGCTCATAAGTTGGACCCTAAGTAGTGGGCTTATTTTATCTCAAGTGGATCTGCTGAAACGGGCCCAAAAAGATGACTTTTTGGGCCAAAAATCGTGATTCGCTTGCCGCCGTTACGCGCCCAGTGTCTTGCAAAGACACCAGCAAGATCGCCACAAAGACTTTTCAAAATTCTGCACTTTTTTCCTATTTCCTGCATGAAATTTGCAATTCTTTTAGGACTTTCTTTCATTCAAATTGACAAAATTAAATACCAAGAGCCAAGAACAATCCTAAATATACTTTAAAGTGCCAAAAACCCGAATTTTCCCAAAATAAGCTTATTTAAAGAATTATGCAAAATGAATTCAAAGTATGCAAAATATGAGCAAAGTTCAATCCAATAATTATCAAATAGGCATTAAAATAGGACCAAATAACTCTATTTTATAGAGTTATCACCGAGCTCGTCTTGGAGCTTTTTTAGCTCCGGCGCCCAAGGTTGGGTGCTTTCAGCGGTGGACTTCATAACTTCAGTTTGCTCTTTCCTCTTTTGATTCAAAACATCTCGGAGGTCGGATCCTCCCTTCAACCGAGATTGTCCAGGTCCAGGACGGGACGAGGAAGCACGTTGATTGTTTGTCCTCTGCTTCCCCTTCGAGCCACCTCCTCCGTTGGTTCGCGACTCATCTACATACTCCACATGCTCCTTGCCTTTGCCGTTCACACGGGTTTGATTCTTGGTGGTCGACTACAAACTTCTGGTTGAGTATTTCAAGTACCTTTGAAAGGTCTCGATTCACAACTCGAACTTGTTCTTCCAAGGCATCCACCCTCCTATCCGGCAAGGGTTCAACTCTCTCGATCTCCTCTTCTTGAACCCGGTCTCTGTCCCCACGAGCCGGGTACCTTCTAGTACGAGGAATGTTGTTTTCCACTCCTTCGTTACCAGCACGGTGCTCTGTATGACTCCTCCGACTCATTGTTGATGGTAGAGCACGTAATAAAGTATACGTCCCCACAGACGGCGCCAACTGTTGTTGCGTAAATATGGAAAGCTTCCACGTAGGCAACGAACGTAATTTGTAAGATGAATCGGAGGTAGTGCGATGCTTCGTCAGTGTTCTAGGCAGGTACCTGCACAGGAAAGGAAAAGAACACCGGTGCGGTGCCGGCCTAACACCCTCCGATGCTTAAGTTAGAGCTAGTGTGCCAGAGAGAATTCAAGTAGAATTGTAATGGAAATATGTTACCAAATGAATGAATTTCTTCTCCTATTTATAGGAGATTAGGTTGATGACATCATCGCGCCACGTGTCACTTCAGGATTGGTCCATGTGTTGGGTATTGAAGGGGTGTAGGTGCGTCGGTAGGTGTGTAGGTGCGTCGGTAGGTGTGTAGGTGCGTAGGTGGCCTGGTGTGCACCTACGCTTCTCTGAGGTGGGTGTAGATGCGCGCAGCGCAGCAGCGGAGCTTCTTTCTTAGACACTTAGTCTATATTTCTTTGAGATGAGTCCGCGTCTATACGCACCTCTCTTGATGGTATGTCCTCCGCTAGTGGTGGAGGTCGGGTCCGTCGTGCGTGGCATGTTCAAATAACTAGGTTGACATGCGTAGGCCGAAAGAGTTTGAAATTACCTCGTGTCTCTTCGTATGCCTGACACGTGGTCATTTTACCCTTAGCGATATTTTCACCCATAACACTAGTCTACACTAAAATATATATATATGGTTTTTACCACGTAGCACGTGTTTTCTTTCGAATATTTGAAAATTTAATAATTTATTTTATGTTTTTTAAAAATTTATATACTTTATATAATTATTTATAATTGACTAAAATCATTTTTAATATACAAAATGCCTGTTTTTTTTTAATTTTTAAGTTGAGTATGTGACTTAAATAAATAATTTTATCTATTTAAACTTTCTTTTTATAATTATTATTAGGTTTATTTAAAATTTTAAATTATTGTATAGTTTACTAATTTACTAAATTTATTTTACCTTATTGTTTATTAATTTAAAAAATATATATTTTTATCCTTAAGGTTTTTTTTTAATTTCTTAAATTACTATTTAATAAATGTTTCATGCAGAAGATCTATATTTTTATTTTTAATTTTAATTTTAGTTTATTTTTATTATTTGTAATTCAATAATTATTTTTTAGGGTTAACCCTTAAAATAGCCATATTTCAATCAAAGTAACAAAAAAAAGCCATGCAATAGAAAATTCATACTAGTGGCCATATTATTACGTAAGCTTATACAACATCAGGGTGAAATTACAAATATGCCCTCTAATGTCTGAAAATATGAACTATCCTTCCAAAGAAACACGGTGCACGAGAGCTTCAAGTCAGATGCGTCGGCTCTGGGAAAATGCAACATGTCAATTTTTTTTAATTATTACGGTTAGTGCATATTTTCCCTCTGATTTTCTAATTATTTCTTCCTTCCTCAATCGTTTGGCTTCTATTCCCATCCATCCCCATTCAATGCTCTCTTTTTCTCATTTCGAATTTCTTTCTTTCAGTTTCAAGATCAAGAAGAAAGAGAGGTATGGTGAAATCTAGAGAGAGAAAGTGGAAGATTAGATATAGTTGTGCAAGATCAAGAAGTGAAAGAAGTTGAATATGAAGAAGCCTCATAAGACGTTTTCTCAATGGGCTGAGACATATGGTCCAATTTATTCTATAAAAAATGGTCTTTCTATTGTTATTGTTCTTAATACGGCAGAGGTTGCTAAAGAGGTAATCGAGTTCATGATTTTGTTGTTGTAAAATGACATTTGATTTGATTTTAAATTTTTTAATCTTTTTTTTCTTTTATGATTTTTTTAGATAATGGTAACGAGGTACTCTTCTATTTCTTCAAGGAATTAAAGCAAAGCACTGATGATTTTGACTTCTGATAAATGCATGGTTGCTATGAGTGATTACAATTATTTTCACAAGTTAGTGAAGAAATGAATTCTGGCTAATGTTCTGGATGCTAATGCTCAGGTTTCAGAATCTCTCTATATGATTGTGTTTTTTTTAAAAAAAAATGAATGGCTCTGATGATTAAATTTGTTGTGTTTTCATAAGAAACATAGACAATATAGAGATATCATGATGGAAAATATTTCAAGCAAATTGTATGCTCATGTGAAGGACTCTGTGTTGGAAGCAATTGATTTTCCAGAGATCTTTGAAGCCGAACTCTTTCGACTGGCACCAATTAATTTGTTTTGAAGTATGATGGTGCTGGAAAAAAAAAGCGTGTTGTGAGGAAAAATAGTTTGTGTGTTATGTACTATGTGTACTATGTTCTGTGTACTAACATTTCGTGAGTATAGTGTGTACTACATGTATTCTATTTTATACGTGTCGTGGAAAACTGTAGTTTTCAGGTAAATCTAGTATGCCTTCTTAAATGTGAACAAGTTTTTATATGTACTTTAAAATACATGAGTATAGTGCGTACTACATGTACGCTATTTTATACGTACAATGGAAAATTGGAATTAACCTAGAAATATGGGAGTTAGAACCGAAAACTTCATTATTTTGATTGCCAAGGGAAGAGAAGGCCAAATTTGAAATGTTTTTAAGTGTACGTTAAATTCAGTGTGTATAGTTCGTACTATATATACACTATTTTATATGTATTGTGAAAAATCAAAATTCACCTGAAAAACGAAGTTTAAACACATAATTCAGTGTGTATAGTTCGTACTATATGTACGTCATTTTATACGTATTGTGAAAAATCGAAATTCACCTAAAAATGGAGTTTAAACCCAATAACTTTTTTGTCCTTATTGTCATGTGTATATAAAACATTTGAAAATTCCGTAATATATGTACACTATTTTATACGTTCGTACTATATGTAAGTCAAAAGCTTGTTGCTAAGATCAAGGGAAAAAAAGTAGAAAAAAGGAGGGAAAATGGAATTCAAAAAGTCTGAGAAAATGAAGGAAAGATAAGAAGAGATAGTTTGATATCTTGCTTGAGAAGAATTTGAATATTCCTTGAAATCTGGAATTACAAAGACAAAAACCATTGAATCTTCCATTTTTACCCAACGGGTACTATTTGAATCGAAATATGGATTTATAGGTAATGATTACAAATAGGGGTATGACTGGTATTAAAAATCTGGAAAAGGATGTTGGTGGCTATATTTTGTAATATTAAAAGACATGGCTATATTTTGATAAAAAAGGCTATTAACTACGGTAATAGGCACTTTGGAGGGAAAATAATAAAAAATGTCCATGAGGCTCAAAATTAAGGTATATGGCATCATTTGTTGTGTCAGGAAAGAGAAAAAGCAAGAGAAATTACGAAAATAACTTTGCATGTCTGAATGTCAACCGCCTAGCCTAAGTAGGTGTACAAAATGTACAGATCAGTCCCATCATTACAATTTATGGCCAAATCATAATTTTGCCCCTTCTTGTCCTTTTTCAATTTTTCACTCTTTCATTTTCTTTTCCAGAGGTCTTTTTCCCTCCAACAATTTCTCTCTAGCCTTTCTTCCTTCTCCTACTTTTCATCATTCAAAATGGTTGTGAACTGATTCATCTTTCTTTCTTTTTTTGTTCTTTAGTTAGATGGAAAATAAGAGAGAGAAATATATGAATCTTAAGTTTTACATATTCTTCTTTCGTCTCTCTCTAATCAATCCTTCTCATTTTTTTCCAAAAAAATCTTTCCTTCTTTTTGTCTATTTTCTTTGTTATGGTGGATTTGAAACTTCCAATCTCTCAAGATATTTGTTCAATCTCTCAAGATTTTTGGGGTTTTTGTAAAGACCCGAAGATTTAGTAATTTAAAATCAGAGAAAACAGCGGAAGCTTATATTTTTCGAAAAATCGGCATGGTGCCGTTTGTATTTCGAACTAGCCAAAAACCTGTGTACATGGTTCG
Source organism: Gynostemma pentaphyllum (assembly GCA_028015215.1). Taxonomy (NCBI): domain Eukaryota; kingdom Viridiplantae; phylum Streptophyta; class Magnoliopsida; order Cucurbitales; family Cucurbitaceae; genus Gynostemma; species Gynostemma pentaphyllum. The sequence continues at coordinate 9,161,607 of CM051345.1, read as the reverse complement.
CAAGCACAAAAAGCGATAACATTTAATGGAATGCGCATTCCAGCCTACTTCAAGTCCACAAACGGACAAATACATCATGACAAAGATAAATGCTCTCTCGAGCTCAAAATACAAGTACTAATGCAAATCGAAAAGTAAAAGGTCCAAATTTAAAGAATCCATGCACTCGTAGAATGCCCAAAATGCTTAAAAGTCCAAGTCCCGACCATCGTCCCACGCTCACGCGGCACCACCACCTCTACCACGGCCTCGACCTCTAAAAGTTCCTGAAAAATTTAAAAGTGGCAACATTAGCATAAAAATGCTAGTGAGAGTAGAATAGGAGCATGTAGTCCTATGAACAAACTCCATATCGGAAGTTGTGTCCAAGGCCTAACACGTTCATTTCCTCCCAACTTAACTCCCAATCAACAATTCATACAATTCACTCAAGTTCTCATATAAACATAATATTATAGCTCGTCAAGTATAATAACACGATAAAATAGCTCATCAAGTATAACAACACGATAAAATAACTCGTGCACATAAGGAAGGATAACATTTCATTCACTTTACCAACAATTAATCGAAAGTAGACATGTCATATGCCCAATTATTTAGAAACATCACAAACTCGTTGTATTGACAACCCGACCTGTTTCATCCAAGGTCCCCAATATTTCACATTTCACATAGTATATTGACAACCCGACCTGTTTCATCCTAGCTCCTCAAAATTTTCATTTTCCACATCGTATATTGACAACTCGGCCTGTTTCATTCTAGGTCCCCAATATTTCACATTTCACATAGTATATCGACAACCCGGCCTATTTCATCCTAGGTCCCCGATATTTCATCAATCACGTAGTATATTGACAACCCGACTTGTTTCATCCTAGGTCCCCAATATACTTTCAAATCATTTGGTATATCGACAACCTGACTTATTTCATCCTAGGTCCCAGATATACCCTTCATCACATAATCAACCTTTCATTTCCACTTTTCAATCACAATCTCGTTATATTTCATTTCATTCGCATCACGGTTCATGTGTTTATCACCGTCCTCTACTCGTAATCAAGCTACTAACCAACTAAACCATATCTCACCCCAATATCCTCAAGGTCACTCAAACAAGGTTCTTAGCGAAAGGGCACTCAACGCACTATGGAACGAGTAAAAGTGGACTCTTCCAATCCCGTCTTCTAACTTATTACCCAAATCCACTTTCCCCCAACAATCTCAAGTAATACTCTTTCTCTCCCAAACAAGTCGAGTACTCCTGAAGCATTCTCATTCTCGCCATAAGAGGCCTATCTTCCAAAATCCCAAATCCGGATTCTAAACCCAACTCTAAGTATAATGGCACACAAGTCACTCGTTCTCACTTCCAAGGCCCAAATCACAAACTAATCTCATTTTAGGATCTCATCTCACAATTCCCTCTTAAACCCGATCAAACAACCCGTCAATAGAAAATGGTCATAAGACCACATACAACTACTCTAAACTCACCTTGGTCAAAAGAAGTCGAATTCAACACCGGTTGGACGGTTTCACGAACGTAGCACAAAACCTACAATTTACATACACCTAAAATACATTAGTTTAACAAAACGAGCAACGATCGACACAAAACGACAAAACAAGTCAAAACAGCCCGGTAAATGTTCCATGACGCCCATGGCCATGAGGGAAATGAGAGGGGAGGAAGAGTTTCCGGGTTTTGGGCGTTTTAGAGGCGAACCGGGTTTGTTATAAGTACTTTTTGATTAGATTTAAGCCATGGTTAATCACAAATTCGAGGTTAGGGCTAGAATCAACCACCCAAATTCAAAGAAAAACAAGAATAAGACACTTTCTACAACAACCAAAACAACCGTGGCAAGAAGAGAAGAGGGATTTCGGATTTTTCCATTTGGCTCGGTTTATGGTTCAAGGAAAGTTGAGGAAATTGGTTCCCAAAGGTTTCCCAAAAACATTTAGTAACAAATTTGAGAAGGGATGAAGGTTTGGCCATGGAAAACACAAGTTTGAATCAAAACTCATATAAAAAGTTTGAAATTTCGAAATCTAGGGCTTACCTTAGAGAGGTGGAAACGTTACAAGAGTAGAATGGGTAGAAAGGTCTAGGTGAGAGCTTTCCAACGCATCCAAAATCATGCAAAACAGCGGAGAAACGAAGCCGGGGCGACACTTTCTTCCTCTTCTCTTTTCCTCCTCTTCTTGCTCGGGTTTGGGGGGGGGAATGAATGAGTATGTTTTGTGTTTTTTGTCCTTTTGTGACTTGAGGAAGGAGATGAATAGTTTTAAAGATGCCCAAATGACTAAAATACCCTCCCTTGAGTTTACTAAATTAAAATAAGTAAAATAAAACTAAAGTAAACTAAAATAATAAATAACTGAAATAAATATAAAAAAAAAATCCACCTCAAAATAACGGGGCGTTACAGTTTTTCATACAAAACTATATTTCTTTTTCATATTACAACTTTTTTTTTCCATTTTTTAAAGATCTTGTTTTTTTTTGTTTTTTAAGAGTTTTTTTCTTTCTGTTTTCTCTTCTTCATTTTTTTTAAGATATTTGTGTTTTGGTTCTTCATCCTTTTCCCATTTTCTACTTTTCATTTTTTCCCATGTCACAGCCATTCCTTCCATATATCTTGATTTTTTTTTTTAAAAAAGGTAGAACATTGGAAGAAATAATCCACATCTTTCTTAAAGATTTCGTTCTTTTTAGCCATTTCCGCTGTGTTTTCTTATTTAGAAAAAATAAAATTACTCTAGAGGTTATGTTTCTGTACTTATATATGGCTATTTACTCAATAAGTTATGTTTATTTGGTGGCGATTTATTCAAACATTTCTTCTCTTATTCTTGGCTGTGGTTTTTTTTTTATATATATAAAGTTGTAAGATTTACTCAAATATTTCCGTTGTGATTTTTTTTATCTTCGCTCCTTTTGAAAAATATGCACTTTTGTAAGATATGGGGATTTTAGTTTAAAACTTGCATGTTTTGCTCCATGTTCGTATATTTGTTGATCTTCAATATTCTTATAGATGGCAGATGCAAGGGCAAAGGGTGCGGCAACTCCAACAGAGCATGAAGATGGTGATGCGGTATATACCTTCTTTTTCTTTTCGATTCTTCAGAAAATCATATACCAATCGTACTACACGTACTTTATCCTATGGATACTATGTAATGCTTTTGATTGAAACACTATGGTTTGACATAATATATTATTACCATATATTATGTATAAAAAATCATGATCATACGGTATATATTCGTAGATTTGTTACAGCAGGTAATTGTGTCTGTATAATGTGTATTATACGTACAAGTTTTGAGAAGGTTCAATCAAGTACGTACATTACTTTGTATTCGAATCGATACATTAATTGAGAAAAGTCGGTATAATTTGTACTACATATATATGAATATTGATTTTACTTTTTAAAAAATAAGAAAACAATCATGACCATAAAAATGAAATTGTGTCTGTATAGTCTATATTATGCGTACTACTTATTATACCATTGGTTCAAGTTTTGAGATAGTTCAAATTCAATTTTTATTTCAATTCAGTTTAATCATAATCATACTAAAAAATGAAAAGCAGAAAATTTGGTAATGCTTATAAAATGGAGAAAAAAAGGACATTCATTAAAATGCAGTATTTCTTTGCAAATATGAAAGGCTTTTAAGTGTCACGTGATACATAAATATAGTATTTTTTACAAATATACGTACATAAGCAGGATGATGCCAGATGTGTATTTTTTATACTAGACGTACAATATTTTATACGTATTATGACCTAATCTGTTACTCCCGATTTTGAATACATTATAGAATGTATCATGTGTATAGTGTGTACTATATGTACCTTATTATATATGTGCTATAAAAACTGTCATTATTGGGATAGTTATAGTATGCCTTTTTCCAGATGTGAATAAGTTTTTATATGTACTGTAAGTTCCGTGAGTATAGTGTGTAAAAGTTGTCATATATTTGCTATTTTATACATACAAAATAAAACTAGAATTCAAATGAAAAGGGTACTTGACCCCAACCGCTAACCTCTGAAATTGAATTATATACAAATGTATCATGTGTATAGTGCGTACCATAAGTACCATATTCTATACGTGTTGTGTAAAACTGCCATTATTTCAAGGCATGAATATCTTTGTATATGTACGGTAAGTTTCGTGATGATAAAGAGTGGGCAACTTTTCAAGAGGCCAAGTCTGAATATCAAAAAGTAAAAAATGAGGAGAGAATACAATTTTTGAAAAGGGATAAGAAAAGACAAAGCTTGCTTGAGAAACTAATTTTTTTTCCTTGAAATCCGTTTTTCAAATTGAAAAACCGGTGGTAAATGTTTTCTGACAGCCCACTATGATTGCCTACAAGGGTAAAAATGGTATTAAAAAAACTTAACATCAGGTGGCCAAAAAGTGATTTATAAAAGTATTTGGCCATTTTTTTGATACCAATGCATAAAATGTGACCATCTACTATTAGGATTGACACCTCTAAAAGAGTTCTCAAATGGAAGTCCCAAGGATCTTTCCTTGCAGTATAATATAATCTAAATCTAAATGCATAAAAGAAATACTAACCCTTGTAGAGAAGTGTCTGGCTCTTCCTCCTTCTTGGCTGGTTACGACCCTGGGACCACCAAAAAGTACTTCCTCACTAAGCACAAAAGAGAATCGGTGCGTGGGAAATATCTCCTTTGGAAAAAGGAAAAAGGAAGAAAAATTTCTTCCCTTTGACCACACTGTGGCCGGCAGCTAAGAGAGAGGGAGGAGAGGAATTTTTCCTGAGCATTTTACTTTAACTCTCTTAGTTGTGTGTTTTGAGGTCACCCCAAGGTTCCTATTTATAGGAAAACTAAGGCCTCAAAAAATCTTTTAAATATCTTTTAATTATTAAATAATTAAATAAGATATTCTAAAATATATTTGAATAATAAAGATATTATATTTTATTCCATAATAAAATATCTCATATATTTTATTTAAATTAATCAATATTAATTTAAATATATTATTCCATATCTTCCATTTAAATTAATCAAATTAATTTAAAATAAGATATTCATATATTTTAAATAAAATAAAATTCAAAACTTAGTCAACTCTTTGACCAAGGTGGCGTGTGACCCCACCATGTGTCACACGCCCCTATCATCATCACATGACAATATTGGGCAATTTATTTTCCTTTTTATTTAATGCAACAATTTCGTTAAATAATTAAATAAATAAAACTCCTTTTATTTATTTCCTCTTTAATTTGACAATCTCAAATTAAATATTTAAATAGACTCCTCTATTTAAATCTCATTAATTTTGGACAACTCAAAATTAATTTAATTAAATAGACTCTTCTATTTAATCTCTCATAGTTAATTAAATAGACTCATCTATTTAATTCCACCATTAATTAAATAATTAAATAGACTCCTCTATTTAATTTCTTTTAATTAATCAAATAGACTCCTCTATTTAATTCCATTTTTCCAAAGAAATTAATCATATTAATTTATGTTCTCAATTACATGTGTTAGCTCAGAGGACTTAATGGACCTATAGGACTAAGCTCCAATGATCCAGAATTACATTTGATTAAAACTCATTTTAATCAATTAATTCTCATTCATTAACTCCTAGATAACTCCACTAAATATCTAGAGTTGCACTCTTAGTACTATAGACATAGTTATGTCGTTTGACTATAATCATTAACTACACTTTGATCCTTCACAAGTTAGTTCGTATCCATGGCTAGGTATTTGCACCGTATTAACCTCCATGATACATCTTGTTCCTTAAGCCCAACTGATTCTCCAATGAACAACCTTACATAATCTCCATTATGCATCCTTAACTTTTTCCTTGATTAGAGGAATATGGGGCCCGCTGTTCAAGACCGAATCAGTCCATAATGGAACTACTTATCTATTTTCCTATATGAAAAAGAGTAAATTCCAATTCTTGTGTAATTACGTTCCCAGCTATAAGCAAGATGCAATCCCCAAAGTGGGAGGCATATTGAGCGAACTGTATCGAGTCACTCTCACCTATGCAAATCAAAGGCTTGTCTCTTGCGAACAGGAGTTCGTAATCCACTCAGGATTAAGATCAATTGTACATAATCAACCGGTTGATAAACGAAGTGTCTTTCTGTAACGGCTTTCCCAGAAGACAGTAAGTTTATCTTAGTTCAGTCTACTACAATCTCTATTGCAGCAACACCCCCACTCATATGTCTCTACATGAGTGATCCAGATGAGATCATTTGTGCCAATTCACAAGTGGGCCGTGTTAGTGGTGTTACCAAAAATAAGGCACCCAACCTTTATTCATGTACCACAGACTATTTGAGTTACACTTAAGTGAATCTTCCCGCATTATATGCTCACTTTAAGTTATCATAAGTAACTCTAGATCTTATGATGAATTACATTCATTAAACTAATAATAAATGACAATGTAAATATTACTAATTAATAATCCCTTTATTTATTTATAGTTTAATTGGATTACATAAGATTTAGGGCCTCATTAAACATTTATACGGTTTCCCCCTGTTATACCCATTGATAATAATTAGCCACAAAATTATGTATGAACAAATGCTACCTGGGATCATTTTAAAAACTATAATGTGGCGGTTCATGGATTCTTGTTTTTTCGATATTGGTCATTTGCTTTTCATTCTCTGACATCTAAGTTTTGAAATCGAGTTCTGATGACGGATCTAAAATAGAAACGGAAGCAGAAACAAAAAGTGAGGGCGTTGCTGGATGTCGAACAAAGGTCATGATGCAAAATTCATATGGTTGGAGAAAACATACGTCATTATCCATCGTAGAAGACGATCTTTTTTAGAACCCTAGATTTGGTATAGTATAGTATTGAAGCTTGTACTATATATTTTCATCTTTTCTATTCATCCAATGTCTTATCTCTTTTCGTGTACTATACATAAATATATAATATTATGTACAATATATTATTTTACTTTATTACATCTTTTTCGTATTGTACATAAATATATTATATTATGTACGATATATTATATTACTTTATTACATCTTTTTCGTATGATACATAAATATATAATATCATGTACTGTATATTATATTACTTTATTACATTGTTTTCGTACTGTACATAAATATATATTATTCTGTATAGTATATTATATTACTTTATTACATCTTTTTCGTATTGTACGTAAATATATTATATTATACTATACATTATAATATTGGATGTGTGTAGAATATCACTACATATAATGTACATCGAAAGAATTTTTTGAAGATTTTCCAGAAAAAAATGGTTATCGATTTTGAAAAGTTAATTTTTTTTTTGTTTAGTTTTGATTTTTTTTTTTTAAATTTCTGATTTTCTCTCTTATTTTCTTTTATGTTTTTTAATATTTAATGTTTCCTTGATTTAAGCATTTTCAAATATTAATTCTTTTTCCTCTTTACTTCTTAATTAAGTTTAGTAATGATGATTTGAGTGTTTTACTTATCAAATAGGCTATTTTGTTTAGAAAAGACAGGAGGCCGAGACTGCGTTGTGTGAAGCGCAAGCCATAGATCCAGGAACACTCATCAACCAGATGTATGAAAAACAAGACTTGTTCATGAAAACCATGCAGGAGAAGTTCGAAGAAGTCCTGAATCAAACGCGCGCAGAGAATCCTCGACCTCCTACTCAGGCAGCAACGTCATTCACAAACCACGTCCTCTTCCTCGTCAAACAAAGGTATAAGAACAAGATCAAAGCAGATCGAGGTCCCCCCAGGCATTAAAAACTAACCATCCTAGAGTCATCGATATCGACCGAGAAGAAATCAACTCATCCAGACGCGTTTTGGGTCCCAAATCTTTATTTCTTCACTTAATAAGTATCTATCCCAACGTAGAACTTGAAACGAGGATTCCAAAACATCTTGAATCATCCAAATCGGAGTTCAAACGAATAAGTTATGGCTAAAAGAAAATTTATGGAGTTGGAAATGAGAGGTCTTATTGGAATAATTTTGAATTATAGGGGTATGATTTACCATTTTCAAATCGTATGGGTGTTCATACATTTACCAAAAAAAAAAAAAACACAATGGTATTTATGCATTTGGCAAAAACCACAAGGTCTTATTTGTATTTTACCCTTAAAAAAAAAAGAAAGGACAATTACTGAAATAGCATATTTTTACATACTAATTACTGAAATGTTAGAACGTTTCAAAAATTACTAAAATAGCGTAATTATTATTCAATAATTTAATGAATTATAATTCAATAATTTATTGAACTAAAAAAGGTAAAAAAAAAACTAACTAATTCATTGAAAATAATAATGAAAGATGATCAAATAGCTCGATAAATTATCGAATTTGTACTCAAAAAACATACAAATTCATTAAATACCCATGAAAAATAGTTCAATAATTAAATGAATTATAATTATACTATTTGAGTTATTTTTAAAAAGTTAAAACATTTTAATAATTAGTATTCAGAATTATGCTATTTGAGACAAATTCAATAAGAATAATTTATCTTTTTTTTTCCTTTAATAAAAATGGATTCCTCACCCCTTCATGGAGACGTGAATAACCCTAAAAATTCCTAGCTCTGAAATCTCACTTTGGAAATGAAATTGTAAGCTATCAAATCGAGGATGAAAGACTTTGAAGAAAGGATTGAGGTTGAAAGAAACATAGATTTTGAGTTGGAGAAGCATTCTGAGGAAAAGTTTGAATGCTACCTCTGAGGATGAAGAACTCGAGGATGAAAGACTGGGGTATTTTGGGAAGGAGATAAGTCTAACGATTACTTCTGACGTCGATCAACAGCTGGAGTAATTGTCTGGGTGGTAGGTGGCAATGGTGGGTCTGCTGGTGGGACATTCTGAATCGGAGGTAAAAGGGGATTATCATCCTGATTTTGTGCAGAAGAAGAAGCATCAGATGTAGCCATTAGAGCATTAACAGCTCTGATACCATAAAGGTGTTGACATTCAAAGTCAATTAATCATATTTCTTATTTTGATGATAACAAACATGTTATTGTTATTAATCAATTTTCTATGTTTTAATAGTCCATGTTATAGAGAAAATTATAACGAGTCCAACGCAATTGGAATCGACTCAATCGGACTTCAAACGAGCAAGATATTTAATTTAGAAGATGGAATTAATTTTAATTAATTCGCGGATAGTATGCGGCGAGTTCATCGTTATTATTATGAGCTCATTATCTCATCCGTCAGATCAGATTACTTTTGAAATGGAAGGTCAAGATTAATTCAGATTTATGAATTAAAGAAAAGAAAAGAAATCAGATTTTATTATAGCCGTTCGATCGACAAAGTATTCTCATCCAACGGTCCGTATTTATTGAAGACAATATTAATTCAAAAAGTAAAGGAAATCTGAAATATGACCGTTGTACTCTCAGATGACGTCACTCTCCATCTTAGCCGTTCGTTTTATCTAATCTAACATCTATAAAGAAGCCACACCATTGCGCCATCTAAGCCATCCATATTTTTGATCCAAAGGCTATCAAGAGAGAGTGCATGAATTTTGTACTTGCGCAATTATTTCTCTCTCCATGCATCATTAAAGTCATATTTACTCTTTATGACAAGTGGGTCCCAGCACCTTTTACTCAGTCACTCCTCTTGTGACACATGTCTTCCTTGTCTCCTAAAGCATTAATTGCTACATGTGGAGTTACGAACTTACCCCTACTTTATTTTGGACTCACATGGAATTATGAGGGTGTCTTGGTCTTTTGGCATTCAATTTATTTTTAAAATTATTTATTTAATTCGAAAATATCAATCTCTCTCCTCCATGCAAAGAAATGTCTTTATTCATCCAACCTTCTCTCCTACATGCACAAATACTTGAAGACTTTTTGAAGAAGAAGAAGCCATGCATGCAAATAGTGATGATGAATAGTAAAACGGTAATATTTTTTATTGCCTATTTATATGCTCGAAAATGGCAAATTAAATACCAAGGAAAAGAGGCTAAATTCCATATTTATTAAGCTCTTGAGTTCTTCATTTTCCCACCATTTTTATGAGCTATATGCGAGCATACACTTGTGTTTTTCTAGCCATTGTTAAGGGCTATTTTCTTGAGAGTGATTCTCTCTTTTTGTGAGATTCAAATTTGAAATATTTATCCTTTGAGAGGATTTACAATTGTAAAGGTTTACTCTTGAACCTTGGTAAAAAGAGTGTGTTGTACGGTTGTCCTTGCTCCATGGAAAAGGTCGTTGTTGGGTTTGATCTTGCTCCCGTGAAAAGGATCGGGTTGCATTTACTCCCGCAAAAAGTGTTGAATACAAATTCTCGAGAGGTGCTCGGGGAGTGGACTAGGCCGTGTTTTTGGCCGAACCACTATAAATTTTGGTGTCACATTTTCTAACCCTTACTCCTTTATTATTGCTTCACATATTCATTATTATAATTTATCGAAGTATAATTAAATGGTTAGAAGTTAATTATGATAAAATATTTCCTATCATTATATAATCTTTGCTTACTTTGCTAAAGAGAAATTTAGTATAAATTGGTTGTGCTTAAAAAGTCTAATTAATTTGTTAATTAACCTTAAATTTTGAATTGATTGAAAAAGTTTTATTAAATTATTTAAAACCCTATTCACCCCCCTTTATGGTTGCCTTAGATCCTAACAAAAGGAAATATAAAATAGAGATGTGAGAGAATACTCAGCATAAGGCTAAAGTATGAGAGACCATGCATATATAGTCAAAGAGCATTACACTTGTCATACAATAATTGGATACAAAATAACAGAATGAGATAATATCAAAATAATAAAAGGAAAAGGATCAATCGAGAATGTCGATTCTATAATAGGAATAATTTTGAACTACAGATGTATTATTTGTCATTTTCAAAGCACAAGAGTGTTCATGCATTTAACAAAAAACACAAGAATACATTTAACAAAAACCACATGGGTCTTATCTGTATTTTACCCTTTAAAAAAAATAAGAATAATTTATCTTTTTTTCTTTAATAAAAATGGATCCCCTGCCCCTTAGGATATTTGCCTAATTGACCACGAAATTTGAGGCCTAATGAAACTGACCTCACTTTTCAATTTTCATAAATAAAACCTTATGTTGATGTCAATAAAATGTGAAAAGACCAAAAACTTATTTTTTATATTGATAGAACTCTCCTCAACCCCACTCTATATTTCTCTCTCTAAACTCTAAACTTGTCACGATTTTAGATTTAATGGATAGATATCGAAAAAACGAATTAAATCGATATATTATTTGTGCGAAACGGAGTCCAGATGAAGAATTTAACACAAAAGTACTAAATTTTTGAAGAAATAAAAATCTGAATTTTTTTTTATGGTTGCCTGTGATCTGACCGATCATAGGCAATGATTTGTCAGATCATATGCAATGATCAGTCAGATCATTGAGGAACAAAAGATCCAAAAAACGTATTTTGCTCATAATTTTTTCTAAAAATTAGGATTGCCACAAATTTATATTCAAGAGATAGATAGCGGGAAAAAAATGTAATCGATATCTTATTTGCGCGAAACGAAGTCCGAATGAAGAAGTTAACACCAAAATACTAAATTTATGAAGAAATAAAAATCTGAATAATTTTCTGGAAATATGTATATTGGATTTGGGATCTGACCGATCCCAGACCAAGAACATTCTGATCAGACCGATCATAGATCACGATTAGTCCGATCAGACTAATTTTTTTTCTTTTTTTAAATTTTAAGGTTTTCTAGATCTGAAAAAAAAAATTCTAGGTCTGGGATTTGACCGATCCCAGACCAAGATCAGTCCGATTGGACCCGCTTGATGGAACCGATCACAAATCATGATCTGTCCGATCAGACTTTTATTTTTTAACAAAAAAAAAATTCAGAATTTTATTTCTTGAAAAATTTAGTATTTTTGTGTTAACTTCATCAACCGAACTCTTAAAAGTGGGGTTAAGGAGAGTTCTATTAATATAAAGGGTAAAATATCATTTTAGTCCCTGAACTTTCACTCCAGTTTCGTTTTCGTCCTTGAACTTTCAAAATTGATGTTTTTTGTCCCTGAACTTTCCAAATCGTTTCATTTTCGTCCTTCCGTCAGTTTTTCTGTGTGGGACATTAACGGAGGCTTACGTGGCATGCTGACGTGGCTTCTTTTATTAATATTTTAATTTATCATTATTTTAATGCTTAGGTGTCAATTTTTTAATCTCTTTCCTCTCCCCATTTTTCTCTCTCCTCCATTAATTCCCTCTCTCTATATCTTCCTCATTTCTCTCTCTTCTCCTCCATCGTCTTCTCCAGTGAACCCTCCCAGTCAAGAGACTTCAAACTCTTTCATCAAACTTCTTTTCCAACAAGCTATTTCATCAAACTTCTTTTCTAGCAAGCTCTTTAATGCCTAAGTGTCAAATTTTTTAATTTCTCTTTTCTCTCCCTCTTTCTCCCTCCTCCATGGTCATCTTCTTCCCCTCTTGAGCAAAATCAATTTCAGAAAATGATATTGGGTGTAGTACTTCAAATGAACAGATGGAAAACGAGAAAAACGAACCAAGATCTATAATGATGGTAGATCTGTGTATGATTGAGTGGCTTTAAATAGCGAGAAACTATGGACAACAACATGGATCTGGGTTGCGATTCAAGATGCGTAGTTATAAGCTTCGCGCTTCAATGGTGAACAATAATGAGCAGTGGATCTGAACTCAAAATCGTGATGGGAAGCTTTGAACTTCCTGGATCGGATCGATTTGAACGGTGGTGGTGATGCTAGGATGGGTTGAAATGGCAGATCTAAGGCATGAACTTTGAATGACGATAAGAATGACTGCTATGGTGGAAGAACGATTGATTTGAGAAATTGCATTTTAAATTTTCTGTACAATTTTGTGGATTAATGTTTTTTGTCATCAATGGGCTTTGTTTATTAAAAACTCATATAAACGTGATTTCATTTTATTTGTCTTTAAAGAGGAATTTGAAAGAGTATAACTTCCTTCATTGCAGAGATTTGTTGTTAACAAATTTATTTTAGTTTAACTTACACATGTAGTCTGTAGATTTTAATTGACATAATAATTGAAGGAAAGAAAATTGAGAAAAGAGGTGGGAAAGAGAGAGAAATGATAAACAATTCTTGATTAGAAAGTGAAGATTTAGATATAGATTTTGATATTATTTTGTTGTGAGAATAGCTGCTATTGTTGAAGAACGAGAAAATGGTTTTTTGAAAGTCCAAAGGATTTTCTGAAACTGGTTTTGATCAACCGGATAGAGAAGACGATTATGGAGGAGGGTTCAACGGAGAAGAAGGTGGGGGGAAGAGAGAGAAATGAAGAGGATAGAGAAAAGAGGAAATTAATGGAGGAGAGAGAAAAATGGGGAGAGGAGAGAGATTAAAAAATTATTAAAATCATGATGAATTAAAATAATATTAAAAGAAGCCACGTCAACAAGCCCCATCATTAAAATTATCACATCATCAATCTAACAGAAAAGTTAACGGAAGGACGAAAACGAAACGATTTGGAAAGTTCAGGGACGAAAACGAAACTCAAGTGAAAGTTCAGGGACCAAAATAGTATTTTACCCTAATATAAAAAATAAGTTTTTGATCTTTTCACACTTTAATAACATCAACATAAAATTTTATTTATGAAAAATGAAAAGTGAGACTAAGTTTAATTAGGGATCAACTTTCAAAGTCAATTAGGCAAATATGTCCCCGCCCCTTCTTTGAGACGGGAATAACCTAAAAATTCCTAGCTCTGAAATCTCACTTTGGAATTGAAATTGTAAGCTATCAAATGGTCGTTCGTTTTCTCTACTGAAAGCCCTAATTCGTTTTGTTGATTGTCTGCATTTAGGTTTCGAAACTCCGAAGGTAGGGTTTCGCGCCGCGTTAATGGCGGAAACTACCAGTAGGGACGAGACCACATTTGATGCGAAGCGTAAACCGGATCCCTGCTGCGAAGCGAAAGAGGAATGCCCTAACAAAATTCAAAAGCTTGAAGTTGTTGATTCTGATTCGCTTCATGATGTGAAAAGTACTGAGAACGGAGACCATAATCAAAATGCCGAAGTGAAAGATGATGAATTTGAAGCTGTTGTAGATGAAGAAGCAGATGAAGAAGAAGAAGAAGAAAACGATTATGAAGACGACGACGACGACGACGAAGAGGAAAACGACAGTGATGATGGTGAAAAATCAAGTGAGAAAGCAGCTGGAGATCGCAAGGGAAAGGGAATCATGAAGGATGATAAAGGGAAAGGGAAATTAATAGAGGAAGATGATGATGAAGATGATTCCAGTGACAGTAGAAGCGATTTGGACTCCGACGACAGCGATTTGTCGGATGATCCGCTTGCGGAGGTCGATTTGGATAATATCCTTCCTTCGAGGACGCGGAGACGGGCAGTTCAGCCTGGAGTTTATATTGCTAAGGATTTAGGGAATGTTGATGATGATAGCAATGATAGTGATGCTTGAAATGAGGAAGGTTAGTAGTATTAGTCATATGATCTGATATTAGTCAATTTAGCTTATTTAGGGATAATGCGGCAATGTAATGTGTTTTCTCCATATGTTTTGATTTTGATGTTTAAATGTTTTTCTCACTATGAATATGTTGATGATATATGAAGCTCTGCGTATTAGATCTTTGATTTTTCTTTAGCATGCTTTCTCTGAACTCTATATAAGCAGGATAAAGTTTTCACGGCTCGGTTAGGAATTGTAATGATAGCATTTGATTGGAGGCTTAATTTTATTAATTGAATCTAAATTAATCAATGGATATTAAGGGTGTAACAAGTGATTCTTCTATTGTCACTTGAGACTCGGTTCCGTCACTTTCGTTAGGATTTTGGGACTCAAACTCTGTTGCAGTATTGTCATTAAGAAGCATATCTTAAGAATAATAGAATGCCGGGCTAAAGATCTTCTCAGCGGTGAGATTTTAATCATGCTTTGTTTTTGTAGTGAAAATTTTTCATGGAGGAAGACTTGATGACAATAACTTGTAAATCTCTGTTGGAAGAATTTTTGTTCATTGAAAGCTTTCCTTTTCTTCTTCTTCACTTTTTGTTTTTGAATAAAAACTAAAACTTGTCTGTGTTTATCTTCTCTTAGGCAAGAGTCAATTAAGCCTTGTTATTTGCTTAATTGTGCATTGGACAATGCATGAAAATCTGTGGTCTAGCTTGCATTTGTTAAGCTTAAGCATGATTGCTTTGAGTTTGGATTGTATAATATTCTGTTTATCTTATCGGCAGTTCATTTTTCATAGTATCTTGTTTGTAGTACTTTGACGTTGTACTATTTTCCATTATTCCATATTGTTGTGTATCTTTCAGTTTCCGTGTGGGTTTTTTTTTTCTTTTTCTCTTCTTTTGGTTTTTTTTAGGGGGTTTAGGGTGAGGAATTAATATTTTAATGGTGAAGGTAAATTTATTCATCATTATCATTATTTTTCTTCTGTTCAATTTTTGCAAACAAGTAGTGTTTGATAGCATGGAGCAAAGATTTTCCTAAATAAAGATTGTATGGAGCAAAGTACTTTGCCTACTAACAGTGCCCTAGGAACAATTGCTTGAGAAATTCTCAGTTATATAAGGATCACACCATTGTGGGTCAGAATTCTCAAATAAGTAATCCGAGTCTGTTCCAAAATTGACGTCTGATAAACAAGTGCTATAATTATTCCGTATATCTTCACACATTGTTCTATTGTAGAGAGCTGAAATACTCAGATTCTTCTTTCGGACTCTATTGCATGCATTCAGTTTTTTTTATTTTTAGAGCATGAGAGAATTTGACTTTCCTAGAAATCTTGGATTTCTATCAAATGTTGGTGAGAATGTGAGATCTCTCTCGCTAACACAACACAACATAGAAACGGAGAAAGTCTTGTTGGAGAATTCACTAGAATGATTCAAGTTCCACATTATGGAATTCAGGAGAGTGACTAATTCCCTCTTTCTCTTCAAGAAGTATAGTATAACCTGTTTCACTGATAATCTTCAAATTTAAATTCCTGGTGCTTTTCTGATTACTATTTTCAAATGCACAAGTCTTGTAAAGAATATCACAATCTTGGATATCTTGCTCAAGGATCTTCCTAAAATATTATGGATCTTCGATGGCCAATTTTTCCGAAAAGAAGAATTACATTTCAGAATACATTGTTAGCTAGCATTAAAAGACCGAGGACTTATGGATGGGGATATCACTGACTTGGAAAAAATAAAAACAACCATCCAACTAGAGCGTTTTTTTTTTTAATCTTCGTGGCTGGGATTTCATTGGCCTTTTTTTGTTTTTTCACTTATCAATGAAAAGTTTGGTTTCTTATTAAAAAAAAATGTAAGCTTTGTGAAATTATCTAATTCCCTAGTTAAGGCAATGCATGGGAAGTGTTGTTGAGGTTTACAACTTACAAGTTTATAGCTATTTGGTTGAATCTTTCCATGAAAGACGTGTAGTTGGTCTCTTGATTGGTTCTAGTTTTTTTTTTTTTTTTTTTTTTTTGCATCTTTTATTTGTTTCTTTATTATATTCTCTCAATTTGGTTGGATGAGAACTTTTGAAAATTCTTTTTTTTTTTCTTTAGTATTTGATTTTAGTTGTTTTATTATTTGTGACTTTAACAAAGAAAAGATCTGTATGACTGTGACTGTGTACATGGTCTGTTATAAAGTAAAATACGATTTTGGTCTCTATACATTAAGTGTGGTTTTTTTTATCCTCTTGTTTCAACATTGGCAATTTTAGTCCGACTTTTCAAACCTACCTTTTTAGTATTTTTTTGTTAAGGTCACTTAACGGCTAGCTGAGTTGGCATTTAATTGCTCATATGACTTTATTTATTTTTATTTGTTTATAACGCTGATGTCTTTATTTAAACATAAATGATGTGGTAGAACTTAAATAAATCACATTCATCAATCAAACGTTACATTATCTTTTTCATTTTATCTCTCATCTCTCACTCCTTTCCCATATGGTGAATCCGAAAAGAACCATTTTAATATTACAATCTTTCTTTTATTCATTCACTCGATCAATTCCTGATTTGTATAAGTAATATGAAAACTTGCTAAAGAAAAACATATAATCAAAAGCATACAAATATATGAATGAATATTCATGAACACTTTTAATTAACAAATAAAAAATTACTGGATCAAGAAAGAGTTCAAGAAAATTTAAGAGAGAGCTTAAAGTCAAGAAAAAAGGAGAAAAATAGAGATGAAGTTGAAGTTGAGGGAAGAGAGGACGGGACACTAGAAGAAGATGAAGTATGGAGAGGTTTCTTTAGCGGTGTGTAGAGAAAGTGAAAATGGGAGCATATGAGGATCATTATAATTTTGTCTCTCCATCCTTAAATCCAAAAGAAACGATTAAGTTTGCATTTCTTGATTTGGGAATTGCGAGTAAATTTCTACATTATTTCACATTTTTCGATTACAATCTAAAAGGTTAAATTATTTCAAATTATTCATCCCTTCTAAAAAGATCCTTGTTTTTACTTTATTTACTTATTTTTACTGTTTAGTGGACTCGTTTTTGCGTACCTCAATTAATTTTACAAAACAACTTGGTGTTAAGAAACTTGGAGGATAGTATATTAGGTACGTGATCACATGTTTTAAACCCATGTTATCAAAAAAAAAAAAAAAAAACCATGATCTCAAAGTTTGAAGGAGAGTCCCTTAGTCAATGGATCAATCCATGTTTGGTTCTTTATTTATCACAATACTAGAAAATAAAAGAAAGGGGTCAACCCATGCTTGGTTCTTTGTTTATTACAATACCAAGGAAAAAAAAAGTGAAATAAGCAAATAGCCTAAAAAATCTAAATAACACTTTATGGCCCATTTGTCTAGAAAAACATAAACTGGCCCATGCATTCAGATTTAAAGAGAGAGAAATATGCTTGATTGACCAAAATACCATTTTGATGGATTTAGGTAGAGATGTCAAATGGATCGGGTTTGACCCGACACGACCCGAAGGCGTAGGTCATAATGGGTCAGATCAGACGACTCGATTAGTCAAGTTCAACCCTGCACGCTGTGAACTAGGCACGAAAAATAACCCGGCACAGCTTGACGCACAACCTAACCCGACACGACCAATGACCTGTAACGACCCATAACACAACCTGACATGACCTATGACCCGTAACCAGCACGACCCAACCCGTAACCCATGACTCAGCACAACCCTCAACTCAACTCGACACGACCCATAACAAATTTTATATTCTTACAAAAAATAAAATTATTGTAACCTATTTATTTATAAATATAATCAATATTCAAATAAATTAAAATAATATATGGTTAAAATATGATTTGAGATTAGGTAAACATTTATTAAAGAAAATGAAAAAAAAAATTAAACAATTGTTTATAAATTATAGTTGATATTGATATACAATATTTTAGTGTATACTTGTAATATTTATTCATTTATTATAAACCTAAGTAGATAGAAAAATATTTATTAAGACTTAAAATTATTTTTATTTATGTCCACTATAATCAATATTAAAATGAAATAAAAATATCACATTATTAAAATATCATTTACATTACACTTAAATTATAGTTTATAAACCATAATCAAAGTTAATATTTGTGATTTGATTAAATTAAGTAGGTATATAATATTTTATTAGTAATTAACTATACACTATTAGCATCTAATTTTGACGAGTTATACAATTTGAGGCTCAACTCAGCTCGATTTGTGATTTGGTATAAGTTGAAGGTTGTACAATTTACGAGTTAATCTAACCCGGCTCATGATTTGACATAATTCGTGGATTGTATGACATCTGGGTCAACCCAACCTGATATAACTCGTGGGTTGGACGACTTGATGGTCAACCCAACTCGACAGATGACCCGACATAACTCATGAGTTTGTATGGCTTCCACAACCCGACATAACTCGTGGGTTGATATGGGTCAGGTCATGGGTCACAACGGGTTAACATATGGGTCACTATGGGCAGGGTCAAGATAACCCATGAGTCACTATAGGTTTTGATTTTTGTACGTCGGGTTGACCCGACACTACCCACTTGACACCTCTAGATTTAGGTCCATGTGTACATTAAATGCAGATTCAAAATGTTAGACATGCAATCATGGTGCATGATTTTCGGAGTGCACCGGGAAAAACCATGAATTGACCAAATATATGGTCATTCCAAAACAGAGAAAGCGACGTCGAGCGAGAAGAAACGTCATTGAAGAACTAGAAATCAAAATCAACCATTGAAGATACTTAAAAATGAGGCAAGAACATCATTTTTATATGTTTTTCTTAAGAAAAAGAAAGGTATCGTGCATTTAGATATGAAACGTGAAGATCAACTCTCAAAACAACCAAAAAGACAACACGTGAATGTAAACTTAGAACTCAACAAAATTTAGGAACTAGAGTCATTTTCCTTAGTCGACAGCAAGGTGTTCTAAATGATTAGCCTCTAGCCTTAATCCTAAACTTGAAAATTAAAAATCAAGTGATGGTTTCGTAGTGTCCGTATGCAACTATGAGAACAAGCAGAAGAAATATATTAGAATTCAACCTAGGAAAATCGTGCAATGAAATATGAAGGTGTGACAAAGAAAATATAAAAGGTAAATGCATGAAGCACTAAGAACACATTCAAACTTTTCAAATAAAGCTTTGAATAATGGAAAGGCAACCATGAGAATTTATAGTAGGACTCCACCACTCCTTAACCATTGGATAAAGACAAATCAATGACAGATTTATTAAAGGAACAAAAGTCTTACTACATGACATAAAGTCTCTATGACACAAGGAATACAAGGTATGACAACTCTATGATGTGATTCTCTTGGAATCTTGACACAAGCTACAAGCACAAGATGGAAATATGATTGGTCAAATGTCTACAAGGTTGAGTCAAAGAAATAATAAATCCCACCTCGGAGAACACTCTCAAGTACTGTAGAGCTCTTCCCTAGCACCTGGGAAGACCACCCTAGCACAGCCTGGGAGTGGGAGGCCATTGTTAGGAGTAAAATTTCAGACAATAATGCATTCATGTAGCACGTAGGAGACCACATGGAATGATCGGAAGCATCCACATTATTTATGAGACGGTTCAGGTGAACACGCCAAGCTCGGATGGGAGGGTACTCACCTTTCAACACTTGCTCGGCCATCCACGTCACCTGTGAAATAAGTTAGATAAGCATACTAGGCTCGACAGGGGTAGGTGTTAATCCCAAAAGATCTCTTCAAGAGGGCTTGACTATGGGAAGATTTGAGGTGACATACTTAACTGAATGAACGTGTCGAGTCTAGTAAGATGCACGCTCTTCCCTGGGAAGACCTACTCACCTTGGCTCAATAGAGCAGGTGATTATCTCAATCGAGAATGGGTAATGATGAGTGCATTGGCCAAATGAAGCATGAGCTCACCCTGGTGTGGCATTTAAATGCAAAAGTAAGGTGTTAGGCAGCTATCCCAAAAGAATAGTGGAGACCATTGAGGTCCGCCCTGAAGAGAGGCATCGAATGAGCCTTTGGGAATTTCACTTGTACCCAATCGTGGATCGACGCGTGGCCTAGGGCGTACTGCCAATGCCTAAATCGGAGTCATCATTGCACTCTTCTTATAAATATTCAAGTGAGGATCACTGTTTAGGTATGTAACTTCTTCATCCTCTGTTTAGCACCAGCTCTGGGTAAACTTAGGCATCAACATGGATAGGTTGGCACCACATTGGTGCTCAATTATTTTCTTATGCAAGTCACCTCTTGCCTCTCTTATCTGCTATCTCTTCTTTCGAGTTAGTTGTGTGTACCCGGTCAAAGAGGAACTTATGTGGATCAAGTCAATTTCGATCAACCATTTTTACGCAAGACCAAATACAAGTTTGATAATGTTGAGTTCGGTTGGAGTTAATTCAAGTTAATCTCTTAATTTTGAGAAAAAACTCTTATAGTATGATAGTATAAATTTATTCTAGACTATCGCCTTATATTATCATATATTATGAGAATTTTTTAATGGTAAATTATTATTATCATTAAAGAGTTTTTTATTTTTTTGAAAACTCATTGTAGTTTCACGTGTTCAAGTAGGAGTATGAAAAACTTAGTACAATGTTTAGTACTATAAAATCCTTTTTCTAGGCTTTTGTATATTTGTTTTTTTTTCAATAAAACTTTATTGCCTCTCAATTAGTCAATGTACTAGAAAAACGTTAAAGATTATTTTTTTTATATTCGTGAGTATTTGGGTTAGTTTGCGTGTTAGTCGACTATTCTAATGGACAATCATCGACTCTACAACATTTGGCTTTCAGACTCTCATAGAATAATCTTCTAAATAGGTGATCGTACATGGTTTGAACCCATGACCTCAAGACTTTAAGGAAAAGCCTTTGACTATTAGGCTAAGACATTATTGGTTCATAGAAGATGATTTTTTTTTTGGCAAGCATAAAAGATGATTTTGAATTCATATAATTGTGAAAAATACGTATGGAGATTTGGAATGGCGGAATGAAAATGAATTTTTTCCATTATTGGGTAATTTTGTTACTCTATTGTCTTTTTTTCAAGAAAAAAGGGTGATATAAGTTTATAGTCACGAAATTGGTTAATTTTATGTTTTTAGCTAATTGAATAATTTTTTAAATAAATAGTTACTAGGAGAGGGAGATCCAGTGTAAAAATACGAAGAAAAAAACTCTTAACTGTTAAGAAAAAAATAAAACAATAAATATGAGCAAATCAAAGAGATCACATCTAATAATTAAAATAAAATAAAAATAATGAAATTTTAATAGTTACAGCACAATCAATTATAATTGACAAAACATACCCTCTCTTCTTAAACCTGGTGAAGCTTCCACTATTTTTTCAGGCGATTCTTCCACGTTTCTTCTTTATAGTCGTATCTCGTTTCTAAGACTAATGTAAATTATGTACTGCCCCTTCTGTGAAACTGTAAGTCTTTTTCTTCTGCATAACAACATCATAATGTGTACATTATTATGTATTATAGTATTTCTTCATTTTAGTGAGCAAACAACAACATTACTCATACATTCAATACTATGTGTACATCAGCAATATTACTCGTACATTGTATATTGCTTGTATTGTATAATTGTACATCTCTTTCTTCTGCATAACATCATCATACTTTTATATTAACGTATTGTACGTATATTCAATATCGTACAATATCAAATATGAGTTTCTCCTTAATTTTTCACCATCACATTAGCTTCCCTTTCGCCGAAGTTGTGTACGATTTGGCATACCTGCGACAGACGGTGATGTATGCTTGGTAGATCTCAGGGTTGAAAAAGTCGGTGATGTCGCTGACAATGTTGGCGACATATCGGAAGTCAGCGGTGTTCGATAACTATAGGGGAGGGAAGAGTCGTTCTTCCCCCGTTTCGGCGACATGTCGTCAACAAGTGTAAAATGTCAACGACATGTCGACGATACGTCGTCAAGATGTCAATGACATATTGGGAAAAAAGTGTCACGGGGCTGAAGCATTTTGGCAGTCTGATTCTGTCTTCTTTGTCTGTTTCAGGTTTCAAAAGGTGGTCAAATCTGCAGATGTAAAGTCTCTAGGTGGTCAAAAGTAGTCAATATTGTTTTTTTAATAAATTTTTATTGTTTTAATATTATTTTTTTATCTATAAATACCAATTTTCTTTCTCATTTTAAACACAACATCAACAATAACAGATTTAATTTTTCTCTCAATATCAGATTTCTTTCTTTCTCTCAAGAGAGTCCACAAATTCCTTTCTTTCTTTCATATCTAAGGTATTTTCTTTCTCTTGTCATATTTTAAATTTACATTTTAAGAAACTTTTTTTTTAATTTACATTTTATTTTTACTGTTTTTTTTTTCAGAAACTTATTTTAAAAAAATGGTGTTTGTATTTTTTTTTTGTCATAATTTAACTTCGTTTTATTTATTTTTTTAAAATAAAAGTTGTTATAAGAAACTGTTTTTTTTTTCAAATAATTGTTTTTCTATTTATATTAGTTTTTTTTAGTTGTTGTTATTTTAAAAAAATTATTGTTTTTCAAAGTTCTTTTTTACTGTTTTTCATAGTTGTTTAAAAATTTATAGTTGTGTGTTTTATTGTATTTCTATTAGTTTTACTGCTTTTACATAGTTATTAATAATTGTTTTACTGTGTTTTTTTAATGAAAATAGGTGCTTTTTTCATTAATGTCTTTGGAATGTCTTTTTTATTTATTATATCGTAGAAAATATTTGAATATGGAAGGAGGTGACCGAGGAGATGTTGTATGGACTCATTGCATGTCAATTCCTAGAAACAAGTTTGGTACGGTGTGTAAATATTGTAGTCTCACTAGTAAAAGTGGAGGGATCGGTAGATTCAAATATCATCAAACCGGTACGGATCTGAAACAAAATGTAAAACCGTGTAAGAATGTCCCACCGGAAGTCAAAACTGAGATTTTATTAAGCATGCAAGGAAAAGAAGAAGCACGGGCGAAGAAGGCAAAGGTTGTTGAAGACATTCAAGCCAAACTTCGAGGTGGGCTCGCAGGTCAGTATGACTCTGAATCAGATGATGTATATATGTATCCAAATGACGCAGAGGAAGAGAGGCAGAATTTGAAACGGGCTATGCACGCATTTAGAGCAAGTGAGTGGGACCAAGATCAAACAACCCAGTTTAGACAAGGCCAACAAGGTCAGTCATCTGATTTTTTTGGACGTTCCAAAAGTTTTAGAGAACCATCACATTACAAATCTGATAGTTCTCATCAAAGAAACGTTAAAGATATGTTAATGGGGAAGGGTAAAGGCGGTCTTCGAGAGACCATGTGCAAATTAATCTCGAAATTCTTCATTTATGATAACGTTGCTCCAAACAAAGTAACCTCCCACCATTTCAAGAACATGGTTGTCAGTTGTCAAAATGCTGGTACTTTCTATCTATCTACCCTATCTATTTTCACATATACAATATACTATCGATATTTGATTACGCCCAAAATATGCAAACGCTAAGCGGTCGATTGTAGTTTAGATGGGCGGTCGATTCCACGGAGAGATGATGATCAAACAAGAATTTAAGTAGGAGAAATTTAGAAAAAAGAGAGATGGGTTGAGAATTTTGGTTTTGGATTTTGTGCAAATTAATGATAAAAATAAATGAATAATGGAATTGGTTAAGTGTAAGAATCCTTTTATGTTTTACAAATTTAAATATAATTTTGATTCATATAACTCAATTGAAAATTTCACATCCCAAATAATCAATCGGAAAATTTAGAAATAAAGAACAAAAATTATTTTCAAATGTATTTAAATAAATCAATTTCTCAAATTAAGAACATGTTATTTATTTTATAAAAATCCAAAATCGACAATATAACAAGTCATAATGTAGTAAAAGATTTTTATAAAATAAAGAAAATATCAATAAAATTATATTGTTAAAATCCCACATAAAAAGAGCATGACTAAATTTATATGAAATTAAACACTACAATAATATTAACAAAGAAATTAAGAAAAAGATGGAGAAATTGAAATTACTTAAAATTATAAAATACTAGAACAATGTTGAATCAAAATTATAAATAAAATTGCATTACATAAAATTCTTCCTACACTTTACCAAATAAAATTTAACCTAATTTGTTAAACATTTTCACAAATTCTAAAAAGAAAGTATGAAAAATGCTAACAAAAATTAGAGAGAAAAATAGAGAGAAAAACTAAATTGCAAAGAAAAATTGGAAGAAAAGAGGTGTGAAATTCGGAATGGGCCAGGGTCCTATTTATAGGAGTTTGAGGGCCAAAATGTAACTCCAAAATTAAATAAAAAAAACTGAAAATTAAAAGGGAAAATAAATAGGAGTTAATTGCAAATAGGAATAAATGGGAGAGAGAGTGGGAGGTTATGGGAAATGGAAAACTGATGTAATAATCAGATGGGACCCACGGATCAGAAAATTCAAAAAGCAGGGACAGCTGAGACACGTGGCGGCTCCTTATTAGCTGGCGGCTGGCGGGCTGACACTGGGCTGGGACAGCTGAGGCGCTGACGCGGACGGCCATGCGGCACTCGATGAATGGCGGACGGCTGGCGCACGCAGGCAGGGGCGGGACCGGCTGACCGATTTTCTTTCTTTTTTTTGTTTTTTTTCCTCTTCGACACGTGTCAGCGAACGGCTGGGGGAGCGGGGAGCGATCCGGTGCGGCGCAGGGAGTACGGTAAGCCCATTTATGAAAGCCAATTGATGCGCGACACGTAGACAGAGCTGGAAATTTTGACTTTAAGCCTTTTCCTTGCTTTTCCTTTGTATTTTCTTCACCAATTAAATTCTAACTTTCACCAAAAGCAATATTTTACCTACAAAAATTAATAAATCAAATTAAAACCTAATATTCTCATATTTCAAAATATTCAATTAAATCCATGAAAATATTAAATTATAAATTAATTTATTTTACAATTAAGCACAAATTAAGTGCATTTTCATACACTTATCACAACCCCCAACTAGCTTATTGCTAGTCTCTAGCAATTTCAAAGCGAAAATAAAAAGTTATGCTAAACCTAAAATTTAAATCAAACTCTCCTAAGGATATTGAAAATAAGTAAAACAAAATTAAAGCTAAAATCAATAAATGCTATCAAGACTAATTTAGAAATGACTCAGAGATGTGTGTGTGTGCATCAAACTATAATCCGTCTTACCACAAACCATAACACAAGTAGTATCCGAAAAATAGAAGAAAATCACAAAGTTAAAAGCCTCAACTCCAAATACCTCACGGGAATAATGAAAAATTTAGTGCAAAGATGTCACTCTTGGAGTTGGAAAATGAGAAAACACTCAAAAGTGAATTTATCAATTTACGGACAAACTAATAAACAAACATTGATCAAATGATAGATATGTGGAAACTTATTACTCAAAACCAAAAATATGCTCTTAGGATTTTAAATTGGCTAGGAAGAAAGTACAAGTATGAACTATGAGCCAAAAATACATAACAACAACTTTTTTTTTTTTTTACTACTTTTGTTTTTTTTTTTTCATCATTTTTTTCATTTTTTTTTTTTTTTTTTTTTTTTTTTTTTACTAGAGCAAGAAATGAGTACATCAAATAAGAACAATGTAGAATGGTACTATTTTGATTATTACAATAAATAAGTACAACCAAATCTACATAAACAAATAAAATCACATTCTTGCTCTTTTTTTTTTTTTTTTTTTTTTTTTTTTTTTACTTAGAAAAATAAAAGGCTCAACTAAAGATTATCCTAACTAGCCAAAAATCATCCTTAAAGCATAAATCAAGAATCAAATAATAAAGTTTCAAAATGTAAACCAATTCAAATGATCAATGAAAGTTTAAAAGAAGTTTTCTCAACTCACAAATGGCTCACAACAAAGATATATGAAAAACTTAAAAACTTTGGAAATTCTTTTCTTTCTCATCAACTACTTGTATTAACAACCATTCTAACCACAAAGTTTGATTCGTGCACAAATAACTCATGAAATCATATCCTAATAGTCAAGATAGCAAAAAGTGATTAAAACTAAAAATTTGCAAAAATTATTTAAATATCCTCAAAAACAATTTGACCTAAAAATTAAGAAAAACACAATTAATTATTTTGCATGAAATGCTCACCACCCCCAACAAAAATCAGACAGTGTCCTCAATGTCGAAAAAAAATTGAAATGACAATGAAAAACATAAGACAAGGAAAGAGACCACCTGGATGTTTCAGTCTCTGGCCATTAACTCTAAAAACTCTCCCATCAGTTAGGTCCTCAATCTCAACAGAACCATTGGGAAACACTTGCTTAATCAAGAATGGACCAGTCCAACGCGACCTCAGCTTTCCAGGATGAAGATGGAGACGGGAATCATAAAGATGAACTCTCTGACCAGGCTCAAACGTCCGTCTCAAAATCTGTCTATCATGAGCTACTTTCATCCGGGCTTTGTAAATCCGCGAGTTGTCATAAGCATCATTGCGAAGCTCCTCAAGTTCAGATAGCTGGATCTTTCTTTGAACACCTGCAGCACTAAGATCAAAGTTAAGAGCTTTAACAGCCCAAAACGCTTTATGCTCGAGCTCAACAGGTAAATGACAAGCTTTTCCAAAAACAAGCCGATAGGGAGACATCCCAAGAGGGGACTTAAAGGCGATCACGGTAAGCCCAAAGCGCATCGAGAAGTCGAGAAGACCAATCTTTACGATCCTGGATGAACCGTTTTTTCCAAAATTTGCTTAATTTCCCTATTGGCTAACTCCTTGACCATTGGTTTGTGGATGATAGGCATTTGCAACTTTATGGATGACACCATATTTACTTATAAGAGCCTTAAAAGAACGGTTGCAAAAATGAGTGCCTTGATCACTAATGATAGCACGAGGCGTACCAAACCTAGATAACACATTTTCTTTCAAGAACTTAACAACTCGTAGCATTATCATTGGTCCTACACCTAATGCCTCTACCCACTTAGACACATAATCCACAAGCAGCAGGATGTAATGGTAACCAGAAGAAGGCGGAAAGGGTCCCATAAAATCTATTCCCCAACAATCGAATACCTCAATAACAAGAATTGGGTTCAAGGGCATCATGTAACGACGGGACAAGGAACCTAACTTCTGACACCTCACACAAGATCGACAAAACTCATTAGTGTCCTTAAAAAGTGTTGGCCAATAAAGACCACATTGCAAAATCTTAGCAGCGGTCTTCTTCATAGAAAAATGACCACCACAAGCTTCACTATGACAGAACGTAAGAACACTCTCGATCTCATCATCAGAATACATCTCCTCAAAATTTGGTCGGGCAATACTTAAAAATATAAGGATCATCCCAATAAAAATTACGCACCTCGACCAAAAACTTTCGCTTATCTTGAGAACTCCAATCAGAAGGAATCTCATTGGACACTAAGTAATTCACAATATGAGCATACCAAGGTAACTTAATGACAAATAAAAGATGTTCATCGGGAACTCATCCCTAATAGGAGTAATGTGAGTAGAATCATGGAATTGCAAGCGAGACAAATGGTCTGCTACAACATTCTCAACACCCTTTTTATCCTTAATGATAATATCAAATTCTTGCAAAAGAAGGATCCACCTAATTAAACGAGCCTTAGCATCCTTTTTGGATAAGAGATACTTAAGGGCAGAATGATCAGTGAAAATCGTGATAGGGGAACCAATTAAATAAGCACGGAATTTGTCCAAGGCAAACACAACTGCAAGCAACTCTTTCTCAGTAGTAGTGTAATTCATTTGAGCACTATTGAGGGTTCTACTTGCATAATAGACAACAAAGGGTTTTCCTTCCCTTCTTTGACCTAAAACGGCTCCAACAGCATAATCACTCGCGTCACACATAATCTCAAAAGGCAAAGTCCAATCAGGTGACTGAATAATAGGAGCGCGAGGTCAATTTTTCCACAAGTGTGCGAAGGCGGTTTCACACTCGGGAGTCCATGTAAACACAGAATCTTTTGCTAGGAGACTACAAAGAGGACGAGATATAGCAGAAAAGTTCCGAATGAACCTTCCTGTAGAAACCAGGATGGCCCGAAAATGAACGGATGTTTTTAACAGTTTTGGGAGTGGGTAAATGGGAAATGAGTTCTACCTTAGCAGGATCTACCTCAATTCCTCTCTCAGAAACTATATGGCCTAATACAATACCCGAAGGCACCATAAAATGGCATTTTTCCCAATTAAGAACTAGATTCTTCTCCTCACATCTCTTAAGAGTATTCTCTAAGTTAAGAAGACATGAATTGAAAGAATCTCCAAAAACTGTCAAATCATCCATAAAAACCTCCATTGATTGACCAATCATATCACTGAAAATGCTCATCATACATCTTTGGAAGGTAGTCAGCGCATTACATAGTCCAAAAGGCATACGACGAAAGGCATAAGTACCAAACGGACAAGTAAATGTGGTCTTATCTTGATCCTCTAAAGCAATCTCTATTTGATAATATCCTGAATAACCGTCAAGAAAGCAATAGAAAGGATGACCAGCTACACGCTCAAGGATTTGGTCAATGAAAGGGAGTGGGAAATGGTCTTTACGAGTGGCGGCATTTAATTTCCTATAATCAATGCACATTCGCCAACCCGTCACAGTTCGGGTAGGAACAAGAGCTCCTTTCTCATTCTCTACCACAGGTGACTCGCATTTCTTGGGCACAACTTGAGTGGGACTGACCCATTTACTATCACTTATGGATAGATGATACCAGCATCTAGAAGCTTCAAAACTTCATTCTTAACAACCTCCTTCATAGTAGGGTTCAGTCTCCTTTGAGGGTCTCTCCTAGGAATGGCCTTATCTTCCAAATTAATTCGGTGGGAGCAAATAAGAGGACTAATCCCTTTAATGTCGGCAATCGTCCAGCCTAAGGCAGACTTATGCTCACGCAACATATTTATCAACATTTGTTCTTGTGAAACATCGAGTTTGGATGAAATGATGACAGGAAAAGTTTCATCAGCTTCTAGGAAAACATGTTTAAGGCCATCAGGTAAGGGAGCTAGTTTCAGAATAGGGACTTCTTCAGCAGAAGGTTTAGGCTTTTCTCTTTCTTGGGGTAGCTCTTCAAAACGGGGTTGCTAAAACCTAGTCCCGACAGGATCACTAACCAACTCAATAGCATTGGAATTTTCAAGATCAGAGAGAAGATTATCAAAATCATCAAAAGTAATCTCCTCTGAAACAAGTGTGTCTATCAAGAAGGTTTGGTGACATTCATCATCGTCACATGGTTGTTTACCAATGTTAAAGATATTGATTTCTAGAGTCATATTTCCAAATGAAATTTTCATTAGACCATTCCTACAATTGATCAAAGCATTTGCAGTAGCAAGGAAAGGTCTACCTAGGATGATAGGAACTTTGGACTCCATATTAACCACGGACTGAGTATCAAGAATAATAAAATCAACGGGGTAATAGAATTTTTCAATTTGAACTAACACATCCTCAATTATACCCCGAGGTTTCTTTATTGATCTATCGGCCATTTGCAACACCACAGAGGTGGGCTTAATCTCGCCTAAACCAAGTTCAGAATAGATAGAATAAGGCATGAGATTGACGCTTGCTCCAAGATCGAGCAAAGCTTGACCGAAAGAATGGTTTCCTATTTGACAAGAGATGGTAGGACAACCAGGATCTTTATACTTCAGAGGTGTCTTTTGATCAATGATCGCACTGATTTGCTCAGTCAAAAAGGCGGTTTTCTTAACATGATGCTTCCTTTTAATAGTGCAGAGGTCTTTGATGACCTTGGCATAAGCCAGCTTGCTTGATCACATGAAGTAGGGGAAGATTGATTTTCACTTGAGTCAGATGCTCAAGGAGTTCCGCTTGCTTTTCTAAAAATTTCCCAGTAGGGCGTAAAGCTTGGGGAAAAGGAAGAGGTACAGGAACATTAGTTGGAACAGAATTATCTCCAACAGGATTCATAACAGGAGTATTCGAAGGGGTATTATTGGATGAAGGATTTATGAATTCTTTTCCACTTCGAGTGGTGATGACATTGGCCTCCTCAAGATTGAAAGTATTTGGATTAGCGGTTTGAGCCATATTGATCCCTTTTGGATTGGATTGAGCTTGGGAAGGAAATTTTCCTCTTTCATTAATAGACAAAGAATTAGTCAATTTAGAGAATTGGCTTTTTATGTCTTTGCTCTCTTCCATCATTTGAGTGAAAAGGGATTCAAACTTTTGATTAGTCTTAGCCTGGGCCTCTATAAAAGAATGCAAGGTATTCTCGAGAGAATTCCTTGGCGGTTGATTATATTGAGGGGCAGAAAAGGGCCTTTGGGCTTGAGTTTGTTGGGCTTGATCATTCCTCCATTGCCCACCAGAATTTTGGGTTTGATTGGGATCTTTCCAACTAAAAGTAGGATTGTGTCTCCAGCCAGGATTATAAGTATTAGAGAAAGGTTTATCATAAGCTCCTAAAGCATTACATTGCTCTTCATAAACTCCTCTAATTTCACCATAGGTAGGACAGTCCTTGGCTAGATGTTCTATTCCTCCACAAACAAAGCATGGCTCTCTAGAATTGGCCCTAGCAGGTACATGGATATCTCTAGACTCTTTAGATTTGAGGGATTCTAATTGTTTAGTCAAAGACTCAACTTGGGCTTTAAGATTATCCTCTTCTCTAAGTTGATAGATTCCAGCAGGTTTGGATCTATTAGTGCTTTCAGATGCACTTGGGCCAGTCCATGTGTGGGCTTTTTCAGCAAGCTCATTGAGAAATTCAAAAGCTTCATCAGGATCTTTTTGCAAGAAGTCTCCATTGCACATCATTTCTACGAATTTGCGTTCTCGGACAGTTAATCCATCATAGAAATAGCTAATGATTCTCCAACTTTCATAGCCATGGTGGGGACATAGGGTTAACAAATCTTTAAAACGTTCCCAGACTTGGTACAAAGTTTCATGGTCTTTTTGGGAAAACATCGAGATTTGTCTTTTAAGATTATTGGTCTTATGGTGAGGGAAATATTTATTGAAAAAGGCGGTGGTCATCTCCTCCCATGTTCCAATTGACCTCGGTCTTAATGAATGCAACCAACTCTTAGCTTTACTCTTTAAAGAGAATGGGAAAAACTTAAGTTTAACATGATCTAAGGCATTTGGTTGGTTGTTGAAAGTGGCTACCACTTCTTCAAAGTCCCTAATATGCACATATGGATCTTCATTCTCTAAACCATGAAAATTAGGTAAGAGTTGGATCATACTCGTCTTGAAAGCTACATTTGGTGCATTAGGATTTAGAATTATGCATGATGGAGTGGTAGTTCCGGTGGGATGAAGGTAGTCATGAAGAGACTTTAATTGAACTTCTTCGTTATTTTCCATCCTAAAAGGGTTGTCTCCCAAAGAATAATTGGATGATAAAAATGAGGAAGAACTAAAGGAATCAGAAGAATTATCGCTTGGTGATTTAGGCCTTTTTGCAAATCTTCCTAATTCGTCTCTAAACGAACGATTCATTCACCTTTGAGAATTTTATTTTTTTAATTTTTTAATTTTTATGGTTTTTTTTATTTTTTTAATTTTTATGATTTTTTTTTTAATTAAAAAGAATTAAATCTACCTTAGAGGCAAAACCTACTAACTAGAAGAAGAAAAAATCCTACTAACTAGTCTTAAAAAAAAAAAAAAATCTAAACAATTAAAGAGAAAAGAAAAATAAGAAATAATAAACAAAGAAACTAATTAAAATAAAGAGGCAATTAATGTAGAATTAAAACTAGCAATTAATCTTATAAATTTAAATCTAGCAAATTTAAAACTACAACTAAAATTTAAAAAGAGTTACAAAATTAAATTTGAAAGATGCAAATTAATGACTAATTAACTATTTAGAAAGATGCTTGATTAATTTTATTTTAAAGAAGCAATTCTAATTAACTTAAAAAGTAATAATTTAGAAAATTTTAAAGATGCAAAATTTAACAAAGAAAACTAACAACCTAAAAATTTATCAAAAAGCTAAAATTTTAAAGATGCAAATTAAATTAAAAGCTAAACTAAGCATACAAATTTCTAACAAAATTAAAATTAAAGAATGAATTACTAAGTTAACAATCTAAATTGATGCTTTCTTAACAATTACCTAGAGATGCTTTCTAACAAATTAATTTTTAAATTAACTAAATTAATTATCCTAAAATTAACAAAGATAAAAAAAATTAAATTAGATTAAAAGTTAGAAAAGTTAGAGATACCAACCTCGATCGCTAAAATTCCACAATTCAAATCTTACTTGGAACAAAGCACCTCCCCGGCAACGGCGCCAAAATTTGATTACGCCCAAAATATGCAAACGCTAAGCGGTCGATTGTAGTTTAGATGGGCGGTCGATTCCACGGAGAGATGATGATCAAACAAGAATTTAAGTAGGAGAAATTTAGAAAAAAGAGAGATGGGTTGAGAATTTTGGTTTTGGATTTTGTGCAAATTAATGATAAAAATAAATGAATAATGGAATTGGTTAAGTGTAAGAATCCTTTTATGTTTTACAAATTTAAATATAATTTTGATTCATATAACTCAATTGAAAATTTCACATCCCAAATAATCAATCGGAAAATTTAGAAATAAAGAACAAAAATTATTTTCAAATGTATTTAAATAAATCAATTTCTCAAATTAAGAACATGTTATTTATTTTATAAAAATCCAAAATCGACAATATAACAAGTCATAATGTAGTAAAAGATTTTTATAAAATAAAGAAAATATCAATAAAATTATATTGTTAAAATCCCACATAAAAAGAGCATGACTAAATTTATATGAAATTAAACACTACAATAATATTAACAAAGAAATTAAGAAAAAGATGGAGAAATTGAAATTACTTAAAATTATAAAATACTAGAACAATGTTGAATCAAAATTATAAATAAAATTGCATTACATAAAATTCTTCCTACACTTTACCAAATAAAATTTAACCTAATTTGTTAAACATTTTCACAAATTCTAAAAAGAAAGTATGAAAAATGCTAACAAAAATTAGAGAGAAAAATAGAGAGAAAAACTAAATTGCAAAGAAAAATTGGAAGAAAAGAGGTGTGAAATTCGGAATGGGCCAGGGTCCTATTTATAGGAGTTTGAGGGCCAAAATGTAACTCCAAAATTAAATAAAAAAAACTGAAAATTAAAAGGGAAAATAAATAGGAGTTAATTGCAAATAGGAATAAATGGGAGAGAGAGTGGGAGGTTATGGGAAATGGAAAACTGATGTAATAATCGAGATGGGACCCACGGATCGAAAAATTCAAAAAGCAGGGATACCGAGACACGTGGCGCTCCTTATTAGTCAAGCGGTGGCGGTGACACTGGGGGACACCGAGGCGCCGACGCGAGACGGCCGTGCGACTCGATGAATGGCGGACGGTGGCGCACGCAGTGGGCGGGGGCCGGTGACCGATTTTCTTTCTTTTTTTTGTTTTTTTTCCTCTTCAACACGTGTCGTGAACTAGTGGGGAGCGGGAGCGATCCGGTGCGGCGCAGGGAGTACGGTAAGCCCATTTATGAAAGCCAATTGATGCGCGACACGTAGACAGAGCTGGAAATTTTGACTTTAAGCCTTTTCCTTGCTTTTCCTTTGTATTTTCTTCACCAATTAAATTCTAACTTTCACCAAAAGCAATATTTTACCTACAAAAATTAATAAATCAAATTAAAACCTAATATTCTCATATTTCAAAATATTCAATTAAATCCATGAAAATATTAAATTATAAATTAATTTATTTTACAATTAAGCACAAATTAAGTGCATTTTCATACACTTATCAATATTCTATATAAATAGACTTGTTAATTCTATTTTAGGTCCTAGTGTACTCCCCCCTACCCCATATGAGATCAAAACAAAGTACTTGGGGCAAGAGTACAATGAGATGTAGGAATATGTTGCAAGTATGAAACAAAAGTGGGCTGCTTATGGATGTACAATCATGTGTGATGGGTGGACCGGTCCAACAAAGTTGTCCATTATCAACTTTATGGTGTACTGTAAGGGGAGCACATGATTTTAAAGTTTGTTGACTCATCAGACAAGATTAAAGACCATAAGTATAACTATGATCTGCTAAAGGATGTCATTCAGGAAGTTGGTAGGAATAATGTCGTCCAAATAGTCACAGATAATGGATCGGCTTTTTTAAAGACAAGGAAGAGATTAATGGATCGATACAACATTTATTGGACCCCTTATGCAGCCCACTATATTGATCTTATGTTCGAGGACATTGACAAACATGAAGTGTCGCCAATGTGATCAGGAATGCTCGAGGAATCATAAACTTTCTCTACAATCACAATTGGTTGCTTCCACAAATGAGAGAGTTTTGTAGAGGTGACATAGTTCGTCCTGGAGCAACAAGATTTGCAACCAACTATATTGCCCTCGAGAATTTGCTCAAAAAGAAAGCTGGTTTAAAGTAACTATTCACCAGTGATTCGTGGTTCCAAAACAAGTTAAGTAGAACTAAAATTGGAAGGACCATTGAAACTCGAGTTCTAAATACTCCATTTTGGGATCAGGTTGATGTAGTTGTGAACATGTATGAGCCAATGTATGCAGTGCTTCGGGGTAGTGGATTGAGAGGTAGTCCCAACATTGCTCATAGTTTATGACTTGTTTGCTAATCTCAAGGCAAGACTTGGTCAGTTGAAAGGGAGGAAATGGGCATTAAAAATTGTTAAAACTCGATGGGACAAGACGCTTTTGCATCCACTGCATGCGGCGGGTACGTACATCTTCACAATTTTTTTCCTTTACTTTTTCTTTTTTGGACTTTGAATTATAAACTTTTCAATAGCCTACTACCTGAACCCGAGATTCCAATACAATGCTGGTGTGGGGGAAGACACGACACTAATCACAGCAGTGCACAGGGTTTATAGCAAACTATTCCCAAACAGCCCTGACATTGGCGACTTTGGAAACGAGGTACTTACTAATGAACATGAGTCATTTCAAAATGTCTAAACTCTGAAATTCAATGTCTTAATGATTTATCTTCCCATATGTAGTTGACGTATTTTAGAGATGCACGAAAGAGCTTCGCAAATCGTGTTGTTGTCGCATCAAGTAAAAAAATGATTCCCGGTAATGACTAGTCCATATGTAGTCTCGTACATTTTTTAGATTCACGTTAGTTAGTTTATGAATGTCCTATTTGAATTATTTTTGCAGCTAAGTGGTGGACTATGTATGGAATGAGCTCTCCCACTGTTCGTGAACTTGCAATGAAAATTTTATCTCAGCTGCTTCATTTCATCTAGTGGTTGTGAACGAAATTGGAGTACATTTGCCCTAATTCACACAAAACAACGCAATCGGCTAGCATACAAAAAATTGGAGGAGCTTGTCTTCTGTTACTACAACATGAAATTAAAAATACGAGACATGGAAGCCGAAGCTGATAGAGTAGCAGAAACCGATTACCTAGATTTTTTGGACATTGGGGCAGATCCAGGGGATGAAGAAAATGACCCGTTGTATATGTGGGGTCAGACCGTCACACCTTGATGATGAAGCAGGGAACCCAGATCCAAAAATTGCAAGTGCTGCCACTTCACACGGTATAGACGTGGACCGAGTGATTGCAGAAGAGGTGCTATCATCGAGTAGTAGCAGTCATCAAAGTAGAGGTTCCGATGATTCTTTTGCTCCATTGATGCAAGGCACTAGCCACAATTTGTCGAATTTAACCGAGGAAGAGGAAGAGAAAGATGATGATGATGATGATGTTGGTGGTAGTGGTGATGGTGGTCAAAATGAAGGTGGTGGTGGTGACTAGTTTAGAGACGATGATGATTACATACGTAATCATCATACTAGAATGGAGAGAACCAAAGGAACCGTTGAGAAAATGTTTGTTAACAGGAGAGGGAAAGAGACTGCAAGTGATCACCAACAAGTTGATGAAGTCCTCTCATCCAATATGGACGCGATGAGCTTGGGAACAGAATATTCATATGGTGGCAACAGTGGTTGTGGGAGCAATAGTCACCATGATTCTCGTTCTCGTTCTCGATCTTCTTATGGTAGTCATGCTACCGCCCTTTCCACTTATCGAGCAAATTACACATATGAACCTATTTGCTTTTCAGAACCGGGTTCCGCACCATTGCATTTTCTTTATTCCCGTGATCATCCCCACTTGGATGGATTGTGGCTTAACGAACGTTATCCTCCAATTGATATAATTGGAGAATCTATAGATGCACTTCGGCATCATATTTTTACTTATGTTCGTTCATTTGAAGGCCAGATGACTTGGGAGGAATATTGTAATTTACAAATTAACATTATTCACGCCGATCAACAACCACCGAGAGCATCTTGCCATTATTAGATGTTCATATGATGTAATTGTTGATCCTCTTAGTTCCTCTTCTTTGTAAACTATATTAATGACTATATATGTTATAAAAATATTATTTTGCGCCTAAATTTTGATAGTTTGTACCACTAATGTCCATATATATATGTATTTTATTTATATAACTACTTAAAATGATGGTTTAATGTTTACTGAAGCTCTAATAAAAGTTTCATTCACAAATTCAAACTATTTCTATAGTTATCCGTGATATTCGTGATTTTTCCTGAATATCCGTCGACATCGACATCGACATTCGACATCTTGTCGACATCGACATCGACATTTTTAACCTTGGTAGATCTTTAACAAATTGTTAGTTTATTGGTTGTTCGTATGGTACTTGGCCGATCGAGTATCTTGGACTCCCTCTCAGAGGAAAGTCATCCTCTTTTTCTTTTTGGCAATTTGTCATTGATAAAGTGGTTGCTAGGCTTGATAGTTGGAAAACATGTAACTTTTCTAGAGGTGGATGACTTATTATAATTTCATATGTTTTAAAAAATCTTCCGATTTATTATCTCTCCATTTTCAAATTTTTAATTAAAGTTGCTTCCACTTAAAAAAAACTTTTTCACAACATTCTTATGAAATTACACCAATATAGTTTGTTTGATTTGTAAATCACATCCTTGTAGTTTAAAACCACTTTCAGCGCTTCTATAGTTTTGTAAAAAAGTAAAAGATCACATCTTTTTATCGTTTAATTTATCAAAATTTCGAACATGTTCTTATGCTATGTCAATCACGTGTTTTTCAAATAATTTTAAAATTTTAATAGATATACGTGAATTTTAGATTTTATACTTTATCAATTATATATTTTAAAATTTGTATTTTTTTTAAAAAAAAAAATCAGTTATTTTGAAATGAAGTTATCAATGAAATGACTAATGTTTATTTTCTATATATAAACAATGAAATGACATGTAATTTATAAACGTTGAAATTTGCAATTATTCCCAAATACGCATAAATCAGAGTCTCTTTCTCGCGCCTCTTCTTCTTGGTCTGCTAAATCTCTTCTCTGCTTCACTCGAATCAGATTTTGCCCTAAAACCCTTCGAAGATCCGTTTGCATCTTCATCTCAGAATCAGATCAAACAAGGTTTGAACATCTCTCTCTATCTCTTAATCCCACTTTCTTACTTCTCTATGAAATCACTACAACAATACGAAGGAATCGCTTAGAAACTCACTCTTTCTTTTCTTTTAATCATAAAAAAATTGAAAGCAGAAGAAGATAATCTCTGTTTCTTTTTTATTTTGAGAGAAACAATGATATTTTAAGATATATTTTTCCATGGAAATTTTTTTATATAAATTCTTCCCCAATGGTTAAAAAATATCTGAAAGAGAGTATGAGAAATTACCCATCAGCTAGAATCATGTCTAGAATAATTAGAGAGAAAAACAAACCATTCATGAGCAATTCAGCCAATTTTAGAGCAGAATACAGGAGCTTGGGAAATTTCCCTTCTAACCCGTGGCCCTTGGTCCACCAATAACGATTAGCCGATCTCCGCAAGTTCTGAATGCATTAGTCAATACCGCTCATTTAGGCAATCTCCCAACCGTAAATAAAGTTGATTATTTACTACAGCAGTAAGCAGTGGTGACTCTTCCGTTGCAGGGATCTCAACGTCCCTGGCTGCGCCACTATGAATTTCCGTCCCCTTTTCCGTCTCTAAATCAAACTCCTCTCCACATGTAAGAACTTTTGCCTCACTTCCACCAACTCTGCTGATCACGTAAAAAATTTTATCCATGAATGTATCCGAGAACAGCTTTCTCAGTTTCGTCATGTTTGGGAGCGTCTTCCAGGTTTTAGTCTCGGAATTGTAAAGCTCGGCAGAGTTGAGGATACTTCCCTTTGAATCAAAAACCTCCTGCTACTGCTCTCCCTCCTAAGCTAGCAGATCCAAACAAGCATCTAAGACCATGGATTTGTCAATATATAAATTACGTTTAAGGGCTGAGGTAAAAAAATTATTTTTTTTTTTTTAAAAAAACTGATGATTATTTCGTTCTTTGTCCGGACGAATCCGAATTCCTTTTGAAAAATGAGGAATTGAAAAATTTGTTGAATTCTGCTGCAGTTAATCCAATTTTGCATTTATCAATGTGTTCAATTTTCTGTTTTCATGAACACCCAAAAGCTTCTTGCTACAGGAGGAGAGAGCCAAGATGTTCTTCCATATTGTGTTGGAAAGGAATATGCAGTTGCATCCACGGCATTTTGGTCGCAACCTCCGTGATAATATAGTTAGCAAGCTCATGAAAGATGTTGAAGGCACTTGCAGGTTAATTAATTAAATTACTTTCTTCTTCAAGTTCAGCTTTTTTTTCTGTTCAGTATAGTTACTTCATGCCTGGTTTTAGTTTATAATGTCGTAAAATGATTGTTGGATTCTGAGGAAAGACGTGAAAAGGAAGTGGTAGAATTTTGATTTTTGTATATTTTTCCCTCTCCTCATTGCCTTACGTTTCACAATAGGGATAGCCAGATGGAAGGTAGTTTAAATTTTGTTTCCCTGTATTCTTCTCGTACTGAATTATAGCTTAAATTTGTATCAGAGACTAAACAAGTTATCGTTTGCTTTATATGCATATGTTAATCCCTGAACTGGCTAAAGCAAATAGTAATAGTTT
The DNA here is from genome assembly GCA_028015215.1 of Gynostemma pentaphyllum. NCBI lineage: Eukaryota > Viridiplantae > Streptophyta > Magnoliopsida > Cucurbitales > Cucurbitaceae > Gynostemma > Gynostemma pentaphyllum. The sequence continues at coordinate 9,121,836 of CM051345.1, read as the reverse complement.
GATGAATGACATTTCTTTTGAAACCTTAATACCATAATCCTCTTTCAACTAGTGAACAATAATTGGAGGGATTTCATTACCGTGTAACTTATTATCTTTGACACAGCGGACGGCATGGTTTTGTAGTGGCAATTACGGGAATTGAGAATATTGGGAAAGGATTGATTCGTGATGGCACTGGTTTTGTGTCTTTTCCAGTTAAATACCAATGTGTTGTGTTTCGACCATTTAAAGGAGAAATCTTAGAAGCCGTTGTTACAATGGTAAACAAGGTATATGCCCCTTCTTAAGCTCTCTAGTTACTAGCTAATGTATGTTTTGGAGAATAAATGTATTCACAACTGCGGCTACTGTAGATGGGCTTTTTTGCTGAAGCTGGACCTGTTCAGATCTTTGTTTCAAACCATGTAAGTTATATATATCTACTTTTCCAATTCATTATGTTCTTCTTTTTCTAGTCTTGTCTGTTGTACAAGTGAAGTACCTCATCATTAATAACACTTTTTCCTAATAGTATCTAGGTGTTCTTGACGCTCTCTAGTGTTATTGTATATCCTGTGCCACAATATATGTTAATACCCTTTCTTTTGTTTCAACTCTAAATTATTTTCCAATAACGTTTTGATGATTTTTTTTTTTTCACATCTTTTGTTTTAGTTGATTCCTGATGATATGGAGTTCCAGTCTGGAGATATGCCAAACTACACCACTTCAGATGGATCAGTATTTTTCTGTTCACTTGCCTTCTCTAACATTTTCTATTAATGATCTGTGGTTTTGTTAAATTTATTGAATTTCTCCGGTTCTCTTGTAGGTTAAGATTCAGAAGGACAGTGAAGTGCGATTAAAGATAATTGGGACTCGAGTAGATGCAACTGAAATTGTAAGCCTTTTTCTTATTGGTATTACTATTAGATGCCTTAATTTTGTTAATATTATTTCTTTCTCTGCGTTCTATTCTTTTCTGTTTCCTTCCTTTCCTTTTCTTTTTCATTTAAAATTAAGGGGGTATGAAGGAACCTCACATGCAATTCAATGAAAGATAATGCCTGAGTGCTAGGAGGCATGTTTGACAAAAAAAAAAAAAAAATCAGTAACGGTTTCACCAGATTGTGATGTTATGAATGACTAAAATCAAATTATTATGGACTTGTGGCTTAGTTGTTATGCAAGATATTATTTATTTAATGTTTTGCTAAATAGCCGATGGGAATTTTATACACAATGTGTTTCTATTTCTAAGATGTATGCTTTGCTCGTATCCTTGTTATGTTAAATTGTTAATGTTTGGGATGAAGATTGGCTCTGTAAGTCATTGATAGATGCTTTCGTTGTCTTTGGTTTATCCATTAATACGATGTTTTGAACTTTTGGTATGTGTTCATTTTTTTAGTTAGAGTTCAATTTTAATGAAATGGCATAATTATAAACTTACCCAATGAACCTGACTTTTCCTGAAGTGGCATCTGTTGAATTTATTACCTGAAGTGGCGAAAATATTAGTGAATTTGATGGAAATTGTAAATTATTGAATCTTATAATCAAGTTTTTTGACTTGTTGCTCATGTTACTGCCGTTTTCCTTTGCAGTTTTGTATTGGAACTATAAAAGATGATTTCTTGGGTGTGATTAATGATCCTTCGGCGGCATAGTGTGTTCATCGTCTTCCTCACATTCGAGTTATCAAAATTGTTCTGTTATCTGTTATGGAATTTAGTGTTCTACATCATCTTGCTCCGTTCCTTGATTTGCTGTACAGTCTCCATTTTTAATACTGTTTTACTAATGTAGATAATCATACAGGTAATTTTGAAACTTATTTTGAACAGATCAATTGAGTTATAAAATCCTGTTTAATTTAGTATGTAATGGTTTTATTATACATCTATTAGGATAAACTTTTATTCATTCATGTGAATGCATAAATTATTTGTTTTGTTTTTTATAAAATCAACTGTTGTGTGCATGGTCAAATTAGATGTGTGGTCCCGTATATTTTTAAAAGTTTATTTTAGTTTTTTATATTTAGTTAAGTTTTAATTATAAGTTGATGTTTTTATTACAAAAAATAAAGTGAAATGAGAAGTTAATGTCCGGGGCAATTTTATGTGCGATGATGTCTTTAAAAAGTTATCAAAGTCTATATAATCTTCCATCAAAATTAATAGTATACGAAAGATATGGACTATTGGTAATTTAATTATAGTGAAATTGAATCGTCTATGTGACAATATAAGGATTAAGTATACAATTTAACCATCAATTAGATTTAACACAGTGGTAAAATATATAATTCATTTTTCAAGTAAGTGATTTGATCTCTCGTCTTTATAGGATATAAAAATAATAGTTCTATTCAAAATCAGTAAAATTAAAATTAGTAAATATCCACTTTTTGTAATAAATATGGGTACAAATATTGCTCATTTTCACTTTAGCATCTAGATTGACTAGTCTATTGTACTTATTCCCTTTCGTCTGAAAATTTGTTAGAATCGAGCTTCTACTTCAATTAAATATTAAATAAAGGGATTTCATTAATAAATTATGAATTCAAATAAAGTTAAATACAACATCTAATATTCATTCTTAAGATATTAATATTTTCAATCTTCATAGTTAAAACTATAATATTTGAAATATATCACTAATACTGATTTTTTTTACTTTTATCGAGTAGATGAGTGTTTTGAATAAGACACCATGAGTTTCATTAAAAGGGTCAACTCTAAATTAATATTTAAAATTAGTCAACTCATAAAAAAAATCATTTTTTTAGCCATCACAATTGCGTTACAAACTTCCACTAGGGTATTAAAAAAAACAATGTAATTGATACTTGTTAATACATTATGATTAAAATTTAAATGTTTAAAAAATAGTGTTAAATGAATAATATATATTTTAAGGTTCATATCATATATTTAGCCTTAAACAGTTGTATCAAATCTCATCTTCAAACATTGAAGAATATTTACGGGTAAATAATCTTAAAAAGATGGGAAACGGTATAATCCTCAACAATGATATTAATAAAAAGTTCACTTTCTCTTACATCATTGATTTTATGAATACCTTAATATTTATTAGCTATGAATTCAAACTTGCTAAACCAATTATTTAATAACGAGTCAACGATTAAGAAGTCCATGAATAGTTCATAGTGAACAATCAATTAACTCATCAAGAATTGATACTACCCATTTTTGCAATTACTATATTTGTCAATCATTTTCTTAAAATCATCTTCTTAAACAAGTCGATTCAAATTCTAAGCAGCAAGTATACATACCAACTTTTTGGTCTTCATACCAAGTCGTTAACGAAAACTAAATGTTTATCCCATGCATTACTCGAGTAAACAGAGCTAAGAAATAAGCTCATTACCTGATTAGAATAACTTTTGTAAGTGTTTAAAAGAATTTTTTATAACCACTTAAAACACTTTCAAAAGATATTCAAAACGGCACAAAACTACCGTGAGACTGAAACTACACCCTAGATCAGTAACATATCAAACTATCCAACATAAAATCAAAGGTCTCAAGAACGTACCAAAGAGCAGTAACACTCGGCCAAGTCATTGCCCATCCGTCAGTTTATTTCGTGTTCTTTACTTCTAAAAACATGGATACCCCATGGTTTTAAACAACAAAGTGCAAGAACTCTTATCTAAACTTACAAATGAGTATTCTCAGGCTTCACAAGGATGAGATCAAAACTATCCTTGATGAACAATTTAATGAATGCCGGAAAAATAAAATAAAGGGTAAAAAAAAAGAATGGAAAAGGGTCCATCCATTCTATAGAAGACATGCTTCCAGATTTCAGGCCTATAAGCATCGTTGTAAGGTTAAGTTTATTCAATACTATGAAGAGGTTTTTCCCCGACTCATAAAACAACAAAAACTAGTGTTGGCTGATCAATCATCACCCTTACACCTTTGCAAGGTCGGTAGCAGCATCTGCTGGGGCGGCAGCAGGAGCAGCACCACCAGTTGTAGGCCTGATAAAAATAAAAATAAAAAACATGTTCAAAATTTGAATGACACAGCAATTAATCCAAGTAAAAGGAAAGAAAATTCAGAAACAAAAATTAGTCTGTGGGATGAACTTACAGTCCAACAAAAACTTTAAATGCATCATAAATACCCCACTGTGCACCAGTGAGAGTTCCAATCATAACAATACGGAGGGGTAGACCACGGGTAAAGAGACCCAACAATCCCATCTTCTTGACGGCCTGCATATGAAAATCAAAGGGTTAAAAAAGAAATGGAATATACAACAGTAGGTGCTCCAACCAAGAGAAGGCAGCACTCACATCACCAACAGTTGCTCCTTTGGCATTGTTGAGAAAAGAGACAAGATTGTCGGCAGGATGAGACACAATAGCACAGAAAACGCCAGCCACATATCCACCGGCAAAACTAATACCGAGCTGGAGCGATTTACTGCATTGGTCCTTTGGTTGGGGAACACCATACTTGTAGATCATTTCAACTATTGTCTCAAAGGATGCAAACTTCATCATTGTATCTGAGAGGTGAAAAAAAGCACTGGTATTTCAGAATAGGAAAAAAACACACACAACAGAACCCAAGAACAAGACAAGACACAGTAGCTTGTCAATCAAAAGCATTGAGAGAGACTGCGAGAAGTATCATGCTTAGCAAAGCACGAAGAATAAAGATAAATGCACAGCTAGCACATGACACATCTTTGCAGTTTCAGTCAATGAGTAGGGAGGCTGAAAAATTCATCATATATGCAGAAACATCATTAAATATTTCTAGTTCATTTAATCCTCCTATTATCACTCAATTTAAAGAGATGAGCTATGCTTTGCAATTACTTAATTAAAATAAGATAGAGAAAACTTTACATTCAATCTAATCACTGCAATTCAGGAGCATATGGAATTTCTTTGTTCATTTCACAGAGGACTTGCACAAAATAAACTGAAAATTTTGTATTTTGACTATATTTTTTTAACAAGAAACAGAAATATTTGGACCATATAGATTACCAAGATATTTATAATTGCAACAGTTTTGGTCATCTGGTTCATTCACTAAACTAACCACATTGTACAAAGCTTTGGGGGCTAATTTTGACTTTTTCGCAGACTTATTCAGGATAGGAAATTACCTGAATTTTCTTCCTTACTTCTCATTTTCAAGGGCTTTGCCTTAAGGGAGGGTTCTCATGATAGAAGGGTGTGGTCTCTAAATACATCTTTCTCTTGTAAATCTTTCTTCAAGCACATTAACTCATCAAGCCCAAAATATCCTTTCTATTCCGAAGAAAGATTGTTTGTTTGGATGGTTGTCTTGGGTAAGATTAACACCATTGACTTTATTCAGCGTTCTTCTTTTGCTCTTAGGCCTCAATGGTGTTGTTTGTGCAATCATGACTTGGAAGACCACAATCATATTATGTGGCGGTGCAAGTTCTCTAATGATATTTGGGATCGTTTCTTCAATACATTTGGGTTTTCTTGGGTCCCTTCCATCTCGTTTTGCCAATCATTAGAAGAAAGGAAGAGGAGGTGAATTATGGAGAGCTAGAATATTTGCGATTACTTGGGGAATTTGGCTTGATCGAAATAGGCAGATCTTTAAAGATGTGATCCATTCAACAGATTACGTTTGGGAGTTGGCACATGTAAATGCATCTTTTTGCAACTACCAATCTTTTTTGTAATTACCCTCTTTTTTTAATTACTAACAATTGGACCGCTTACTTGTAATTAGGTGGCGGCCTAATTTTCTTGCCTCTATTGTAGCTTCTCTTTGTATTTTTTTTTCTTTGCTTTTGCTTCTCTTTCATTATAGTAATGAAATGGGCTTATGAGCCACCCTTTTCAAAAAAAATAAAAATAAAAAACATTGTACAAAGCTTGAGCGCATTTGTAACAAGGAAAATTAGCCAAATCTTCAAAATCAACTTAGGAAACTTGAAATCTGGCTTTCCTTACAAGACATCCTATACTATTTTTAAAACAAATATATTTATTTGTCCTTGTACCAGGCTATTATATTATTTAGTCCTTACATGTCAAACTTGAAGCAACACTCATCTGATATCAACACTCTCTTCTCAACCCACAAAGGAAGAGAAAAAGATTTTCCCCACCATTTTCTCTACCGCAGATCCTGAACCATAGGGTCATCTATAGGTATAGATGAGAACTCAAAACCTTGTTATTTTGTGGAATGCTCATTTTATTTCCTAGTCAAAACATAATTGACTTGGCAATTTTCAGATTTACTTGAAACTGAATAGATGAGAATATGTTGGGTTTGGGTTGGTATCTTTAATGTATAATTATTTGCATAAGACTCCATATTGTATAAAAGCATCAACCCCCCACCCCTTTCCCAACAACCAGAAGAGAAAAAAAACAAAAGAAGCAAGATGACCAAAAATGGCATCAAGCTTGGCCAATACATAGACATTATATGATTAACATCCAAATACAACTACTCAAGCACCGACTACTGTATAAACAAATGAACAACATAAGAATATCCTACACCAATCTGTGGTCCAAACAATTTAACATGACCAGATAACAATTTTGTTTGTTTCATCTTAAAGAAAGAAAAAAACAAAATTATTAAAAATCCAGCTGGCACTAAGCATCTGGATAAAAGCAATTCAAAACACAAAACTGGATGAACTAGTTTCATCTCATAAAGAGGGGGAAAACCCAAGTATATGAAACAGAGCAGGATTAAAACCAATTCATAGCATAATATTGAGTAACCCTTAAATATTGCCCTTTCTTGTATTCCTTCCCATGATTCCCTGAATAATTTTTGGTTCAGTTGTTCAGCTGAGAAATATAATTTTGGTTTTTCAATAATCAATTATCACTTTATTTTCATATTTGTATTGAGGGTGCCCCTCAGAAGGGAAGGGTGGAGAAAGAGAGATCGTTCAAAAAGATTTCATTTGAATTCAAAAGGAATCAATAAAAATATCATCACCTCAATCCAGAGAAATGCAAAACAGACGGAAGAAATAAAAAAGAAAGAAAGTACACAGATGCAATTGCCAATAAGAAGGGATTATGAGAAATATTTTCTTCAATAAAATATTAGTGCTATAATTGACGAGTAAAGTTTACATACATCAAATATTCAAGTCAAGCTCTCAAAGTAATAAATAGAAAGCATATGTGAAATTTGTCACAGCACTAATAATGAAACAACTTGTGTGATGAAAATGATCAAAGGCCCAACAACATTGAATGGAAAGATTAAAATCAGTGGTACAAGTCTTCAGTTTCAATCAGGAATTCAAACATAGAAAATAATAGTATTACCCTCTTTTATGTCTTGAATAATAGGAATATATACATGTGATAACCAAGCAAACAAATTTTCAAATGAGTCTTTTGAGGGCTATCATTGTCAATTCTGAGTACTATGCACCTTAATATCAAGTTAAAATGCGTGTGTCTGAGATAGTGTGATTATTTAATGCAAGAAAAAGCTTACAGGAACACACATGTGGGACAAGAAGAACACAGAAATTAAAGATGAGATTTTTTTTTTTTTTTGGAAGATGAAGACAAAATAAAATACCATAAAAGCATTGAAGAACAAAACAGACAGGAACGTTTTCAACTTACATGGAATCTGGCGTCCCCAGAGCGGAACGATACCCTTGTACAACCTGAAATTACAAATTGGTTGTAGCTTGTAACTCAAGAAAAATAAATTCAGAAATCTTTTTTCTATCATTGGGAAATGTTAAGGGTGAGCTATCAACACACATACCCCAGAGCTCCTTCAGACTTTACAAACTTAGGAAGGCCATCTGCTAGTCCTCTAGCAAAACCTGGCTGTGTTTGAACCCGAACCTTCACGGCTTCAAAGGGGCAAAGTGCAATATCAGCAATCACCTCTGCAGATGCAGAGCCAGCAAGGTAGATCAAGGTCTTGTACTTGGCCGCATACTCAGGTCCAGCAATGTCAGAGTAATACTTCTTAAAGAACTCATAGAAACCAAACTTGCAAGCTCCCTGTGCACTGTAACCAAGCAGGGTAGGCACCCAACCTCTAAAGAAACCTCTCACCCCTTGCTCCTTGAACAAAACTCCAAAACCAGAAGAAATGCTTTTGTATTTTGCAGGGTCAATCTAAAAAAAAAAAAAAAAATTGGCGTTATCAAGTATTTTTGCAAATTTCAGTATGATGGGTACAGATCAATATCCATAAATGGAGGAAAAGGAAAAACGCTCACGAGCCAAAAACATAAACGATCTTATAACCAAAATCATAATCATAAGCCATGTATTGAAGAAAATAAACAAAACTCACAACAATTTGGAACACAGATAACCAGTAAACAGATGCTAATAAAGCACATAACCCAATTTAGATCAGATCCCATAAAATTCAACAACTACAGAAAAAAAATTAAACACAAAAATAAAAAAAAAATATTTAACACAGCAATACAGATTACAGATCTGATCATAAAATAAGTTCACCAGATGAGGATCATAAGCTAGAGAAAATACGAAATCAAGTAGAAATTTGATCGGATCGAAGGTAAACGTATCAAACCTGCATATTACATTTAACCAAATCAAGAGGAGTAACAGTCATATGCGTGAGACCACAACTTAGAATTCCACCGAAAGTACAAGCAGCATAGAAAGCCGGCGAATACATCTCGATCTTTCGGCTTGATTCGCTCGGGGACGGAATGACGAAGCTCTTTCCAGACGAAGATACAGAATCTACGGTCGGAGATGAAGAAATGGAATCCATAAGATTCGTTTGAAGCATCTTCTTGAGAGGAAGGGTTCTAGTAGAAGAAGGAGAAGAATAGAGGAAGCTAGGGATCAGAGATTGACGAGAATGTTTATCAGAGAGCGCCATTAGAGAAGAGCTAGGGGCTAGGGCAAGAAAACTTCAGACAATTTCAATGGAGAAAATGAAAACCTAAAGGACCTCTCTCTCTCTTCTCTTCTTTTCTCTCTCTCTCTCTCCTCTTTCCCAATGCCTCAGCGCCAATTGCTGTGTTTGGAAATAAAGAAAGAGAATTTTAGGTTTTGTTTTTATAGTCAACGGACAGCTATTGCATCCCAAAATCTTTGCTTTTTAATCACTCAACGGCTACGATTGGATCTTAAGAACATGTGTTGTTGTCTAATTGCAACTATGAATATATTAATTGATTTGTCAAATTATTCTGAAAATTAAAATTTTCTTTTTCTTTGATTTTTTTTTAGCTCATCATTTTAATAAATGAAATAATAAGTCAATTTTGGTTTTTTAAGACTTTTGAGACAATAATGGTCGGGTAACCTTTCTAATTTCTGTTTTTTTTGTTTCTTTTTATCATTTTATAAAATATAGAATTGTTGGTAACTATTCTTATTTCTTGTTTCTCTTTTTTTATAGAAAATCTTCCTAAAATCAGGCCCGGCCCTGAGGATGTGTGAGTTGGGCCACCTCAAAGAGCCCCTGAAAAATGGGGGGCCCAAAATTTTAAATCTGATATTAAAAATAATTATCTAATTATTTCTTGTTTCTCTTTTTTTTATAGAATTTCTAGGTTTTATTTCCACATAAGTAAAATATAAATATAAATTTATGCCATGTCAACTATAAAATTAATAAAATAATACACAATCATCATAAAACTGACACATCATATTTCTGTTAAATAATTAGCATAAGTTTGACAGCAAGGACCAATTAGAGAGTTAAATGAAAACTTAGGGACTCAAAATGTCGAGTTTTAAAACTCAGGGACCAAATAGAAAGTAAAGTGAAAACTCAAGGACCAAAAATGTATTTTCCCTTATTTCAATTAAAAAAATTATGAAATTCCAACTATGTTTTTTTTTTTCAAATAAAACAAAATTATATAAATTTTAACTCTAATTTGTTTTTATTATAATAATCAAATTTATACATTTAAATTTTAAACATGCTTAAAACATCTTTTTCTTTTTAATTTGTTCACTTATAAAATTTCAAATCTAAACTAATGTTTTAAAAATAGAAAATAGAGTTTAAATTATCTTTTTTAAAGAGTTTTTGGGTTTTGTTTTGTTTTTTTTGTTTTAAATATTTTTGTGATTTTTTCGAAAACTATATTTAGCATTAGGCCCCCGTTTTCTTAGGACCGGCCCTACCTAAAATTGTGTAGAAACAACAAATTATATTTTCTTGTTTCTTTTTCTCGTTTCCAATTTTTTAATATATTAATATATCGTAACTTTAACCTGTTTTAACTTTAAATATAATATACATATCCAAAAATGAAATTGGTATAATATTTTTGAATAATTTATTTTAAAAATTAAGGCCCCGTTTGGTAACCTTCCAAGTTTTTGTTTCTTATTTCTCATTTCTATTTTTGTTTTTAATAGAAAGATAAACACGTTCGGTAATTCTTCCTTGTTTCCTGTTTTGGGGAACAAAGAAAAAAAATATATGTTTGGTAACTGTTTCTTATTTCTGTTTCTCATTTAAAAAAAATATGCGAAAAATAATTTTTAAAATAAATTATTCAAAAATGTTATATCAATTTCATTTTTGAGATATGTAAATTATATTTTAAAGTCAAAACGGGACAAAGGACCTGGTGGGGTTTCTGCCCTAAATATTATGTAATCTAATTACACTATAAATAAATGAAGGAATTAGTAATATTTACATTGTCGTTTATTATTGATTGATAAATGTAATCTATCATAAGATCTAGAGTTACTGATGATAACTTAAAGTGAGCATGTGATGCGGGAAGATTCACTTAAATTGTAACTCAAAAAGTCTGTGGTATATGAATAAAGGTTGGGTGCCTTATTTCTGGTAACACCACTAACACGGCTCACTTGTGAATTGGCACAAGTGATCTCATCTGGATCGCTCATGTAGAGACATGTGAGTCGGGTGTTGCTGCAATAGAGATTATAGTGGATTGGACTAAGATATACTTACTGTCTTCTGGTAAAGTTGTTACAGAAAGATACTTCGTATATCAATCGGTTGATCATGTACAATTGATCTTAATCATGAGTGGATTACGAACTCCTGTTCCTAAGACACAAACCTTTGATTTGCATATGTGAGAGTGACTCGTTATAGTTCGCTAAATATGTCTCCCACTTTGGGGATTGCATCTTTCTTATAGCTGGGAACGTAATTACACAAGATTGGAATTCACTCTTTCCATATAGGAAAATAGATAAGTAGTTCCCTTATGGACTGATTCAGTGCTTGAACAGCGGGGCCCATATTCCTCTGATCAAAGAAACAGAAAAGATGCATAATGGAGATTGTGTAAGATTGTTCCTTAGAGAATTAGTTGGGCTTAAGGAACAATATGTATCATGGAGGTTAATACGGTAAAATTACCTAGCCATGGATACGAACTACTTGTGAAGGATCAAAGTGTAGTTAATGATATTAGCCAATGGACATAACTATGTCTATAGTACTAAGAGTGCAACTCTAGATATTTAGTGGAGTTGTCTAGAAGTTAATGAATAAGAATTAATTGATTAAAAGTGTTTGATGAATGTAATTCTATATCATGGGAGCTTAGTCCTATAGGTCCATTAAGTTCTCAAAACTAACGCATGTAATTGAGAACATAAATTAATATGAATTAATTTCTTTGGAAAAATGGTTTCAAGTATTTAATTTTAAGTTGTCAAATTAATTAACGCAAATACAAATAGAGGAGTCTATTTGATTGATTAAATGAAATTAAATAGAGGAGTCTATTTAATTATTTAATTAACGGTGAAATTAAATAGAGGAGTCTATTTAATTATTTATTTAATAGAAGAGTCTATTTAATTATTTTAATAGAGAGATTAAATAGAGGAGTCTATTTAAATATTTAATTTGAGGTAGTCAAATTAAAGAGGAATTAAATAAATAAAATGAGTTTTATTTATATAAATATTTAATGGAATTGTTCTATTAAATTAAAAAGAAAATATAAAAATACCCATTATTATCATGGTGATGATGATGTGGGAGTGTGACCCATGGGTAGGGTCACACGCCACTTTGGTTAATTTTTAACCAAGTATTTGCATTTTATTTTATTTAAAATATATGGAATATCTTAATTTAAATTAATATGATTAATTTAAATGAGTAAGATATGAAATAATTAATAAGGATTAATTTAAATTGGGATATGGAAATATCTTATTATAGAACAAGATATTATATCTTAATTATATAATATCTTTATTTAATTATTTGATAATTAAAAGATATTCAAAAGATTTTCTTAGGTCTTAGTTTTCCTATAAATAGGAATCTTGGGGTGACCCCAAAACACACAACTAAGAGATAAAAGAAAAGGCTAAGAAAATTTCTTCTCCTCTCTTTCTCTCTGCCGCCGCCCCCTTAGGGTATAGGGAAGATTTCTTCACTCTTCCTTTTTCCAAAGAGGATAGTCCCCACGCACCGATTATCTTTTGTGCTTAGTGAAGAAGAACTTTTTGGTGGTCTCAGGATCGCAACCAAGAACGACGAGGAAGAGCCAAACACTTCTCTACAAGGGTTAGTTTTATGTTTATGCATTACTTTTAGAATAATATTATACCGCAAGGAAAAATCATTGAGACTTCCGTTTGAGAACTCTTTTAGAGGCCTCAATCCCAACAGTACCCATATATTAATATATTGAAAAAATTGGAAACAATAAACTAGAATTTGTTGTTTCTAAAATTTCTATACAATTTTGGGAAGGATTTCTAAAAAAGAGAGAAACAAGAAACAAGGTTACCAAACAGACCCTAATTTTCACATAATTTTTTTATAATGAGAAACATAAATACGAAACAATTACCAAACATGTTTCTCTTTTTTCTCCTTCCCATAAATAGGAAACAAGAAAGAATTACCAAACGTTTCTATTAAAAAAAACATAAACAAAAAATGAGAAATAATTATAAATTAGGATTAATTACAGTGTAAACTATATTGGAGCAGTTAGTTGCTAAAATATAACACATCGATGTTTAATATAGAAAAGGATATTTAATGCCTTACACAACAGTGCTTACTTTTTTTCATGCCTGATTTGACCCCGATTTTTGTATTTGGTTCATTTAGAGACTTATATTCGCTCTCTTTATTTAAAAAACACATTTCCTTAATTTTAGGTATTTATTTCATACTTCATTATTCAAATATCCTAACCTCTCTCTAAAACTCTAGGTTTCTAATTAGAAAGTTCATCCCTCTTTATCCATTAGGGATGGAAAAATTCTGCATGGGTTAGGGGGACCCTATAAGTGTGGGGAATCCCCGTTTTATTAGGGTTAGGGATAAATTTTTTCCCCGATTTGTTTTAGGGTATGGAGATGGGAATACATTCCCGGCCCCCGAACCCGGTATTTTAATAATATCTTATGTATTTTGTTTACTTTTTATTTTTATTTATTGAAAAAAATATATAATATGGTTATATTAACTGTGTGGGGGTATTTCTCTCACATAGATGAGCATATGCCGCCACGTGCTGGGTTCTCACCGATGCGACTACCTGAAACAGAGAGAGACGATGATCAGAAGGGTACCAGTATGGTACCGGCCAAGGACCCTCTGACGATCAAGTTAGGTGGCGGTAGGTGAGCAAGTAGAGTGCGCCACAAGAATGGATTAAGATTAGGTAAGCTTAGAGCTTGTTTGAACTTACTTGATTTGATAGGTCAAGTAATCTTTTATAGTCTTTTGATCGTGGGCCTTTTGACTAGGCTAGTGCAGGACTAGGCTTGTGGATTTCTTAACGGTCAGGTGGGAAGCATATCCCCCAAGCAGTGATCTTGATGGGCCTGAATCCCATGTGGACCGGTCTGATGTACCCGACCCGTGTGAGGGCTATTTTTACCCTTACATTTTCCCCTATTTCTTGGATCAGAAAGTCCATTACAGGGAATATAATATGCTCAGATTTTCGTTATGTCTCTTCATACGATCTTCATTGTTCGGAAAGACGCGACCTTCTGGAAAATAGTCCTGTTAGGCCCCTCGAATGTGCTTGGTTTCCAACGAATCCTTACGAATGTGGATCGTTATGACCTTCCCCATGTGTCACTATGGTTTGACGCGTGGCCCTTCCTTTAAATAGTGTTCATCCTCAAAATTAAAGGCTTGTTTGTCGTCTGAATCCCAAGGGTTCTCTAAAGATACTTCGCTTACGAAAAGCTTTCTACCATTGACGCTCTGCTCTTCAAGTTTTCCCAGTTTCATTCAAAGGTTAGTCCTTCGCTCTTGTTCTTTGTTCTTTTCTTCTACCATGGATAACTTTGTAGAACCCCCACAGCTAAAGGTCTTAGGACTCCCAGGGTAGTGGTAGGAGACGATGACATAGATGGTAGGGTTTTTTAGAGAGACGGGTCTTGGAGTGAGAATGTTGTTTCCCCTTCTCCCTTGCTTGTTCAAGAATCGTCCTGGGGTGAACCCGAAGGGAATAAACCTGTCGTAGATCGTCTTTCCCTGCTTGATAGGGATTCTCTTTCTTCTGTAAGGGAGTTAGGGTCCCTTTTTGAGATTACTGTGGAGTTGGATGCCGAAACTGTTGGGATTATGCCCTAGAATTCGTAATTTGAATATTTTATGAATAAATAAAAGTATTATTTTAGTGAATTTTGTGCAATTTATTATATGTTGATATTCGCTAAATATTCAAACATTAATAGAAAATTCCAGAGTTACTAATTCTATAATCTTGACTACTATGAGATATAAGGTGGATATAGTCCAAGATAGTAACTCAAATAGTCTACAGTAAATGAATACGGTTAGGAAACCTTATTCTAGTAACACTGTGGATGTTGTTCACTAATTTGATCCAAATTGTTATGGGATTACACGTGGAATTTTACAACTAGATAAGATTTGTCTACGCACCTGGTCTGACCGCTGTACTGGGCACCTGGTCCGAAACACCTGGTCCAAAGCACCTCGTCCAAGGCACCTCGTTTGACCGCGGTGCTGGGCACCTGGTCCGAAGCACCTCGTCCAAAGCACCTCGTCTAACCGCGATGCTGGGCACCTGGTCTAAAGCACCTGGTCCAAAGCACCTAATCCAAAGCACCTCGTCTGACTGTGGTACCTAGGCATAAAGTCTATGCACCTGAAAAGACCTGGCTATACAGTCTCCAACACAGACCTACATATCTAAACCGAAGACAAGTATCCACTTGGGAAACGACATGTGGCGCAACCCACAAGCAACACGTAATTGAGAAGCAACACATGACCCAATCCCGGCGCGACACGTGGTACGATGATGTCATCAACCTAATCTCCTATAAAAAGGAGAAGAAATTCATTCATTAAGTAACTAATTTTAACTACTATTCTCTCTGGCACACTAGCTCTGCTTGATCTGACTTTAGCATCGGAGGGTGTTAGGCCGGCACCACACCGGTGCACTTTTCCTTTCCTGTGCAGGCACCTACGTAGCACGCCGTCGAAGCAGCGCACTACCTCTGACTTATCCCATAAATTAAGTTCGTTGCCTACGTGGAAGATATCCATTTTTACGCAACAGCATTTGGCTCCGTCTGTGGGAAGAGTATATAACTAAGTGCTCTACCATCAAGGATGAGTCGAAGAAGTCAACACGGTGATGATGTAGATGACGGTGAAAACCGTAACCCTCGCAATACGAGATATCAAACTCGTAGCAATAGAGAACGATGATAACAAGCTGATGAAAATCAATAAGTAGTAAGAGTTGTGCCGATGTCAGGCGGAAGGGTAGATGCTCTAGAAGAGCAAGTTCGAGGGGTGAATCGAGATCTTGCTAAAGTACTTGAAATTCTTACACAAAAAACTGATCACGAAGCCCCTGCTCACAACCAGGAAGTACAATCTAAGAAAGACAAAAAACCTATAGAACGTATAGGTGAATCACGAAATCATGAGAATAATGGTTCAAAAGGGAAGTCAAAGTTAAATATCCAGGACAGTTCCTCTTCCTCTCATAACTCTTCTCGCAACAAGCAACCTAGTAAAAAAAGAAAGTCCGACCTCAGAGAAATTCTCAATCAAAAGAGAAAAGAACATTCAGATGTTGTGAAGTCTACTGCAGAAAGTGTCCAGCCTTGGGCGCCAGAGTTGAAAAAACTCCAAGATCAACTTGGTCATATGAAGAAAGAGTATAGAGGAAAGACTACTCTTGCACTAGAAGATCTACTTGAGCAAACTGAGCCGCCATTCACCGATGATATAATGGAGGTGGAGCTTTCGACCAAGTTTAAAATGCCAACTATGACCACGTATGATGGTTCAAAGGATCCAATCGAGCATGTCGATATGTTTCGGACCTGGATGGAGCTCCAGGGAGTCCGAGATGCTATCAAGTGTAGGGCATTCCCCCTTACATTAAGAGGCCCTGCTTGTGGTTGGTACAGACAGCTCAAGCCGAGGACAATCTCTTCATTTAAAGACCTCACTCGATCTTTTGTAACTCAGTTCCTTGGTGGAAGAGATCATAAGAAACCGGCCATGCACCTTTTGACTGTGCGTCAGAAGTCAGAGAAGAGCCTCCAAAACTATATAGTAAGATTCAACAGCGAGGCATTGAATGTGGAAGGTTATAGTGAAGACATAGCTCTACTGCTATGATGGCTGGCTTGAAAGATGAAAAACTTTTATGGTCTCTAGGCAAGAAAACACCTGCTACATACACAGAGCTACTTGCTCGAGTGCAGAAATACATGAGCACTAGAGAGTTACTAAATGCAAGAGAAACTCCAGATGAAGGAGGTAGTAGTAGAAATTCTGAGTATAAAAGAAAAGGCTCAACAAATGACCTCACTTGGAGGACTGACCGTCACGAGGATGACAAGAGACATAAGTCGAGAGACCAACTTGATAAGCTGAGTCTTCCTCCTAGTAAATTTAAAAAATACACTCTCACCACAGTTCCGATCGAACAACTACTCTTGGAGATCAAAGACAAGAACTTGGCAAGGTGGCCGCCTAGGATGATAACGGGGTCAAACAAGAGGAACAAAGACAAGTATTGCCTCTTCCATAAAGACCACGCGCATACCACCTCTGATTGCTTAGATCTCAAGGAAGAAATTGAGACCCTAATTCAAAAAGGGTACTTGAAGGAATTTGTGAGAAGTAAAAGAGATGAGGAAGATCAGGACCGTGATGATCAAAATTTTCCAATTGAAGAATTAATAACCATCTTTGGGGGCCCGACTACTGAAAAGGAGCCCAAGCTCTAGAAAGGACCATGCTGGGTCACTGGGGTATTGGTCAAGGCATCAACACATTGATCAAACTCATCTAAAAGGCTCTACAATACCTATGAAGATGTCAAGCAACTTAGATTTTATTTCAGCCATTTTATTTATTGCAGTTTTCATTTCCAATAAAGTCTTTTATTGTAAGAAGTTGGAAAATAAAATGAATAACACCGTACTTTTTCTACTTATTTCATTTATGAGAGTTAAATCATTTAGAGAACTCTTAGATTCAAGCTAGATTTCAAGACGTAAAACTCTACTCGAGTGGGGGCCAACTACGTCAACCTACTATAAAAAGTTCTAAGTCCGCCACAGTGGAAGAGCTAAATAAAAAAATTCTAAGTCTACTAGGGAGTGCAGGGCTCGCAAGAGCCGCACCTGGAAGAAGAATTTAAAACAACTAAAAAATTCTAAGTCTACCAAGGAATGTAGGGCTCGTACGAGCCGCACCTGGTAGAAGAATTTAAAACGACTAAAAAATTCTAAGTTTATCAGGGAGTGCAGGGCTCGCACGAGCCGCACCTGGAAGAAGAATTTAAAACGACTAAAAAATTCTAAGTCTACTAGGGAGTGCACCTGGTAGAAGAATTTAAAACGACTAAAAAATTCTAAATCTACCAAGGAGTGCAGGGCTCGCACGAGCCGCACCTGATAGAAGAATTTAAAACGACTAAAAAGATTCTAAACATTTTTATTCTTGAAGTGCAACAAGAAAGAAGGTAGGAAGAAAAGCAAAAAAAACAGAGAGAGAAAAAAAATACAAGGCACGCGAGTCAAAGCGTGACCCGCGTGCCGACCCGCAGGTCAGGTTTTGACCCGCGGGTATTTACACCAGCAGGTGTAAAAAAAATGATGCATGACACGCGGGTCAAAACCTGACCCGCGTGTCAACTCGCGGGTCACGCTTTGACCCGCGAGTTTCTGTTTGATTTTTAAAATATATATATATCTATATATATATGGGTTATCTATATTAATAGCCACTATAAGCCTCCTTATAAAACTTTATATCCACTATCCCAAAAATAAAGGATTATATCCACCTGGAGAGAGAAAGAGAAGAATGCAAAGACAAAAAAACCCTTACACGGTTACAAATGGAAAACAATCAGATTTTTAGGCGTGATATTCGAAACACATGCAGACGAAAAAGTAATTAATTGTAATAATTTCATTTTGCAACAAAAATCGTGCAACCCTTCTTCTTCTTCTTCTTCTTCTTCTTCATTTCTTTCCCTCTTTCACTTTTAGTTTCTCTCATCCTTCCATCCATTCACTTTCAGATCTCAATCCCAAAATCTAAAAAAAATCCATTGCTATCAATTTTTTCATTTCCAAAAAAACCATTCATTCGAAGGAAAACGCCTCCTTCGTAAAGGATTTTTCCATAATGGCGAGGGTTTTACGCTTCAAGACCTCTCATCAAAATGTAAGACCATTTTTTTTCTAAGGTTATATTTCTCTCATTTTGTAAAATGGTTTTTTCTAATTTCACTAATCTCGATTCAAAAAAAAGACCGTATGTTGGGTTAATATTTGAACGACCATGTAATTATCATGATTAGTTTTATGCTTGTTGATCTATATATGAAATATATATTGTTATTCGTATACGATCTGTATACTATTAAGCTTCCAATGTTACGTTATGTTATGCCCTTTGTCATGTATACGATCTGTATACTGTTAATTATAGCAAAAAATCTAAACAACCATGTAATGACCATTCTTTAAAAATGCCAGTCAAAGCTGAAAAAAGTATATTATGTGTTATGTTTGTTGTCTTGTATATGATATGTATACTGTTAATCAGTTAATCATAGCGTTATATCTAACAACAATGTAATGACCATTCTTTAAAAATGTCCATCAAAGCTGTTAAACCATGCAATGGAGTATGGTCTATTATGATGTATATGAACTTTATAATATACAACGTATATGCTCTGACTTATAAATATATACAAATTAACATGTATACAACACATACACTATATTCTCTATTTCATGCCAATTTTCAGACTGATGAAGCATGGGATGGGAGAGAAACAAATGCGGAGCCGGAAAAAGAAATTTTTACAGAACCAGTGACAAATTTGGCAAATGATCAGGTGATTTTCTGGTTTAATACAAAAAAGGAGTATTAAAGGATGATGAAGCAGGAACAACAAAAAAGGGCAAGACTCAAATAAATGAAGATGACCCTGATTTCAGCCTTAAGACAACTCAGGAAATGAAAAACATGAAAAAGAAGAAATAGTTTAAATCTTTGTTATGAATTTGGAATGATACAATTATTACTTGCCATCAATTTCTTGTTATTTGTTTTGGATTCTGAAACTTTTGTAAATGGTTCTGTTTTGGAACCGATTTAAGGATTTCAATTACAATCTAATTAGTCTGACTGTGTATGTTTACTTATACATGTATTGAAATTAAGATTATGATGGTTTGTATTTATATAAGTATTGTATATATTGTATACGAAAATAAACAATACACCATGTACATGATATACGAAATGAACATATAGCATAAATTGAAATTAAGAAAAATGATGATTTGAATTTATATAAGTAATGTATATATTGTATACGAAAACAAACAATACACCATGTATAAAAATATACGAAATGAACACGAATATATACAATTTTTAATTTTGATTTGAACATACAACATATATATCTAAGATTTATACCATTTAGACATATATCAATATATAACTTCCAGGATATAACAATAAGAAAAAAAACTATAATTAAATAAACAACTATTTTTTTTCATCTACACTTTTATTTTTTTTTCGATCGTATATGCGAAGCAACTCGTATATGAGTTGTTTCATATACACCATATGCATTTCCATCCACCATTGCAATATCGGATATCCACATCCGGACTATACGGTATATCCGATCTCCTGACGTATATCAACACAATCATATACAGGATTGTCATCATTAACATCTTCATTCTAAAAAACGAAGCAGAGAAACGCAATCGTTATCGCCATCAAAAGGAATATTTAGATCCTTGTGAAGTGTTTGCTAAAATACCACAAAGAAATCCTTCCCCACCAGAAAGAGCGACCATTCCTTGGAATATTGATGGTAAAGATAGAGGTTGAAGAAGATGAACTATTTTCCCCCAACAAATAACTTCCTGTTTCCCACTAGCATCAATGGCACAAAAGAACCCATCAGGGCCAAATGCAGCTGAAATAGGCCCCATTGATCCAAACCCAGATACATAAACGAAGCAAAGAACCAAAAAAACACAAACTTTAGGAACAAAATTAAGAGATTTAAAAAGGGTAGAGTTGATTCCCATGATTTAGCCAAAGCTACTACTTTTACGAATTCTCTTGAAAAAAAAAATCAATCTTGTCATGGACTGAAAATAGAGTAAAAGCTTGGCTTTTGTGATATCGTTTTCGTTTCCTGAAGAAATTAAAGAAAGAGAGAGAGAGAGAGAGAGAGAGAGAGAGAGAGAGAGAGTAAAACGTAGGAGAATAGAGAGATAAAAGATTTGTTTTAGAAATCGAGAGAGAGAGAGAGAAAATAAAAAATGAAGGGGAAGAGACTTCTAGGGAAAATAAAGATCTGACAAAAAAATAAAAATAAACATTAAAAAGAAAAATGCAATAAATGTGCCAGCAATCAACAATTAAATGAAAAAGGGTAAAAAAGGGAAAAATTTAAACAAAAAAACGTTGGAAAAAGAAAAAGTGGCTGAAAACTTTTATTTTTTTATTGGTGGCTAAAAACTTTTATGACTATATGAAAAGTGGCTAAATATATAATTTTCCCATATATATATATATATATATAATTAAATTGCTAATGAACAGCACCAGGCACTGTTCATTAAAAGCATTTTATGAATGAACAGCGCCTACGGCGCTGTTCTTAATTATATATATATATATATATATATATATTTTAACTCTTTTTTCTTCTACCTACTTTCAATTCTACTCTCGATTTATATTTTTTCCATTCCTTAATCCATCAACTTCAGTTCGTCAAGCCCTAAATTATTAAATTTATACGTTTTAAGAGAATTTATCTTAAACTTATAAAGGGGGCAATATGTACCTGATAATTTGACGCCCTACCACAGTTGTTTCTACTTGATGAGAAGGCAAACCTGCAAAATCGAGAAATTGAAAAAGACGATGTCAAAGAGAGTCTTCGAATAAAAGAAAGAAAGGAAGAGAGAATTTAAAACTTACCAGTTCTCCAAGTTGTGAATTATGTAAGAAGGTGAACTTTGATATTTATAGAGATTTGATCTTATCTCATGATTTGATCTTATCCCTGATTTGATTCTTATCTCCTGATTTGGTTGATATCTCAATCGTTGGATCGAGACAAAGGCAACGACTCAGATCTCTTAATTAATTTATGATGAGGTCAGGTCCAACAAAAATTAAAGCACCTGGTCTACCGTGGTATTTATGTTAGGAATGGTGTCCTAGAACTTGTACTTATTTAATAAAAATAATTTATTAAGAATAAATTAAATAAATAAACATAAGTTCTTTATATTATCTAGATTGATTCAATTAATGATATTAGGAATATATGGAAATATATAAATATCAAACATTCAAATAGTAAACCCTAAGTTACTCTTATGAAATCACGACTTAGTATGTGAGTCATACAAGAGGATTAAAGTCGAGATGAGTAACTTAAACGTGTCTACAGTAAACGGATAACGTTTGGGAACCTTATCCTAGTAACACTGTTGATAGCTTCGCATTTTGTTTATAGACAAATGATTGAATCATGATCATTCATGTGGGAGACATGAAATGGAAGTATCATATGCAATGTTGATTGTATAAGACAGGACCACGATGTTCGATCAAATTTCTCATTAGTACCGTTTACGAGAAATAATCGAATATCAAACTAAGTTTATCAACCGTGATAGATCTCAATCTTGAGTGAAATGCGGACTCCTATTCGTGGAGTTATGTTCTTTGATTCACATAGTTGAGAGCGATCTGTAAGAACGCTCAATACACTCCTGTTTTGGGAACATGACTAGATAAGTAGTTGGGAACTGATTTTCACGAGATGGAATTCATAACTTTCCTATAAATTAACGGTATCAGTGCGATACCTAAACATTTTAGGAACTTTAAGAAACTCCCTTGATGTACTGATTCGAGACATGAACAAGTGACGTCACGACTTCTATTGATCACAGAAGTATCTTATCTCTAGTTCGACTAAAGATAAAGTTCATTGGAGAATCAGCGGGAACACAAGAATAAAGCGGTAATTACAGGGGCAAAACGGTAAATTTATCCGCCTGTACTTATGAGGATTCCACGTGAAGGATATATCACAGATATAAATAAAAGATAAACTAAATGGACATAACTCATCTATAGTGAGGGGAGTTCAGCTATGAATCTATAGTGGAATTATTCATAGTTAGATAATAAGTAATTAACTGATTATGTGTTAATCACTTAATTGACTAATTATTAAGCCCATGATCTATAGGTCCATCGGGTCCCTATGCTAGCCCAAATATCGTAGTCGCGAAATCAAGTAGAAGAAATGGAAATTTTAAGTAAAGTGAATTACTTAAAATAGGCAATATTAATTGTTTAAATATTGAGTATATTTAAACGGTAATTAATATAAACATTATTAATTGTTTAAATAATGAGTTTATTTAAACATGAAATTAATAATGAAATATTATTAATTATTTAAATATTGAGTATATTTAAATGGTAATTAATAATTTGAAATTAATTAACAATTATTAATTGTTTAAATAATTATATTTAAACGGAAATTAATAATTAAAATTAATTAAATTAATAATAAAATATTGTCAATAAAATTATTAATTTATTAATAATTATAATATTTATTATTAATTATTTAAATAATGAAAATTATTTAAATGGAAATTAATAATTAAATATAAATTGGATAATATTTAGTCGGGAGAAAATATTAATATTATTAATTGTTTAAATAAAATATTTTATTTAAATGGTAATTAATAAATAAATTAATTAAGTTGGACTTATTAATTTAAGAGAGAATTTCAAGCCCAGTTGGATTAATGAACCCAATTGGAATTGGCCCAAAATAATTAATTAAATAAATTGTATTTATTTATTATTTTATGATGATAAATTCGGCCATGACATGTATTTTGAGGAGATAATTGGTTGAATTATATCCTAAAATAATTACATAGATTTATTTACCCAAGATAAATAAAAATAAAGAAAATAAAATAATCTCCTATTTATCCATGGCATTTTCGAAATTGCTAGATAAAGGAAAGAGATAATCTTTTTTCTTTTTGTATTTATCTCTATAGATTAATCCTAATGTGATTAGGATTCCTATTTTTCTATAAATAGGAGGGTTGGGTTATTCATAAATCACACAATTCAATTCTTTGGAAATTGAAAAATCTCTCTTCCTCCTTTTTTTCTCCTTTTGCCGATTTTGCTATTCAAAATTGGGAAGAAAATATTTTTCTTCTTCCCAATTTCTTCTTAAGTTCGATCCCACAATCGGATTTCGTTTGATCGATCGGGATATAGCGTAGAAGATCCAGGTGTTCTTGAGGATTTGATGTTTGAAAGAAACCTCCAACCGATTCTCCATATTTTACTCAATGTAAGTAAAGGGTTTTAATTTTTCGAAAAACAAGCATGAATCTACATGTTTTTATCACAAATTGCATGATATTAATAGATCCTAAATTAAGTGTTAATTTGTGTTACTAAATAAATTCCGCTAATTTAGTAAATCATCCCTTCAATTTAGGCACCTGGTCTGACCGCGGTACTTGAGAACAAAAAATTAGGGAAGATTAAATTTTCTTTGGTGGTGGAGGCTTCAGAAGAATTTTTACGAATTTTTACTTTGAATATTTTCGGGAAATTAATTGAAGCAAAATTCCACTTTGAAAGAATACTCCCAAGTAGCATTGAACTCGCATCTCAACTCAACTCGAGAGTAGGGGGCCTCTGTTATGGGATTACACGTGGAATTTTACAAGTGGATAAGATTTGTCTACGCACCTGGTCTGACCGCGGTGCTGGGCACCTGGTCCAAAACACTTGGTCCATGGTCCAAAGCACCTGGTCTAAGGCACCTCGTCTGACTGTGGTACCTAGGCATAAAGTCCATGCACCTGAAAAGAGTTGGCTACGCAATCTCCAACACAGACCTACATATCTAAACCGAATACAAGTATCCACTTGGGAAACGACACGTGGCGCAACCCACAAGCGACACGTAATTGAGAAGCAACACATGGCCCAATCCCGGCGTGACACGTGGCACGATGATGTCATCAACCTAATCTCCTATAAATAGGAGATGAAATTCATTCATTAGGTAACTAATTTCGACTATTATTCTCTCTGTCACACTAGCTCTGCTTGCTCTGACTTTAGCATCGGAGGGTGTTAGGCCGGCACCACACCGGTGCACTTTTCCTTTCCTGTGCAGGTACCTACATAGCACGCCGTCGAAGCAGCGCACTACCTCCGACTCATCCCATAAATTAAGTTCGTTGCCTACGTGGAAGATATCCATTTTTACGCAACAACACAAATCATTAGCATGATGTAGATGCAAGTGGAGACATCATATATAATGAGTTTATATAAGACTGGACCAGGATAATAAATCGATTCCTAAATAACATCGTTGATAGGAAATGATTTATAATATCAAATTACGTTATTAAGATTGATACGTCTCAATCCTGAGTATGTTGTGACCTCATATTAATGAAGTCTTTTTCTTTGATTCACATGGTTGAAGGTGATCTGTTGATACACTCAATAAACTTCTGTTTTGGGGAAATGACTATGTTGGTGCTTGGGAACATTTCTATACAAGATGGCATTCATAACTTTCCTAAAACAAATGAAAGTGTTAGTGCGACACCATTCTAACCTAGGAACTTTAGGTATCTCCCTTGTTGTAATGATTCGGTACTTGAACATGAGGCCTCACCTTCTCACTGGCCCGAGAAGGATTGTTCTATACTTGAAAACTATAGAAAAATGTTCATTAGAGAATCATCGGGTACACAAGGATAAAAGAGATCATTACAAGGGTAAAACGGTAATTTTGACCCAAGTTGTAATTATGAGATTACCACGTGAAGGATATGTCAAAAAAACTTAATAAAAAATGGACATAACCCATCTATAGTGAGGGGAGTTCAACTTAGAGTTTATAGTGGAATTACTCTAAGTTAATAATTATGATTAATTAATTAATGAGTTTAATTAATAAATTAATAATTATTGGAGCCCATGATCTATAGGTCCATCAGGTCATTATGCTAGCCCATATATCATTATAACCAACCAAGTTATTAATTTAACAAGGAAGAAAGAATTATATTTAAGTAATTTAATTGCTTAAATAAAGGGAAATATTAATTGTTTAAATAAAAGGTTTATTTAAATGGAAATTAATATAAATATTATTAATTGTTTAAATAATGGGTTTATTTAAATGGAAATTAATAATTAATATTATTAATTAAATAATGAGTTAATTTAATTTAATAATAAAAGGAGAGAATTATATATATATATATATATATATATATATATATATATATATATATATGTTTCGTGAAACAAGTGAATATTTTACCCAAAATAATTAATTAAATGGATTTGATCCAATATTAATTATTATATGTGTTTTATGAATTTATGTAGTTAATTAGAAATAATTATTTTATTTTTTCTAATTTTAATTACTTAAGATAAGATAAATATTAAAAAAAAAAGTAAAAGGATAAATTGTTATCATGAGCACCACTTGGCATTTAAAGGAAAAATCAATTTTCTTAATGCCATTGATTTTGACGCCACTTGATTTATTTTTTTATATTTTTTTAAATTTAATTTTTAAATAATTTTGATTATTTAAATTAAAAGAAATAAGAATCCTAATTTGATTAGGAAACCAATTCTTATTTTCTTATAAATATGACCATTGGGTGCTCATATTTAATGACTTGATTTTTATCAATAGCTCTTTTTTTTTCCCTATTGCCAATTTTGGCTTCTTAAAATAAGAAGAAATTTTCTTCTTCTTTTGTTTTTCCGGTTTGATTCCCATAAGTCGGGTTGGTTTGTGATCGGTATATAGCGTAGAAGACTTGGTGAAGTGGATTGATGCTGTAAAGAAAACCCCAACCGATTCTCCATTAAATCTACAATGTAAGTTTTCGAAAGCCTTATATTTCTAGTTTAAGGTTTGATCACAATTGCATGTTATTAACGAACCCGTAATTAAATGTTAATTAATTTACTAAAGAAATTCCGCTAATTTAGTAAATAGTTCCTTCAGAAACCACAATCTCTTTTGTCTCTTTCCCTTTAGTGGGAGGGAGTTCCTCCCTTATGGGCCCTGCCAATGTACTTAGCTCTTTCGACCCTCTTCCTTCTGAACCAGTCATCGAGAAAATTAGGATGAAGAAAAAGAAGAAGAAAAATCGCTCGAAAAGTAAGAAATCCAAGTCCACGACTACTCTTCCTGTCTCTATGCCCTCGATAGGGGTGGGCTCCACCTCGATGGATTCCACTAACGCCTTGAGTCCTCCTAGGTCCCCCATACTTGATCTGGTCGAGGAAGAAGCCGGTGGAAAATGAAGAAGTCTCGGTTGAGGGCAATACATGAGGAAAGAGGCCCCGCCCATTATGTGTCTAGGATGACACAAAGGGGACTCGATAAGTTGGGCTGACTACGCCATCCCTTCAGATTTTGAGATGAGGCTCCCAACCGAGTCAAAACAGGTTTTGCTTTCTCTAGGAGAGGGCTGGACTACCCTTTATCCGATGTTCTTCAAGTGTGGGGTTCAGTTTCCCCCTCCTTCTTTATTGGTGGATCTTTTCTGTGGGTTTGAGATCACTATAAGTCAGGTCATGCCGAACGCGTTTAGAGCCCTGGTTACCGTCATGGTTCTATGTTCGAGTTTGGGCTGATCTCCCATATCTGGGGCATTCACTCGAATTCCTAAGACAAGATGCGTTTTGTCCTCTAGAGTCATCAACGTCCTGCCTTAGTTGAAGAGAATTCGGGTGATAAAGGCTGAAAGGAGGAGTGGTTCTTCATTCCTGGGCCCATCTTACCTGGAGGCTGGACTCTTCCTGCTTCTTGGGAAGACAAGGGTGAGGGATTAGATCCTCATTATTACTTGCTCTGTTTTTTTTCTTAACTACTGTGTTTAGTCAATGATCTCTGTGTTCTCTTATCAGCGAAAGAATTTCTTCCGAAGAGCATTTCCAGGGAGGAACTCTCTCGTTGTAAAATTCTTAACAGGTTGGGACCTTTCTATTGGGAGGAACTCTCTCGTTGTAAAGTTCACTCAGTATCCTTGGATCCTTTTCGGGAAGCTTTGGACTCCTCCGGAAGGCTTTGAGCCCGTTGTCCCCCGTGAGTATTTTATTCGGACTTTGCTCCCTTTTACCTCTTTAAATGTGCCTTCGTGGCTAACCCGATGGGTTTGTTCTTTCAGGTCTAAGTAAGAGAATGTCAGAGAAACAGCTTATCCTGGTTCCGAACTCTGCCGATCCAAACGCTTTTTTTGCTCTCCTTGAGAATGTGAGGAAGAAGAGAGTTGAAACGGGGTCTCCCGCCCAACCAAAAAGGGAAAGAGGTGGTCAGATCCAGTCGGGCCACTCCCAAACATTCCCGCCTTTCGAGTAGTGGGCTCGCCGTGGTGATCGAGGTACCAGACGTCGCTGCGGGAACCGCTGTGGAACCTGCTGCGACCTCTCCTGCTCCCAAGCGACAGAGGCGGAATACTCGGGGCGTACGAACGCGCAATAAGGGGCGTAGATGATTTTGTGCGGAAGAATCCTGATATGGTCTACCGATCTTTTTCTCCTGAATCGGGTGCACCCTCTTTAAGTTGTTTTGACATTGCAACTTCTAATTCTATGGGGTTTGAACAAGATGCTTCTTCGGCGCCTCAAGACTTGACAACTGATGAGCTCATTCATCCTTTGATTCTAAATCCTCCTACCCCGACCTCATGGACTGGGACTTACTTACCGACCGAGGCTCTTGCACCGATGAGTGGAGCTTTCTCTATGGGTGGACGGCTCTCATTGCTTAGGGAGATTCGTCGCTCCCGGGCATGAGTATGACCTTCATTCTCTTTCTAAAGAGTATATCCTTCGATGGGCGTTTGATGCGGTCGGATACGCTCCGGATATGAGGGCTCTCCAGCTGGCTCCTCTTATCGACTATGCGGATGGGGGAAAGACTTTGGCCAATATGTGCTATCACATTTGGCTGGTGAGTACGCTAAACCTTCTCTGTCTCTATCCTTCTTACTTTTTTTTTACTTTAATTTTCCTGAGCGTTGTTGTGTTTGTTTTCTTCATGGGGCTCAAGCCTCGACCCAGATGGCCTTAAATCTGGAGAGCCTAATGTCGAAGTGTAACAACCTGAAGTTTGAAGTGGTTGAATTGAAAAACGAATTGGACAAGTATCGAATTGGACTGAGGCCCTTCGGCTCAAGTCTTTCCTTCGGGAAGTTGAGCAGAAGATTTCTAGTTTAGAGGCTGAGGCTTCCGGTTAGTTGGCTAAACTCAAGCGTGTTAAGGAGAATGAATTCATCTGGAAGAACAATGACGCCCTGAAGTGACTCCATGACGGCGCTAAGGCCGGGCAGATAAAAGCTCAGAGGCTTTTGGATATCGAACTTAAGCAGAGTTCCAAGGCCATGGATGATCTTCACCGGAGCGAGGAATCGTTAAGGGGGGGGGGTCAGGGAAGAGCTGGTTGCCGCTGTTTTGGAGAATACCTCTTTGAAGTCTCAAGTGGCTGAACTTTTTCCTTTGAAGGAAAGTGTTGGGGATCTCGAAACTAAACTGGCCAAGGCGACAAAGCTACCCGCGCAGACCACACTCATTGGGCTGGAGATTGGGAGAGACTCAGTCAAGGTGGCCTTGGCCATTACCGAAGATCTCCAGGAGCTGCTTAGCCCGATCGTTCATAATGAGGCTATTGAACTTCGGCTCAAGCTGATGGAGCAAGTCCAAAGTTTGCTCCCTTCCCATGGCGATGCTTCGGTTCAAGGCGAGGTCAAAGTTGATGAAGAGATTTCGACGGAGGAAGATGGCGATGCGACAACTGATGATGCCCTTCTGGGCCCCCCTCTTGATGCGACTGTTTATGTTTCTGACTGAGTTTGCTTGGGTAGCCTCCGGATTGTGGAGCCCCCATCTTGAACAATTTTATTTTTTCGCCTGAATTTGCTATTTTCCCAATTTGTTTGCAAAATACATAACTTATTCGCATTTGTATCTTAGTTATCGCTTATTTTGCTCGCTTTTCCCTTTCGCACCTCGCAATGCCCCATTTCACGAAGTATCTTTCCATTGGGTCATCCTAGACTTTGAAACAGAGACTTAGTTACTTATTAAGGTGAAAGTTTTCTTTCCGTAGAAACTTTTCATGCTTAGGTAGACCAAGACTTTTTCTTTCGGAGAAGGCTCTAAGTGCTTGGACGGACCAAGGCTTTCGCTTCCAGAGAAGGCTTTGGATGTTTACTTACAACATACACAATTTTTAAAAGAAGGTGTCACAACGTGTTTGCCATGCGGAGCGGCCGACATCCTAATGTATTAGGTCTCTTATATGAAAATGAAATGGAAGTCGCCATCAACCATATTAGGGTGTGATTGATCACCAAATTCAAATAAAAAGAAATGGTCTACGAAAATCAAGTTAGGTTCGGGAGTCATTTATGTGTAGGGAAGGTATTAGCACCCTACAACACCCGTTAAAAAATGGTTACCATATTTTATTTTATATTATCCTAATTAATAAATGGCCCTTATTTAAATGATTTAAAAATATTGATTTTAATTTGTGAAAACAAATATCCCATTTAATCATTTCTTAAATTAAAGAATGAAATAAGAATTGAGATTATAATGGGTTGGGGTTATGACCATTAATTGAACAATATTGGAATTAGAAAATTCCTCACCTAAAGAAATTGAGAGTTTTCACTTCCCAAAATCCCATCATAGGATTGTATTTATATTTTAAAACGTTTTATCATTATTTTTTTATTAAATTACTTTCCCTTTATTTATTTTTAAAAATAATTATGTAATGTTTGTTTATTATTTTTTTTAAGGCTATTCATTATTTTTATGAGAACCCCGATAAGCACATTACTCAGCCTTCACAAACGTGACGATTTTCGTGTGCTTATCGAGATCCAACAAGTATATTAACTTGTCACTAATTAATATTTTTTGTTATTAAATAAAAAAATATCGAATAAATAATAGTAATTGAACATGTAAGATTTGTTTAGTTTAAAAAAGAGGTCCAATCCAATTTTTTTTTTTTTAAAATGATATAATTGATGAAAAAAAAATGTATACACATATATCATATAAAAACGAAATTTACAACTAACTAAAATACATATTAGGAGTCATAACAAATTTTTTTATATATATTTACAGTAACGCATATAAAGAAAAAAAAGGTTTAAAAATCCATGTGAGCACATATAAATGTGTATTTTTTTTTTTTAATATCAATTAAATTAAAAAGGTCAAATGGTTTGAATATAAGAAATATGGACTAAAAGGTTAAACAGAATGAATATATCTTATGACTTATGATAAATTTCTTACACAATATAAAAATCAATCTTTATGCATATAAGAAGCGTTAAACAGGATGGGAAAAATCTTCAAATTTCACCATGAAAACTCTGGTTTTTAGTACTTTGTTTATTTAATTATTTTGTTTTTTTTATTCATATGTGTAATTGAATACAAGTATATATATATTTTTTTTAAAGAAGATATGGACAGTAACATACGAACAAAACCTCTTTGAAACGGTGTCAGGGATACACCAAGTTGGGGCGTTCTCCAGTGAAGATCAAAATCTGGTCGTAGGCCTCAGTTGTATCCGTTGTATGCCGACAGGAATGAACCAACGGCGATATTTTAAAAGATGATTTTGGCTGGAGTTGATTGGAATAATTTTTCTAGGGCTTTTTTTTTAATCGTGACCTCTCTCCTATAATTTGGGGTTATTGCTCAAATTTATAATAAGCTCATGAGAAACAATATAAGGAAATGATTTTTTTTAATTAAAACCAAAATAAATCAGAAATTAAATCACTCCTAAATCAAATCAATCAATCAAATTATCCTCTCATAAATTAGCTCAAATTACTAGCATGACTCATTCTTTCCAAAATCAAATCAAATTCAAAATTTTCAAAAATTTATTCTAATTTTATTTCTGTAATTAAATTATATAATAAAAGATTTTTTTTTTTAAAAAAAAGGATTTAAATAAATTAAAAAAAATCTTTAATTGGAACAATGGGTTAATTTTTAAATAGTATCGGATGAAAATGGGTGTCTACAGAAGGTAAAGCAAAACTTATTATTTCTCTCTTTGCTTGTACATTAGATAAACAAAATAAGCTAACTATAAGTCTTCGGCTCCTCAAATGGCCTTCTAGTCTTCATCACTGCTAATGATGACTATCGGGGCCACCCTCCTTCGCCACTTTGAGGAGGCAAGCAGCTCCTTGAGGGATTTGTTTTCTTCCTCGTAATAATCTAGGAGGTTTTTGGCCTCCCGGAGGCGTTTCTTGAGCTCATCATAGCACTCGGAAGAGCTGTAACCCTCTACCATTTCAGAGGTCTCATTCTCCTCTCGGAGGGAATGATTTTCCCTTTCCAGGGGCCCTATTCGACTGTTTCAGACCTCTAGAGCTTTCGAATTTAAGGACTTTTTTTGGTCACCCTTGAGGTTGCAGTTGAGTTGTCCATAGCTTCAGTCAATCGCCGATTCTGAGGGACGTATGCATGTCATTTCCTATTTTATAAGTGGTCAAGGGCAAGTCTGGTAGGAATCCGGGAAGTTCTTCATTTAATTTGAAGTCATTTCTCAATTAAGACACTTCGCTTCCCGAGGTGATGACACGCATCGTATGGTCATGTCAATCGCCAACCGTCCTCATCAAATTGTGATCCAACGTACACGTCGCTTCACATGTGTCGCTAGTTGTGGCTCCACACGGGATTTTCAACGCACGTCGCGATCTCAATGGCCGCTTACCCCTTTAAATAGGCCTTCATGGACGTTTCCCATCTTCATTTTGAACTCTTTTTCCAAAACTGCCCCTTTTCCGTTACCAGATCCTCTAATATAAGTTAAACTTTTCATTTCCATGGGGCCTCCCCATTTCTTTATGCTTCTTTTCCATGTTTGGCCTTCCTCTTTCCCAGTTCTTACAAAGAGTACTTTGATTTGATCTTCAATGCCTGCTTGATTGGTTTTGGTTTGCTGAGATCTTGTGGGTGTGATCTTCAATGCCTACGTGGATCTATCCACAGTCTTGGGCTATCCGGATCAACCCTTCGCTCCGCCTACCTCTGTCGGTGTCTCTGAAGTTTATCCCAACCAAGACATTAGGCCGGTGAGGGGGAGGCTTCGTTACGGCTGGTGCTACTCGATTCTCTATCTTTGGAATCAGACTAAGGGCGCAGATTCATCAGGCTTCCTTTTGCCTCTTAGGTCATGTGAAGTGAGCGACCTGGGTTTTCGCACGGAGCGCGCCGTCTAGGAGAGGCATAAGGAGGAATCCCATGCTTCTCTTCCCTGAATCAGTTGGAGCGAAAGGTGGGAAAAAGACTTCCCTTCTGCATTTGCCTGGGCCGGAGTTTAGGTAAAAGGAGCGGCACATCCCGTTGACTTTGGCGGTGGTGGCCTGCCCTTTCAGCCTTCAAATTCTGGACCTACCTTAGCTGGGACTTTCGTGAAAAAGAAACACTATTCCCACCACTTTCTGACCAAGGGCGAGAGTTGGTTCCCATCTCCTTCATCGACCTTAGGTGGTTCTTTAAGAGGAAGATCTTTCTTTCGCAGTTAGAATTATCTGCCTTGCTTACGGAGTTCCTGTTCTTTGCCTTCACCGCCAGTACTTCAGGCAGATTTCCTTGAAATTGCATTAGACTATCATATTAGTGTAGGGATTGTTTTCATCTTCGGCTGAGTTCCCGACATGTGTGGGTCCGAGCTTTACTTGTTTGTTGTGAAATAAAATCTATCTTTGATTTCATGTCTTGTCCTTTTATTTGCTTTCCATGAACTGTGCATGGTACTTTTGAGCATTCACCTAATGGAGTTAATGAATTTGTCTAATAGATTAGGGCTTTTAGTCCGCGGGGGACATAACGAATTTTCCTAACGGATTAGGGCTTCTGCCAATAAAGAAATCAAGTGTATGTAGAAGAAACTTCGTAAATGCTTGTATATTAATCTTGAAGAGCGAGCCTGCTCGGCTAATTTTACAATCTCTGCTCTACACATAATAGACTTTTAGATGCATTGCATTCCAAGCCCTCGGAATTGGCATGCAGTATTGGTCTTTGAGGCAGTAAGTTCTTGGCTTGACTTTTTCGGTGACCTTGTACGGGCCTTCCCAATTCAGTCCCAATTTTCTCACTCCAGGTTCTTGCGTGTTCTGAAACACTTTCCTTAAAACGAAGTCATTTACTCTGAAGCTTCATTGCTTTACTTTCTTCTCGAAGTACTTAGTCAATTTCTGCTAATAGCTTGCGAGGCGAATTAGCGCCTGCCCTCTTTTCTCTTCGGCAAGGTTTAGCGCTTCATCCATCATGGTATCGTTCTCTGCTTCTGGAATTGAGCTTCGGGAAGTGGGGATGATCATCTCGGTGGGGATAATGGCCTCTACTCTGAAAGTCATGGCGAAGGGGGTTTCGCCCGTTGGTATTCTCGGAGTTGTCTGATATGCCCAAAGGACTCTTGGCAATTCTTCCACCCACCTTCCTTTCATTCGTTCCAGTCTCTTTTTTAGAGAATCCATGATGGTCTTATTCGACGCTTCTGCCTGTCCATGGGCTTGTGGATATCGGGGTGTTGAATATCGGAGCTCTACTTTTCTATCAGCGCAGTACTTCCGGAAAGACCTTCCTGTGAATTGAGTCACGTTATCTGTGATGATAACTTTAAGAATCCTGAAGCGAGTGAATATGTTCTTCCATATGAAAGTTTCGATCTTCCGCTCCGTGATTTTTGCCAAGGGTTCGACTTCAATCCACTTGGAGAAGTAATTGGTCACAAAAAAGAGATAACATTTTTTACCTGAGGCAAGTGACAATTTTCCCACTAGGTCTAAGCCCCATTGTATGAAGGGCCAAGGTGTTGAAATCGTTGTTAAGGCCATGGGTGGCGCATGAATGGTTTTGGCGAACCTTTAGCATTTGTCGCATCGAGTGATGAAGTCTTTAGCATCCTTAAGCATGGTGGGCTAGTAATATCCCAGCGTCAACGCTCTGTGACTCAAAGATCTCAGTTCTGCATGATTTCCCCAGTGTCCAAGATGCATCTCTTTCAGCACGTGAGAGCTTTTCGACTTTCCCAGGCATTTTAGGTAAGGCCCATTAAAGGATCTTTTGTACAACTCTTCCTAGATGATCGAATATCTGGCAGCCTTGGATCAGATTTTTCGGGCCTCCAGTTCTCCTTCTAGAAGGTATCCGGTCCGCAGATTCTCGAGGATTTGGTTCCTCCAGTCGGGCCTAGATTCCTGGTTGTACTTCACCGACTTTGCCTGTTCGATCCCATCATCCGCACTCCATTTGTTCGAATTAAGGATTATGCTGAGTTTGGGCAAGTAATCGTCCGGGATCATTCTTCTTATTTTGGAACTTACTGCTGATTCGATGCTAGCTAGGGCGTCAACGTGTCTGTTCTCAACTCTTAGTACTTGATTAATGTTATATCAGTGAATTAAGAGAGGATGGACATGACCTTTTCTAAGTACTTTGCCATTCTGGGATCTTTTGCTTCGAATGACCCCTTCACTTGATTTACCACGAGCTGGGAGTCGCTCTTTATATTTAGCTTCTCGACTTCCAATTCTAGGGCTCTCTATAGCCCAGTTATTAACGCTTCGTATTTGGCTTCGTTGTTCGAAGCGGCAATCCAAAACGGATTGACTGTTCCAAGAGGTATCCTTCAGGGATCGATAGGGCCAACCTTGTGGCAGATCCTTTTGAGTTTAAGGACCCATCAACGCATAAGGTCCAGATCTCCCAAGTGGTGCCCATAGAATGCGGCGGTCTTCTTTCAATTTCTTCTGGATTCTCTCTATAGACGCTTGCTAGGGTCATCTCCGCCACAAAGTCTGCCAAGACCTGCCCTTAATGGCGGTTCGCGGTTCATAGACAATATCATATCCTCCCAACACCATTGCCCATTTCATAAGTTGTCCCGAGATGTCAGGCATGTGGAGTATAGCTTTCAGTGGAAAAGTCGTTTTGACAATAATTTGGTGACCTTAGAAGTAGTGCTTCAACTTTCGTGAGATGACTATCAAGGCGAGTGCCAGCTTTTCCATAATCGAATATCACGTCTCGGCGTCTATCATGGTTTTGCTCACGTAGTAAATCGGTTGTTGGGCCTGCCCATCTTCGCGCCAACACTGAACTAACCGCCACATCGGACACTTCCAAATAAAGAAATAGCTTTTCATTGTCCGATGGCTTGGCTAACAGTGGGGGTGAAGACAGATAAGCCTTGAGTTCCTCGAATGCTTTCTGGCACTCATCTCCCCAGCTGAATTCCCTACTCTTTTACAAAGCTTTGAAAAATGGCAAACACTTATCTGATGATCTTGATATGAAATGATTTAGAGTTTCCAAACACCCAGTTAGTTTTTGAACTCCCTTCAGATTTGTAGGTGCTTGCATGTCCGTTATTGCCATGATCTGATCGGGGTTTGCCTCGATTCCTTGACTGGTCACCAAATGCCCTAGAAATTTTCCTGTCGGGACCCCGAAAGTGCATTTGTCAGGATTCAATTTCATTTTGTACTTGTTTAATACCGCAAATGCTTGTTCGATGTACGACAGGTGGTCTTCAGCTTGCTTCGATTTTATCAGCATGTCATCGATGTATACCCCCACCGTTTTCCCAGTTGGTCGTCGAACATCTTGTTCATCAACCGTTGATAGGTTGCCCCAGCATTCTTCAGCCAAATGACATTACTCTATATCAATATGTGCCTATGTTGGTTATGAAGGATGTCTTCTCTTGATCCTTTGGCATCCATGAAGCTAAGCAATTCATACCCTGTTGTCGCATCCACTAACTGGTCTATCTTAGGCAACGGGAAAGAGTCCTTGAGGCATGCTTTATTGAGGCCGGTGAAATCGATATACGCTCTCCATTTCCTGTTCGTTTTCTTCACTACGACGACGTTCACTAACCACTCCAGGTATTTGACCTCTCACAGATGAAACCTGCCTCAAGAAGTTTTCTGACCTCCTCGTTAATAATCTCATTTCGCTCGAGTGCGAACTTGCGCCTTTTCTATTTAACTGGAGGCTGGTTTGGATCAACTTTGAGGTTATGGGTGATTATTCCTAGATCTATCCCCGACATGTCTGTGTGGCCCCACGCAAACGTCTTCCAATTCTTCTTCAGGAGATTTGCCAATCTGTTTCTCAGGTCATCCTTCAACTGTGACAACCCGACTCCTTTAAAAACACATGTTACATTACGCAGCGGAAGACGACAAATTTTACAAAAAATTTGCGTGGTTTCGTTTACATTTTGAACATGCCAAAACCTGTTTACAATGTTCACATCAGAGAAAAACAGAAAATGCTCATTTCCTATGTTTAAGAAAACGTAAACAACAACATAAAACATTTAAAACACAAAACTACACTCTTTCGAGCTCAGGACACCAACTATATACACTTTTACAGACAACCAAAAGACTAGCATTTCGCAATGCTACAATCTATATCCCCGGCTCATCGTACGGTCAGTCAAGCAGCACCCCGACCTCTCCCACGAGATGTACCTGTAAAATTGTAATGTAGCACCATTAGCATAAAGTTAGTGAGAGTAAAATGAAATCAAGTGTTTATATGGACTGAAGTCCTTATCAGAAATAGTGTCCAACATTTCTATTACGAGTCTACTTTCGATTAAGCATCCAATCATTAAACACCGAGCACATCAACAATAAGGCTAAATATGCATTTACATTGAGAACTACATGCATAGGGAAGTAAACGTAGTTGCGTCGGTTAAAGTTAGCTTCAACTACCATAACACATTTTTAACTTCCCTTGTCACCTCGCGTATAACAACGCTATAGTCACCGTAATTATATTGTCACCATTCATACATAGTCACCGTAGTCACCATTGTCACCATTATTACATGTCACCATAAGTCACCATGAATATAAGTCACCATTAGTCACCATAGTCACCGTTATTACATGTCACCATAAGTCACCATGAATATAAGTTACCATTGGTCACCATAGTCACCATTAGTAACCATAAGTCACCATAGTCACCACAAATATAAGTCACTAATAACCTCGGTTTCTATCCTACATCCTAATTACGTAGGATAATAATAAAGAGAAACCTAAAGCATATTAGGACTATTTTTCCCCTCCTCGGAAGTCCCGAGTCTGAACCGTTATTTTCCATCTCTACTTTCAAATCTATTACACCCAAACCACACTTTAGCCCTCAAGTCTTAATACCATACAGTGATGAAAATCTTGTCTTATTGCACTTTCCTTAGCCCAAACATACTTTCCACAATATTTTCTTCCTAAACATTCACAACCCTTAACCTCGAATCAACTAGTTTGTCAAGTACTCCGAGCCATTAAAACACTAAAGCTCATTTTAAACTCACCTCAAAAATTCGTAGGAGAACCACTGCTCGATGGACGTGCGAACGGTCGCTCGTGGATCAAACCTACAAACAAAGTACATAACTAAACGGATTAAGTTCCAAGCCTCGAATGATTAACTACAAGCTAGATTAAACGTCTAAATACTCTCGAAAATCCTATGGAGTTTTCGGCCTAGACAAGAAAAAGTCTCGGTTTCCGCTTCCGATCAATAATCACGAAGTAAATTTAAATAAAAAACTCAATATACGAAGACCTCAATTTGGAATACCTCAAAGGGATCGGGTTTTCCATTCGACTTGGGTTTAGGTTCAAGACAACAACCTCGACCAAAATGATTCTCCCTTACTAGAAATCACCAACGACATCCAAGAATAACAAATCGAAACTTAAACGCAAAATCGGGAAAAAGGAAACCTAAAAACCCATTTCTTATTTATCTCGTATCTCCCGGATCTAGAACGGATCGACTCGATTGATGGTATGAAATGAAAGCTTGCGTCGAGTAGGGTTGGGCTCGGGTCGGTTCGGTCCGGTTTTGACCAAAACCTTGGACCGAACCGACGTGGTCGGTTTTCTAAATAAGTGAACCGATCGGTTCACTTTTTTTTAAAGAACCATTCGGTTCGGTTTGTCTCTGTTTTTCGGTTTTCGGTTCGGTTTTCGGTTTTGGGCCTATATTTTTGGGCCTTGTGTATTTTCTTTACAAAAATATTTAAATATCGGTTTATATCCAAAATATATTAAAAAAAAATTAAAACCATTTTACATGAGTTTTTAAGTCTATATTATGAATTAAAATAAACTATTTGGGAGGTTATGATTAAAATTATTTTATTTAATAAATTTAAAAAACTAATACTATTTTTTATTCCCACCTAAATTAGGATAATTACTATTTTGTCTCCATTTTCACATTTGAAGGAATATTACTAGACATAATTACCTAATAATAAAAATAAAATACTTCAAGAATATTTTAACATGACTCTTATAAATCAAAACTTATTAATAACTTTATTTTTTTTTTTGGTAATAATTAATGAATTTATAAAATAAATATAAAAACTAATCGCGTTTTAAAAAATATTGAATTTTAAATTAAAATATCTCAATAACCATCCTAAAAAAAAACTTCACTCCTAAAAGGAAAAAAGAGATGAAATGAGAGAAGAGAAAGAAATATAGTTTTTTTTTTTTTTTTAATTTTTAATCCTCGGTTCGGTTCGGTTAACCGAAAAAACCGACCCCTTAAAACCGAAAAAAACCGAAATTAATCGGTTTTTAATATTGGTGAACCGAGGAAACCGGCCTAACCGAAATAACCGAACCGAACCAGTCGGTTTGGTCCGGTTCGGGCAGGTTCCTCGGTTCACCGGTTTTTTTGCTCAACCCTAGCGTCGAGATCTTTCTATCGTGACGAGAATCAACGAAATTGGTCGAGAAACGGCGACGAAATCCCGATTTTCCTTTTTTTTCTTTGCTCACTGGTGGGGAGGGCTTGATTTCGTTTTTTCCTTTTCTTTTTCTTTCCATTATACGTATTGAAAGTATATTTAACATATATAATAAGATTTGCCAAATGACCATTATGTCCTAACTTAAAATTCTTTAGTAAAAAGTATCCCAGGTTCTCGTTATTGCACAGTTCCAATTTCAATTCATTTTAACCACTTCTAATCTAACTTAAAGTGATATAACAATTAGTAATTGGCCTGTGAATAAACGTTATTACACTCGATTCTATTTAGACGTTCTAACAAAAATTACTTAACGATCGAACTTGAGGCTAAAATTAAAATATTAAATTAAACTTCTAAGTAAATAAACAATTACCAAACACTAACATTATATTAAGTGAAGCCATAATAATAATAATAAAAAATTCACCTAAAAAAGAACGGGACGTTACATCAGCGCTTTTCCAATGTTTGTTGTTTTCTCCTGGTCTTCTGGATGAATCTGAATTTTTTTAAACTCGTCCTTAGGAGCTTCAATTTTCGAACGAGCAAAGGGAGGGTCTCTTCCGGGACCCCGCCCCTGTAGTTGCTTCGACTAGCACTGGGATTTCAACTTGACGATCTCAACTAGACAGGATCTCGACACCTGTTGGTCCCTTTTTATTACCCTGACTCCTCGATCGGTTAAGTTTCTGATGTAAGGTCGACGAGTGTGCTTTCATGTCATGAATCCATTGCCTTCCGAGCAAGGCATTGTACCCCGAGCGGATGTCTATCACGTGGAAAAGGGTCATGGGTTTCGCACCTTCTACTCGGACTGGCAGCTTGATGGTTCCAGAGGACCTTGTACTTGTCCCATTGAACCCTACCAGTTCCTTGGAGTTTGGAGTGAGATTCGACTCCCTAAAATTCATGCTTTGAAACGCTGACATATACAGTATGTTTATGGAGGAGCCTAGATCTATCAGGACCCTGCTGACAGTTTGGGTTCCGATCGAAAGTGCAATTACCAGAGCATCATTGTAGAGGGAGGTGAATATCCTCTAGATCCCTTCAGGAATACTTGATGAGGTAGTCGGAAGTATGCTCGACCCGGTAGATGGGGAGCCTAGCTTCACGGTGACAACTCTTCTAGGCTTTGATGGACTTTCTGGTGCAATGGATCGAACCCACTAAGCCGTTTTCGAGGATTGCCAACGGCGCGGCTAACCTCTCGTAGTCATCCCTGGCGTCTCGTCTCTCGTTTCCTCATTGTGGATCTTGTTCACAGAAACGATCAATTGCCCGAGAGAGAATCTTACAGTTTTCCATGGTATGCCCGTTCGTTTTGTGGAACCTGCAGTAAACGGGTTCCCTTATTTCGGCATTTCGGGGCAGGTACCTCGGCCTCTTTTCTTTCAGGGTTTCTTCCTTTTTGAAGGAACTCCCAGCCACCTACACCTGTGAAATCCACTCCAGACTTCTTTTCCTCAGGTCTTTTACCCTTCCCCAAACTGATTTTCTTTTCGGTTCTCTTCTTTTCTCTTCTTTGAATGACTCAGCTCTCTCCTTCTCCCTTCTTCGGACTCGCCTCTCCTTTTCCCTTCTTCAGACTCGCCCTCCTTCTTCTGCCATACTCTCTCAACCTTCGATCCCATCCTTCGCATTTCTCGGGCTACCCTTTTGGACTCATCTTGCGATCTTTTTTCCATCGCCATGTCCAATGCCTCCTTCATCGTTGTGGGTCTTCTTTTGTTGAAAGAATTTCATAGAGGAAGGTTCAGATGTATCGCCCATAAGAAAGCGGTTGCAACCTCTAAATCGTTACAGTCTGGAACCTCTAACTTGACCTTTTGAAACCTAACAATGAAATCCCTCAAGGTCTCCTTCTCCCCTATCAGGACGTCATAGAGGTCGTGGTTCATTTTGACGAACTTACGACTCACACTATACTCGTTGAGGAACGCCGAAGACAAATCGCAAAAGCTCGAATGGACCCCTTAGGGAGACTATTTAACCACATTAGGGGCGATCCCTTCAGCCTTGTCAGGAAGAATTTGCAGGTTATCGCATCTAGGTCTGGGA
Source organism: Gynostemma pentaphyllum (assembly GCA_028015215.1). Taxonomy (NCBI): domain Eukaryota; kingdom Viridiplantae; phylum Streptophyta; class Magnoliopsida; order Cucurbitales; family Cucurbitaceae; genus Gynostemma; species Gynostemma pentaphyllum. The sequence goes on along the minus strand of CM051345.1, from coordinate 9,080,250 downwards.
TGGGTACGCATGTGGATTCCATCATATTCAAAAACTGAGCCACATGCTCTATTGGGTCTCCGGTGCCGTCGTACATTTCGAACTTCGAGAGGATAAAGTTCTTCAGTTTCGTGACCGACATGATCCTTCTTATGAAAGGATAATCTCCTGGCTCTCGGGCGTTAGCATTAGGGTTCATCCTTTTCTCACATGCCTTCTTTGCTGCTTTCTCTTCGAGAAGTTGTCTCATGTCGGCGTGCTTTTGCTGTTTCTTTTGGTATTTATCTTTTTCGGTGAAACTGTAACTTTTTTCGTCATTCTTCGTCTGGCTTGAGTTTTCCTCGTCCCCACTAACCTTCATAGATGGTACCTTGTTATGAGTTTTATGGTGTACATCATCCTGTACGAAGCCTCGCTTACTTGGGGCTCCTTTTTCCGAGGAGGAGATGTCTAAGTTGGCGCCTTCTTCTCGTCATTGGTCCGACAATTTGGTCCGTAAATCATTCTTGGCCACATGTTTCTCTTTCTTGAATGTGGTGGTTTTCCAACATCGTCGCCTAGCTTGTGATTTGCTAGGTTTGGTCTTGGAAGGGCCCCTCTCATCTACATTCAGAGTATTCTAGCCGTTTATATGGACCATTGTTAATCCTTCTCCGAACAAGGCTTTCATTTCTCTTACCTCTTCCAACAGTATTTTATTTGATTCCATCAGTTCCCAATGCTCTGCCAACGCGATGGTGATCGTTCCTGGTGTTGCGTTAGGGTCTTGAGTGCCGTCGTCTCCTCCTTAATTCTGGGTAATAGTTTCGTTGAGAGCTCGTTTCTTTGCTGATCGAGTGGTCATAGTTTTGACTTATGGGTATCGCGTGAGTATCAAGGTTAAGCCGGAAATTGCTTGATGAACGTCCCCACGGTGGGTGCCAAATCGTGTAGGGTAGTTCTCTCACACAGTTTAGCACGTGCCGCCACGTGCTGGGTTCCCGCCGGCATGACTACATGAAATAAAGAGAGATAATGATTAGAAGGGCACTGGTGTGGTACCGGCTAAGGACCGTCCGACGATCAAGTTAGGTGGATGTAGGTGAGCAAGTAGAGTGCGCCGCAAGAATAGATTAGGGTTAGATAAGCTTAGAGCTTGTTTGAACTTACTTGATTTGATAGGTCAAGTAACATTTTATAGTCTCTTGATCGTGGGCCTCTTGACTGGGCTAGTGCAAGACTAGGCTTGTGGATCTCTTAACGGCCCGATGGGAAGCATATCACCCAAGCAATGGTCCTGATGGGCCTGAACCCATGTGGACCATCTGATGTACCCGACCCGTATGAGGGCTATTTTTACCATTTACATTAACTAATAAATTATAAAATGTTTAGTATTATGTTTTCTTTTTTTCTTAAAAATGTATATTTTAAATATATATTTCTTTTTAAATAAGAATTAAAATATAAAACGGGCAATTTTCCCCGCAGAAAACCCGATCCCCGAATAGGGAATCCCCGAACCCGCCCCCGATTTTTTTATTATGGGATAGGGTAGGGTATAAGGATTAAAAATCCCCACAAGTTAGGGGATGGGAAATGCATTCTCGACGTCGCCCCGCCCCACTGCCATCCTTATTATCCATTGAAAATAATTGTAGATATGCAACCTGATCATTCATGGAGAATTTCTTTGTGTCGCCCACAACCACTGTAAGTCGCTCACTCGTTTTTCTCTTCTTTTTTCACCGCCCACAATCACTATAAGTAGTGTCGTTTATGGAGGATTTCTTTACGTTTTATCAATGACTGCTTCGATCACAACGTCAACCACGTTCGTACTAGGTTGTAAAACGACCACCAGATTCAATTATGTGCATACTTCAAGCCTTGATGTTTTTTCTTTCCACGGATCTGACAGATAACCCTTTTGTTTCTTTGATTGTTTGGAGAAGCATTTTGAGATGAAGAGCTTTGTTGCTAGTTGAAGTTAGGTTGAGGTGAATTTTGTCTCCCATGGTACGATCCTGCTCTTCCCTTTGATGTAATTTTTTTCCCTTTTCTCTCGATCTGCCTCTTTGATTAAAATTTCTCCATTAAATTTTATTGTTCTTTCCTATTAATTTCGTTTAATAATATTAAACTAATGATTTCATTCGTTTAACAGATATAAAAATGTTATTGTAACCATGTTTTTTTTATCATTTTCTGGATTTTATTGGTTTAACAAATATAAACCTGTTAAACTAACCATATTTTTCATTTTTAATTAACCATTTTATGGATTTTATTAATTTATCAATAGTAAATTTGTTAACTAACCACGTTTTTTTTACATATGTTCAATGCCAGTTATGATTGGTCTTGTTTTTTCAATTTTATCCATGTTTATGGGTTTAACAAATATAATCCTGTTAAACTGATCATTATTTTTATTTTATAAATTTCGTAGCTTGAAGAAATATCAATGATAATTTGTTAATCTAACCATGTTTTGTTTATAAATGTTCATTTCTAGATTTTAATGCTTTAATTTAGATTTTTTTAAACATGTTATGAGTTTAACAAATATAAATCTGTTAAACTAACCATTATATTTTTCATTTTTTAAATTTTATAGCTTGAAGAAGTATCAATGACGGTTTTCTGGCACACTTGGAGAAGAAAAATGTTAAGATGAAATTGATTTTTGTAGCTGGACAGAGACTAATTAGTTAAGTAAAATTAGATTTCACTTTTTAATTTTTCTTAAATCTTGTACAATTTAAGGGATTTAATTCTTAAATATTGCACGATTTAATGAAAATTACATCGAGGGTATTTTTCCGTCTTTTCACACTTTCTGGTGGTGGTATATGGTATGTTTCGTGATTAAAGTTGTAACCATGATATTCTTGTAATATTAATTTTATTATTTACTTCCATTTAAATAAACTCATGATTTACTTCCATGTAAGTTTATTAATTACCATTAAAATAAACTCATTATTTAAATAATTAATAATATTAATTTTCATTTTCATTTAAATAAACTCATTATTTAAATAATTAACATTGTCATTATTTATGTAAACTGGTCTACTTAAATTAATTGTTTACTCATAAGTCAAATTATAATTTGATTGTTTACTACGATATTTGGGCTATTATAGGGACGCGAAGAACCTATAGACCAGCTCCAATAATAAGCTAATTAATTGATTAAACTCATTAATCTATTAATTACTATTATTAACTATGAGTTATTCCACTAAGAACCCTTTGTTAAACCCCTCTCACAATAAATTAGTTATGTCCGCTAGTTATCATGTTCACTTGTGAAGCATCATTCACGTGGTCAAACTCATAATTATATGTAGGTCAAAATTATCATTTTACCCCGATAATAATATTTTGTTCTTTTTGTTCCCGCGAATTCTTTTATGAACAATATATATTGTCTAACTATAGATAAATATTGCTTTGATCAACAAAAGATGTGACACCACTTGTTCAAGCTCCAAATCAGTACAACAAGAAAGTTACCTAAAGTTTTTAATGTGATGAAGTGTCGCAATATTATTGTCATAATAGGAAAGTTGTGAATTTTATCTTGTGTAGAAACGTTCCTAACACCTTGTTTTGTCATGTCCCCCAAACAAGAGTGATATTGAGTGCATCAACAGATCACTCTCAACTATTTTTTTTTATAATGAGACACCTCAAAAGGTCATTTCATTGATATAATGAAAGGAAAAAAAACAAATACAATATAGCAGAGTGGCGAGCTAATCAAAAGCCACAAAATCAACACGACAGTCTTATACCCTATACCCAGATTTCCGCACTGCCACGTAATTAGAAGTATTTAGGCCAATAACTTATAATCAAACCTAACGAATAAATAAAAAAGTGTTTGGTGATCAACACCCATGTGCCAACTCCCAAATATACTCCCACGATATTTTTCATCCCAAAAGACTCTTCTATTTCTTTCCAACCAAATCCCCCATCTAATTGCATAAATCCCTACAAACCACAATTGCTTTCTTTTTATCTTTAAATGGAAGATTCATCAAGACTTCTTCTATTGATTGTCAAAAAGTATCATTATCTACCCAATCTAATAAAATTACTATACAAAAAGAGAAACTACTTTTAATTAGTGAGAATATTCGAGCTGGGATCGATTTTAGGCAAGAAATTGATATTCTTGCCTGCCGCCGCGGCGGTGGCGCTACATATGGTTTTTGGCTTTTCCAAGCCAAAATCCCGAGGGTGGGCGCCGCGGCACCCTGAAGCGATGATTCTCGCCCAACGAGTCCACCGCCGCGGCGATGGCTTCCGAATTTTGGATTTTCCATATTTTGCATAGTATTTTTTCCTTGTATATTCTTTTTACTTCTTGACCTAATTCTTTGTATAAATATCGGTCTTTGGCCATGAAATTCAATGAGAAAAACGTTCATACAAATTTTATCATGGTATCAGAGCGGGTTAATCAATGACCTCGCAAGAAGAAATACAAAAGCAGAAGAAAATCGAATCTAACATGGGGACGGTCAAACCTCCGTTAGATTCATCTTCTCCATACTATTTGCATCCTTCTGATGGACCACAAATCACAATCTGCCCAATTGTGTTGCGTGGTGAGAATTATAATGAATGGGTCCGATCGATGCGAAATAACTTTCGCGCAAAGAACAAATTGGGTTTCATTGATGGAACCATAAAGAAACCAGAGCCGGGATCTGCAGAAGAGAACTTATGGGTGACGGTGAATTCAACTCTTGTAGGGTGGATCCACAACACCTTGGATCCAGGGCTTAGATCTTCTGTCCCTCAACCTGATGATGTGAAGGATATGTGGGACGATATTCGAACGCGTTTCTCAATTGGAAACGGACCAAGGATTCACGAATTGAAAACACTCCTTAGTGGGTGTAAACAGCGAGGCACAACGATAGTTGCCTACTATAATGAACTGAGGAAGATTTGGGATGAACTAGAAGGGTACACAATTGTACCAACTTGTACATGTGAGGCGGCGACAATCTTGGCTAAACAGAGGGAAAATGAAAAGGTACATGATTTCCTTGTGGGGTTAGATTCGACCTTGTACGGTAATGCGGTATCGAATATTTTGATGATGGAGCCCTTGCCGAGTCTAAATGTCGTTTTTGGTAAGTTAGTCACAGAAGAAAGACATCATACAATTGCTCGTTCTCAAGAACCAAAACCAGATGCGATTGGGTTTGCTATGCAAGGAGCCTCGAATAAGGGAAAACCACAGACTCGTGGTGGAGATAAATCAAAAGCTAATCTATTTTGTTCTCATTGCTCTAAATCAGGACATGACAATAAAACCTGTTTCCAATTGCATGGGTATCCTGATTGGTGGCCTTCTAATGGAGGGCAAGGACGAGGAGGAGGACGATCCGGTAGAGGCGGAGGAAGAGGTGGTAGTGGCCGTGGGCAAGTGGCGAATGCGGCCATCACAACAAATTGTGAGAAACAAACACCTATTACGACTCTTGATCGAACGGCGGGTTACATGGCCTTTCGATGATCAATGGGCTACATTGGTGAATATGTTGAATTCGAAAGGTCAATCCTCTACCACCGAGAAATTGAATGGTAAGTCTGTTGATGCGATTTGTGGATCATCGATCCTGGATGTTCCAATCATATGTCTGGTAATGCTCACTTGTTTTATAATTTGGTTGATATTTCTCCTATCTCGGTTGGTCTTCCTAATGGAAAGCAGACTTTTGCACGAAAACGGGGATCAGTTACTTTAAGCAGAAATATGAAGTTAGATCGTGTGCTATACATTCCAGATTTAACTTGCAATCTTTTATCCGTCTCTCAACTGCTACACGATAATTACTATGCTATTACGTTTACTGACAAGCTTTGTGTTATTCAGGACCGAGGTTCGAGGATTATGATTGGAGCGGGTGATCAATGTGATGGGGTTTATTGGTTTTGTCCTCTTCAACATCAACAAGTGAATCAGGCAGTTGTGACAGTTAATAGCGAATTGTGGCATCGTCGTCTTGGCCATCCCTCAAGAAGTGTTGAATCTTCTTTATCTAGTTTATTTTCTTCTTCTAGCAGTATTAAGAAAAGCACTAGTTTGCATCAATCTTGTGATATTTGTCCTCGTGCGAAACAAACGAGAAGTGTATTTCCTTTGAGCTTTAATAAATCAGTTGCTATTTTTGATTTGATACACTGTGATATTTGGGGACCATATAATACTGCTTCTAGTTGTGGGGCACATTACTTTCTTACTATTGTAGATGATTGCTCCCGAGCAGTTTGGGTTTTTCTTATGACTGTCAAATCTGAAGTTCCACAACTATTGCGAGATTTCTGTAAAATGGTGCAAACTCAGTTTAATACAACTGTGAAAGTTATTAGAAGTGATAATGGTAGAGAGTTTACCTCCCTCCATCGATTTTATGGGGACCATGGAATTCTTCATCAAACCTCTTGTGTTGACACACCCCAACAAAATGGGAGAGTGGAAAGAAAACATAGGCATATTCTTAATGTTGCTCGGGCTCTTCTCTTCCAAGCTAACCTTCCTACCTCTTTTTGGGGTGAAAGTGTCTTAACTGTTGTGTATCTTATTAATCGAACCCCTACTCCTATTCTTCACAACAAGACACCATATGAAATTTTATTTAATAACTCCCCGTCTTATACCCACTTGCGTGTCTTTGGTTGTCTTTGTTTTGTGAAGAATCAACCTCGTGTCAAAGATAAGTTTGGTTCTCGATCTCGAAAATGTATTTTTGTGGGATATCCGTTTGGGAAGAAAGGGTGGAAAGTTTATGATCTTGAAACTCATGAATTCTTTGTTTCACGCGATGTAACCTTTTGTGAGCAAAGTTTTCCCTTCCTAGATAATGCTTCCTCTCCTGACATAGGCCTTTCATCTTCCTCACATAATAACCCAGGTTATGATGATCCTGTTCAAGAAGAAACTCTTGTTAGTAGTGAGACTTTACCATCTACTTTGCCAGATGATGATGGTGTTAGGAATGGTGTCCTAGAACTTGTAATTATTTAATTATAATAATTTATTTCGAATAAATTAAATAAATAAACATAAGTTCTTTATATAATCTAGATTGATTCAATTGATGATATTAGGAATATATGGAAATATATAAATATCAAAACATTCAAATAGTAAACCCTAAGTTACTCTTATGAAATCACAACTTAGTATGTGAGTCATACAAGAGGATTAAAGTCGAGATGAGTAACTTAAAAGTGTCTACAGTAAACGGATAACGTTTGGGAACCTTATCCTGGTAACACTGTTGATAGCTTCGCATTTTGTTTATAGACAAATGATCTAATCCTGATCATTCATGTGGGAGACATGAAATGGAAGTATCATATGCAATGTTGATTGTATAAGACAGACCACGATGTTCGATCAAATTTCTCCTTAGTACCGTTTTACGAGAATTGATCGAATATCAAACTAAGTTTATCAACCGTGATAGATCTCAATCCTGAGTGAAATGCGGACTCCTATTTGTGGGAGTTATGTTCTTTGATTCACATGGTTGAGAGTGATCCGTAAGAACGCTCAATACACTTCTTTTGGGAACATGACTAGACAAGTAGTCTGGGAACTCATTTTCACGAGATGGAATTCATAACTTTCCTATAAATTAACGGTATCGGTGCGATACCTAAACATTTTAGGAACTTTAGGAAACTCCCTTGATGTCCTGATTCGAGACATGAACAAGTGACGTCACGACTTCTATTGATCACAGAAGTATCTTATCTCTAGTTCGACTAAAGATAAAGTTCATTGGAGAATCAGCGGGAACACAAGGATAAAGCGGTAATTACAGGGGCAAAACGGTAAATTTATCCGCCTGTAATTATGAGGGTTCCACGTGAAGGATAATATCACAGATATAAATAATGATAAACTAAATGGACATAACTCATCTATAGTGAGGGGAGTTCACTATGAATCTATAGTGGAATTATTCATAGTTAGATAATAAGTAATTAACCGATTATGTGTTAATCACTTAATTGACTAATTATTAAGCCCATGATCTATAGGTCCATCGGGTCCCTATGCTAGCCCAAATATCGTAGTCGCGAAATCAAGTAGAAGAAATGGAAATTTTAAGTAAAGTGAATTACTTAAAATAGGCAATATTAATTGTTTAAATATTGAGTATATTTAAGCGGTAATTAATATAAACATTATTAATTGTTTAAATAATGAGTTTATTTAAACATGAAATTAATAATGAAATATTATTAATTATACATTATTGATTATTTAAATATTGAGTATATTTAAATGGTAATTAATAATTTGAAATTAATTAACAATTATTAATTGTTTAAATAATTAATTTTTATTTGAACGGAAATTAATAATTAAAATTAATTAATTAATAATAAAATATTGTCAATAAAATTATTAATTAAATAATGAGTTTATTTAATGGAAATTAATAATTATAATATTTATTATTAATTATTTAAATAATGAAAATTATTTAAATGGAAATTAATAATTAAATATAATTTGATAATATTTAGACGGGAGAAAAATATTAATTATTTAAATAAAATATTTATTTAAATGGTAATTAATAAATAAATTAATTGAGTTGGACTTATTAATTTAAGAGAGAGTTTCTAGCCCAATTGGATTAATGAACCCAATTGGAATTGGCCCAAAATAATTAATTAAATAAATTAGAATTATTTATTAATTAATACATCATAATTTCGGCCATATATGTATTTTTGGGAAGAGATAATTGCTTGAATTATATCCTAAAATAACTACATAGATTTATTTACCCAAGATAAATAAAAATAAAGAAAATAAAATAATCTCCTATTTATCATTGGCATTTTCGAAATTGCTAGATAAAGGAAAGAGATTATCTTTTTTCTTTTTGTGTTTATCTCTATAGATTAATCCTAATGTGATTAGGATTCCTATTTTTCTATAAATAGGAGGGTTGGGTCATTCATAAATCACACAATTCAATTCCATAGAAAGTTGGAAATCTCTCTTCCTCCTTCTCCCTCCCTTGGCCGATTTTCTCATATTGTTGGGAAGAAAAATATTTTTTCTTCTTCCCAATTTCTTCTAAAGTTCGATCCCACAATCGAATTTCGTTTGATCGATTGGGATATAGCGTAGAAGATCTGGTGTTGCTGAGGATTTGAAGCTGTAAAGAAACCTCCAACCGATTCTCCATTATTCAGTCAATGTAAGTTCCGGTTTTAATTTTTCGAAAATATAAGCATGAATCTACATGTTTTATCACAAATTGCATGATGTTAATAGATCCGTTATTAAATGTTAATAAGTTTACTAAATAAAATTCCGCTAATTTAGTAAATCATCCCTTCAGATGGTTTATCGGTGCCTCATATTGATACCTCTAATGTTGTTGGTGACGTGCCTACTGATTCTTCTTTTTCGAATGTACCTATTGATGCTTCCCCGGATGCCATTCCAACTTGAAGAGGACATCGGATTAAGAAGAGTTCAACGAGGCTCACAGATTATGTTACCAATACCGTTCGTACTATAAACCCCGTCACATCACCTTCTTACGCTTCATCATCATCCTCAGGTACTCGTTTTCCTATTGCTTGTTATGTAAATTGTGATAGATTTTCGCACAAACATTCTTGTTTCTTGGCTGCCATTACTACAGGAAAAGAACCAACCTCTTTTCACGAGGCAGTTCAGGATGCCGGTTGGCGTCAAGCAATGAAAGAGGAGATTGATGCCCTTGAACGTAACGGGACATGGACCTTGGAAGATCTCCCACCCGGGAAACGTGCTATTGGTTGCAAATGGGTGTATAAGATCAAATATAAGTCTGATGGATCTGTCGAAAGATTGAAAGGTCGTCTTGTGGTTCATGGAAATCGTCAAATTGAAGGTATCGATTTCAATGAAACTTTTGCACCCGTTGCCAAAATGGTTACTGTTCGGACTTTCCTTTCTGTTGCTATTGCTAGGAAGTGGGAGTTGCATCAGATGGATGTTCACAATGTGTTTCTGCATGGTGATCTTGATGAAGAGGTATATATGAAATTGCCTCCGGGTTTTGCCTCTTCTGCTACTGGTAAAGTTTGCCATCTTCGTAAGTCCTTATATGGACTTCGACAGGCTCCTCGCAATTGGTTTGCTAAATTATCTTCCGCATTAAAAGATATAGGTTTTGTTCAGTCTTACCCGGATTACTCTCTATTCAGCTACTCGAAAAATTCGGTTTCATTGCATGTGCTTGTGTATGTTGATGATCTGATTATTACAGGCAGTTCTTCTAAGGCCATTGCTTCTTTCAAGAAGCAACTCAGTGACAAATTTCATATGAAGGACTTGGGTGCATTAAAATATTTTCTTGGTATTGAAGTAGCTCGTGGAACCGATGGACTTTATTTATCTCAACGTAAGTATGCTCTTGATATTATTGGAGAGGCTGGTTTACTTGGAGCCAAACCTGTTTCTACTCCTATTGAACAAAACCACCGACTTGCTCTTATCAATGGCAAATCTCTTGATGATCCTGAGAAATATAGACGTCTCGTTGGCCGTCTTATTTATTTGACTATTACTCGTCCGGAGCTTAGTTATTCGGTTCATATCTTGGCCCAATTTATGGGAAATCCTCGTATTGAACATTGGGATGCGGGCCTGGGCGTTTTGCGTTATTTGAAGGGATGTCCTGGTCAGGGTATTCTTCTCCGCGGTGAATGTGATTTTCAATTAATTGCTTATTGTGATAGTGACTGGGCTAGTTGCCCCTTATCTCGGCGTTCTTTGACTGGCTATTATATCCTTTTGGGCTCTTCCCCGATTTCTTGGAAGACTAAGAAACAGGTTACTGTGTCTCGTTCCTCTGCTGAAGCGGGGTATCGATCTATGGCTTCTACGATCTGTGAGTTAAAATGGCTTAAGTCATTGTTATCATGTTTTGGTATCACTCACTCGCAGCCTATTCAGCTTTATTGTGATAGTCAGTCAGCTTTACATATTGCTGCTAATTCGGTTTTTCATGAACGAACAAAGCATATTGAGATGGATTGCCACTTTGTTCGTGATGCTCTTTCTGCTGGTTTGGTTCGCGCGGCACATCTTCGAACTGATCTTCAACTTGCCGACATTCTCACTAAGGCTCTCGGAATAGCTCAGTTTCAGTTCCTTCTTGGCAAGTTGGGCATTTGTGATCTACATGCTCCAACTTGAGGGGGCGTATTCGAGCTGGGATCGATTTTAGGTAAGAAATTGATATTCTTGCACGCCGCGCGGCGTGAGGGGGGAGCCGTGGCGCCCAAGCGATGATTCTCGCCCACGAGTCCACCTGGCTGGTGACTTCCGAATTTTGGATTTTCCATATTTTGTATAGTATTTTTTCCTTGTATATTCTTTTTACTTCTTGACCTAATTCTTTGTATAAATATCGGTCTTTGACCATGAAATTCAATGAGAAAAACGTTCATACAAATTTTATCAGAGAAGATAAATTTTATTCTTATTTAACAAGTATTTTAAAATAAATCCTTAAGATTATCGATATCAAATTAATTCATTTCTTAGAATTCCACCCTATAATTAAAACTAAGCCTCCAATGGAATTATTATTTTTATATTGAATACTGTAGTAACAGAATTGACCGATCAATATCATATTTAATGGGTATACTTAGGTCAAACAGTCTGTTTTTTTTCTTACAAAAAAACACAAAATACAAAAAAGTCAAACCATTGATTTAAAAGGGTAAAGGAAGGGTAGAATGTTGACCAAATTCCTGACGGTGGGGTGGGAAAGAAAGACTAGGAAACTGAAAAGTAAGGGGAAGTTGGAACGAATAAAAAAAATATTCCATTGGCACATTCTGTGATTTAATTTAAAACGTGAAACTTTAATTCTCATAATGTTTGGAAGTCTTGATTTTCATAATATAGAAAATAAATTGAACATATCGTTCTACATGGTAAAATCAACAAATAGAGTAGACGATATTGGTGTAGATGAGTTCGAGTTTCTCTCTCTATCACCCACTATAATTACACAACATCGATGGAGCACATACACAATAATAATGTTAATCTTAGATGGGTTGAGAGAGAACCAAGACTTATATTTATAGAGGTCAAAAGTTATGTCTATTCACAAATAGACAATGGCCACAATGAATGGTTATGTATTTTCCATCAAAAGACATAATCATTTAAAGAGTCATTACCTTTCATTTTGGAGTCATTAATTAATTATTAAACCGCTGTTATCATTTGAGTCACAATAAATTCTTACACATTATACAAACATTATTTGGTTCGCTGGTTAAGAATGAGATTGTTAAACAAAATATTGTTAACCAAGGGTTGTTAATATTGTATTTAGATTATACAAAACAGTGAGTTTATTAAATCTGATCTGGTGAAAAATATGTTAAAATTGTGAAAATAAATGAGTTTGTTAAACAACGGGGTTAGGGAACCCTTCATCATGAGTTTCAAAACTGGGAGACAGGGATCGACAAAGTTTGTATAACCCCAACTCCTTACCTTAATTGGTGAACCAAACGCATCGGTCAATTTTGTATAACTCTTTTTCATATATATGAGCGTAAGAGTAACATTTTATAATAAGAAAAAAAAATATGTTTTGCATCTTAAACACTTATTTTATATTTTTTAAATAAATATAATTAAACTCTTATAATTTCATGCAACTGTAGTTATAAAAGTAATTATTTACACTCATATAATATAATTATTTATAAAAAATGTCTCAACGTGGGAACTAATCATAAGGGTGTTGTTCTAGCTAATATCAAATCATAAAAATTTGTGTTTTATTGTTACTTTTATATACACACGTGTATGTTAGTTATATGTAGATTTTATAGTATATTAACAACTCCTCATTTTCTAAATTACTTATTTTTTGTATATATAAAATTAGTTTAAATAAACTTGGCATGTAAAGGAAATCAAGGTTTGGTATTACCACCCATTTCTATTTTTTTAAATTTTAAATAAATATTGGTTATCTTCCTGTTAATTGCAAATTTCATAGTTAAAACTATTTGTAAACCTTAATGATATTTACCTATATTTTTTCATCATTTAAATTTTGGTTATAGAAAAACGAAAAGCTCTTATTATTATTATTCTTACTTTTAGTAATTGTTTGAAATTTTCTCTCTCAATAAATTAAGAACAAAAACAAAGACATGAAAAAAAGAAAAAAACCTAGTCAATAAATCTTATATTTGTAAAATAATAATGTACAATTGTATTATCAGAAAACAAAAAACAATTTGGTTATGAAACGGGAACTAGATTTTCATAGTCTATACTTAAATATATAACCAGAAAAATCCGTAAAATTTTCTAAATTAATTTCTCATTCTAAAAGAAAATGCTGCTTAAGACAACAACAAAAAAAAGCCCTAACAAGTGCAAAGAACATGCATGAAGCTTATAATGTACACAATAAAAAATTCCTGAATCCAATCCAAGTTTTCATTTCTGAAGTAATCAAAATACTACATTATTTAAGTTTCATGATACAACTTTCAGCAGCCTTGATTCATGTTAATGGGACAATAGAAGAAACTGCCCCAACTCGCCTGATTGAGACGATAAATACAATATACTAATCTACGACTTGACGCTTTATCATATGGTTGATAAATGCAGCTCCTTGTGACAAAAAAAGATGGCCTTCAATGCTTCATTTGGTGTTAGTTAGCTAAAACCGAACCATTCTGAGATACACATTCCCCATCTAATTTGAAATGATCGGTCTCGAAGAAGGCCGAATGGAGAGCCCTAACACACTGCTCAGCTTCATCGTCATTCACAATCAATGAGATATTGACCTGTCCAGTGGGAAACAGAAGGAGCCATTTATATATACAAATCAAACTATGTAATATTATGCAGTTTCATGTCCCATAATGAACACACAAGAAATTGCACAAACAGGGAGAGTTTGGAGCAGTGAAATGCTTTTTATCCCACACATCTGTGTATATTGGGAAAATGCTAGTTCATTTAATCAACTAGATTCTCAAGTTACGGTAAATCTTATTTCGTCTAGAAAACCTGTTAAAAATCGTGGTTTTTCAAATATGAATTTGACAGTCACACCAAACACAGTTGTGTAATGGATAAGTGATGATAACACACGCACATGAATGGATTGTTGAGGTGAGATGTAAGGAGAAGAGACCTTGGAAGCACCCTGAGATATCATTTGAACATTTATTCCGTTGGTACGAAGAACATGAAATACCTGCCAAAAGGTTCATATGTTAGAAAACATGCATCAGGCAGCTTGATAACTCCAAAATCATGCAGGTCAATAATGATTACAACTAATAGATGTCTTATTAGTATTATATCCTCATCTACTTTTAGATAAGGGGGCAACTTCTGGTATACACTTGCAGAACAGGCCTTTGAGAATACAATTTTGGAGGGAATTCTAATTTGAAAAATAAATAAAATATGAGACTACTTCTCAAACCATCGTGCAAAATTTCCATTTTGTTTCATCATACAGTAAATATTTAATTGAATTAAAAAGAACAAAGATGAGATGGGGGGGGGGGGGGATTGCTTTAAAAATGAGCAAGGACCAAAAGTAATTCGAGTAGGTATCTAACTGCAGCACCTTTTCCAGTATCAGCGATGACCTTTGAACATTTCCAATGAGAGAAATAATTGATCTACGCTGAAGTAGTTTCACAACGGCAATTTTCTCAAGTTCTTCCACAACATTGTCAAGCTCCTGCCAAGAGGATATAACATAAATCAAGATTAGCTGTGGAATGTCAAGTCGACCGAGAATCTGATTGTTGAGCATAGATGGCAGATGCCGAATGAAGTAACAACACTAGCCGCTATTCATACTGGATATCCACAAGTTAGATGTACAAATAGATGAGAAAACAAATTAGACATTACATCCTAGAGCCCAAATGATGGTCAAACATAATACAGAGCATATTTCATATGCTTGCCTGCTGTATAAGCTCTCTGCTCCAAAGTTTCGATGGATCCAACGTCAGGGATAAACTGACTTCACTTGTAGCAACCACATCAACTGATATGCCCAAATCCTCGAAGATTGCAAACACCTGTATGTAACGAATGCAGAAAAAAAATCAACTAAATAGCAATTAGTCAATCAGGGTACCCTGGAAAAGAAAGGATCACCTCCTCACCCTGGCAAGAAAACCATATTGACCAAGCATGCGGGTGCTAACCATATCCAACATGGTTACATTCCGTTTCAAAACAATGCTTGTCAACACTGCCTGCAATTGGGAAAATGAAAAAAGCATAGCTCTTTTAAGTCTTCTATATAGCTTTAGTCTTTTATTTTTAAAAAATTTAGCTACAAACCTTGCTCATATCTCTATTCCGGGTGATGAGAGTACCGGGAGCTTGAGGATTGTACGAGTTTTTTACCCGAACAGGAATATCGCCCTCCCTGGCTGGTCTCATGGATTGGGGATGCAGGACCTGCAGAAGACAGAAATAAGTACATCCAAAGAAGTCCAAGGTGGGAATAAAAAAACAGTTCATATGCGTGACAAGCATAAAAATGTCACTAGGATCATGTACCTCTAGATGCATTGATACTCTACCAAGGGAAGGTATTACGTAAATTTTATGAAAGAAAAAAATACAGAAAAATCAGCATCCTCATTGTGAATTAATTTAGAAGTAGAAAAAGCCCCTGAAGAGATAAAATCGATATTTCAAGGAGTACTGAGAAGTAGCATCACCCCTTTGTGATCATTGAAGCTCCTAAGATATTCAACAACTCTCATACCAGACAGAATTATTAAGAGCACATACCATTCAAATTCATCTAGTCATGCTGGGACTTAACCAAGAGAACTACTAAAATGTCAACAAAGTAAATGTAGATTTTTTTTGGTTTACGAGACAAGTGCTAATGATGGACCCTTATCAAAGTTAAACTGACGGAAAGCAATAGACATTTAAACAACTTCCAATGAGCTAGAGAAGTTACGTATAGTCCACCTAAATTAACAAAGATATGTCCCATTTGAACTTTATAGCTACATCAATGAATAGGTAGATTTTGACAATTCTACTAAGGTTGATGCACAAGGAATATTACCTGAGCACCAAAATAAGCAAGTTCCGCTGCCTCATCAAAAGTTAAATGAGGAACAGGTTCTGCGCGTGAATATATATTAGGGTCACACGTCAACACGCCATCAACATCCTTCCACACCTGCCAAGCATTGAATAACTTAAATTTTGGAAACTTAAAACAAGAACTTCATTGTAACTAAGCTATGTAGTTCTTTATTTAGGCAATGTATTAGAAGCCATCTTTTAAACAAATTATGACAATTTAGCTAACAACTAAAAACTGCAATTCCCCCTGAATGTAATTAAAAATATGCTCCAACCTGAATCTCCTGCAATCCAAGTGCTTTGCCAATAGTAGTAGCAGTCAAATCGCTACCACCCCTTCCCAATGTAGTCACTGCACATGATCTCCAGCCCTTCAAATGAAAATAACAAGATTGCATCATTTATTTTTCCGAGATGAGAAACAAACTTCTCATGTATGCATTATCTTAAAAAATTTGGAAAGAAATAATTCTTGAGTTCATATAAGATTGTTGCTACGTCTATCTGAGTTCATATAAGATTATGTGGAAACTATAAAGCAAAATGGTTTATTAGAAGACCTTTCCAAGGAAGCCAGTAACAATAGGAATCGCAGGATCAGAAATCCAATCACCAAGTAACCTTTTTGCAACGGCAGGATAGGTTGCTTCCAAAATGTCAGCATTTGTAAAGTCGTCAGTGGTAATAAATCCTATTTCAAAGGCATCATACTGCACAAGAAGACAATGTCTCAAATTTCTGTCATCAGAGCGTGATTAGTTAAACAAGTTTATAAAGTGGAAAAGGAATATAATAATGTATTGTACATGAGAATTATAAGTGACAAAAAATCCTTTAAAAATAATAACAAAGATTAGATGGTATAATTGGACCTAGTTTCAAGTAACAAATTAGAACACTTCTCTTTAGAAAGGAGTCTTGTACTAGATGATCAAACCATCTATGTTTATTATATTATTTTTCATAAGATTTTTTACCAGAAGAATAAAAAGTTTACCTTCCCCCTTCAAACATATTAGATTTTAACGTTTAGTCCAACCTACAATTTCAGCAGAAATGGTTTTTTGGGGATTCATGGAATAGTTATCAGTTAAATTAAGCAAATACCACGATATTATAACGTCAAAGGAAACATGTGAAACACCAAAAGTGGGGAGCTTTAAAAAATTACATTCAACTGATTTTGTTATGAAACACAAATGAAATATTAGAACATGAACATGAACATCCATTCATTATAATTCTTGTTACTTAAGAACCAGAGGTGTACATCTTCATTATCAATGAAATTATTCATTTGACAGTAACAAATGCACGGAAGTTACTGATTGCACCAATAATGCACAAACAATTTTACTCTCACCCAAAGACAAAGCAATGCCCCTACAATGGCACTCAAATAGGCTTCAATCGTTAAAAGAATGAAACCCAACTCAAGAAACATGTGGAACTGCAATCCCAACAATCGGATCTCCTTCAAATTCCACTATATTGAAAATTCCTAGAGAGTTTCCTCCCTTTAACATAAAACTACTCAAACTACATTGATCAAACATATTCAACAAAAAAAGAAAAGAAATGGCAGCATACTTGACGGGCCTTGAAGCCAATCTTATTTAGGTATGCTGCAAAAATCCTTGTAGACATGCACTCCCCAAAAGAAACTAAGTAATCCCTTGTTCGTAGAGTTAATTCTTTCATCATAGCAATTCCCTTAAGAAGTTGCTCCAGTTCATCAAGGTGTGCTGCAATGCAGTTATGAAACAAGAAATAAAAGCATGGCTAAGACTAAAAACAATTACGACCATGGTAACATAACTCCACAAAGTTGAGCATAAATTTAGTGATCCAAAGTCACAATATTTATGCTTCTTCAAAATAGATGGTCCAATATCAATTAGCAATCTATGAAACTGTAGCAACTATCATACTATTCAAAAGTAACAAAAAAAAGGATAAATTTAAAGCATCAAATGATAAGATCTCTTTTTTAAATCAGCATATATATGTTTATAATCTTCCAAGACCTAACATATAGTTATAGGTACTTTAGTTTATCATACTTGAGAATTTTGACAAAGTCTAAATTCAACAAGAGCAACAACAAAATACTTCTAATACAAATATTTAAACCACAGTAAAAAAAACGCAACAACTAAACTCGGTACTCCTGACTATAAGTTATAACGTAGAAAATTCAACAATACCACTTCAGCAAAAAAGTTTATATATACTGCAAATACTACAACCGATGGATTATTTGGTACATTGCAGGCAACAAAAAAAATACATGATAGATTAGAAAGCCCCAGTCCCTAACTAAACCAGTGCTCTTGAAAACTCTTAACAAGCATAAAAAGCAAGTTCAACAAGTCGTTTGTTCTTGATAAATATCAGTTTCAGAGCTGAGGTGAAATCTGCTACTAGATGTTTGATGCTCAATGTATATGGTTCAATAACTTCTGAAGAAGATGGTCTGAAAATACAATGTTTACTTATTCTTATTTTTAACTATTCGTTTATTAATTTATTGCTAAGAAACTACTTTCAATAAAATAAATTAAAGTACTGAAAGGCTATACAATAACACATGTCAAAACCAACCATAGGAGCGACGAAAATACTAAAATGACAAGAAAGGGAATGAATCAATGGTAATCAAAGACAGAGGAAAATAGCAAGAACTCTCATTCTAACAATAAGTTTATAATTATTCATGATTGGAGGGCTTGATTTAAAAGTCAAGAATCCCTCTTTTTCCCTAGTTCTCTTTGGAATACAATTTTTTTTTCCATCACTCATTCCTAAAGACTCCTTCACTCTTTTAACGTATTATATTCTCTCTACTTCTTATGGGTCCCCACCAACCTAAATCTTTCCAGAAACTAACAAAGATTATATATATATATATATAACAAATTATTTTTTTGAAAAGATATAACAAATTATCAAATTGAAACAGGGGAAAAAATAAGGCAGGCAATATAGGAACTTTTCGACTAGCAAGTTCCAGACACAAAGTAGAGCTTACTTGTAATAGCAGACCTGTCAATATCAAGCTCATCTGCGGTCCTATTAACAATATGACAATGCCCAGTGAGAACGATATATGACAATATTCAGAGAGGGAGCGAATAACTCAAATTTCTTACTTCAGGTGCGACTCTTTTATGAAGTTCATCTCTTCAATATCTGATACATTAGTAACACCACAACTGACAGCCTTTTCTCCAGCCTATTAAATTAGAAACAAATTTCATATAAACCATAATGGACTACGTTGAAGGAAAAGGAAAAGGCACTTTCTCAAGAGAGAATTGGATAAGGAAAAGAATACCAATAAAAGTTTGTTTGTTGTCTTTCCCATGGCCGAGAGAACAATCACCGGCCGCTCCTTGGGGAAGCTGCGTATAAGTTCAGCAACCTCCATAATTCTCTCTGCAGAAGCCAAGGATGATCCACCAAACTTCATGACACATGTTAATTGTTTCTCATCTTCACCAGAACTCCTACACTCGGTCACTTTTTTATCAAGCACATCGATAACACTCCCTTCGCATCTAACTCCCGAAACAATACTTCTACAAGAGAATCTTCTATCAGTTGTGTACAATCCTTCATTCCGGGCAATGGAGGAAGCGAAATGAAGCTGCTGAGACAGTAAAGGTTGGCAATGCAGTGCTCTACTTGTAGAGGCAGGGAAAATAGTTTTGCCTCCAAGAAAATTCAATGAGGTTTCCATGAGTTATTTCGACGAATAATGCAATCACAAAAATTTTCCGGAACAAATTTCCAAAAAGAAAACCTTAAACAGAAATGTTGTTAGATTCAAAACCGTCAAAATCCGCAGCTCGATCTGCACAATCCACAACAACAACAAAAACAAAGTCATTGCAAAATACATCCAAAATCGTAAAAAAAATTCAAAAAAAGTCATTCATAATCACCGCTTCCTATCCATAAACTTTCCTTCTCCCCTCTTATTAACAAGCAAGTCATTAAATTAACGAAATGCATTCGTAAATAGAACACGGAAGTCGAAACTAACAAGAAAATAACAATTTTCTCGAGAAACAAACAAATCACTCCATTTCTTACGGAAATGAATAACAAAAAATTCGTAAAAACAAAATTATGAGAGATCGAAAAGTACCTGAAGACCGAGCTCCGGAAAATGAGTTTGCAGAAACAAGAGTAAAAAAATCAAGAGCTTTCGAAATGGAAGAATATCTTTCTCAGATTCCTTCAGAGAATGCTCGGAGTTAAATCCGAAAGCACGAAATCTCTGAAGGAAATGCGAAAAAGGGAAAACCAGAGAGCAATGCCGAGGTGAAAACCAGCAAAATTATACACTGCCAAAAACAATTAGGCGGCGGCCCGAATATTTACTTTTCGCTAAATATTTCTTTCCTTTTTTTAACATATATAAATATCTCTTTTCCGTTTTTTCTTTTAATTTTAATAGGCACCCGTTTACCAACAACTGGTTGGACATATACTCTTTCTCTTAAAGTTGAAAGTTTGAGTCTCCCTCCCCCACTTTGATATAATCTCAAAAAAAAAAATAGGCACCATTTTTTATCCCAATATTTTGATTGTTCTTGCACCAATCTCAAAAAACTATTACACAATTCTATAACACATAATTAATATTTTAAGTAGGTAAGAATTTGAATTCAGTTTAAAGAAAACTCACTAAACTAATCTATAATTGATTGTTTTAAAAATATTTATACTATAAATATGTTATTTATATGCAAAAAGGTTGATCAATGATTTAATTTAATGTGTGATAATCACTTTACATATAATTATTGTAAATTATGGTTCCATGTGTTAATCACAAAATAATATAGTTTTCCATACCATAAAAAAAATTAAAGAAATTGTTTCAAATAGCATGTTTCAGCATACTAATAGTTGAAAAATCGGAATTTTTAAAAATTACCTAAACAACATTATTATAGTTCAATTTTATATTGAACTAATTTCTTTTATTTTTTATTGCTATTTTCAACTAGTTTTTTTTTATACCCTTTTAGTTTAATATAATGAACTATTTTATTATTTTTTATTATTACTTTCAATGAATTTATTGTTTTTTTTAGTTCAATATACTCATGTTATTTGAGTAATTTTAAAAAAAAATTGATTTCAATAATTAGTATTTAAAAATATATTATTTAATAATCATCCCAAAAAATTACTTGCTTTATAATAATTATTTTTTCAAATATTTAAAAGAAGTTTAGTTGCCAGGGATTTTTTTTTTTGTTTTTAAGATAGTTTATTTCTTCCGTTCTTTGGAAATTTAAGGCAGGCGAGAAAACTAAAACGTGGAAATTCTCCTCCAGTTAATTAATGAAGCCCTCCCCTTTCTCCGCGGTTTCCTTTGAATGAAATGAACGGTCAAGATTTAATTTCGTAAGTTTAAAACTGTCACTGACCAATAAAAAAACGGTAACCGGTATCTTTTTACTGTTTACCAATTCCCGCGTTTTGACTCTTATAGAATAAACGGTTGATACGTGTACTGTCACTGAATGAAAATGCCAAATATGTTTAGAATAATATTTCCCATCCCATAAGAGTGGCATGGTCGTAAATTATTCGAACTATTTGGTCAAATGATTGATGACAGTGACCGATGTGTCGTTTTCGGACTGAGTTGGCGCAAAGTTCGTGGACAAAGATCATGGTTTGGTCAATAAAAAATTGAATACATAATTTAATAAAAAAATATGTGGTTGAAGAGTTCTAATTGATTCTTATAAGATGTTGTGGATGTCGGAGGGATGACAATGAGGTGGGGATGGGGATGTATTTTCCATCCCCTAACCCGTAGGAATTGTAAATCTCCACACCCTACCATATCTATTAACCAAAAAATTGAGAGCGGGTTCAGAGATTCCGCATTTGAGGATCGGGTTTCCCACGAAAAAAAAAATCTCGTTTTATATTTTGATTATTATTTAAAAAGGAATATAAAAATGAAATTTATATTTAAAATATACATTTTAAGACAAAAAGAAAACACAATACTAAACATCTTTATGGACAACTCTAGAGTAGATGAATTTTCTATTCCAGTCCTCGATTGTGAGAAATCTGTCAATAAGTGTAAAAATGGGTCTTCCCCTCATGTCAGACCAAGTGAAGTTACGATTTGAAAGGGGAATATCAGTGAGAGAGATCTTGAATTAGTTTATTAAAATTTTGCATACTCATTTGTTAGGATTTTTCAGTAATCCATCTTGTAACATTGAAGTCACCATCAATACACCGGCAACCATTGTTGAAGCCATAGATCATATTGCAGAAGCCATATAGAGATTATATTTCTCTCATGGATTTTTCCTAATTTGATTAGATATTTCATTGGCGTATAAATAGGAGGCTTGGATTATTCATAAATCACTCAAATTCAATTCCTTAATAATTGAAAGATCTCTCATCTTCTCCCTTCATATTGCTGACTTTGCTTAGTGTTTCAGGAAGAATTTTTTTCTTCTTCCTAAATTTTCTTAAAATTTCTTCTAGTTCGATACCATAATCGGATTTTGTTAACGTTCGAGAATATAGTCTAAAAGATCCGGTGATTAAGGATTGATGTTGTAAATAATCCTCCAACCAATTCCCCATAATTTACTATATGTAAGTAAAAGTTTTAGTTTTTTCGAAAACCTTAAGTTTTCAGTTTAAGGTTTGATCACAATTACATGATATTAATGGATCATGAATTAAAGGTTAATTAGTTTACTAAATAAAATTCCGCTAATTTAATTAAGTAATCCATTCAAAGTCATGGACCCATTCAAGATGAAAATGTCATCAGTCACAAAAGAGACAATAACAATGTTTCTAGACAAGATTTTGTTTGATAGTTTAAGTGATGTTTCATCCTACAATTTTTGACATTTTTTTTGTGCTTTCTAACTTTTGATACATTTTATGTGTGCTTTTAAATAGGTGCAACCCAAGCTATGATATGTGTTTGATTTTTTATTTTGATTTTTTTTGTGTAATAAATTGATATCTCAAATTATTTTATTTTATTTTTTAAAAATATGGCTCATATGTTGCTGACAGATATTGGGATAGGCTTCCTAAATATTGCCTCAATATAATATTGGTATAGACTTCCTAAATATTGCCTCAATATAATTATACTCAATGAGGTTATTTTAAGAGAGAGAGAGACTCGAGTCCTTCAAAAGACAAACCATGTCATGGCAATGCTGATAACCTCTATGAAACATGAACCAGAATGAAGAGAGATAAGGGAGCCCAAAAATGCAACAAATTTCATCTCTCCTCCCCCATCCACACATAAATTTTAATCATACAAACCCATAACATAAGAACTTATTCATTTATTTTAATTGGAAAGATCGAAAATCTTGCACTCATCCAGAAATAAATATGGAAAAAAAATTAATCTACCTAAATATCCAACATAAGTTCTCTGGCTCAAAAATAACTGAGATAATTATAAAAGAGGCTTATGAGAATGAGCGAAACCAAGCTTCAATCATCTTTAAATGATAAAATATACCATTAATTTGACATTTTGGCGCATATCTATGAATTCAATGATATAAATATGATTAAGGCTACAATAATCCGAGACCAAAACAAGGAAAGTATGAGGGGAGTCTGACGATCAAGAGAAAGATGTGTGTGAGGTAGTGGTAATATATTTGCAAATATATTCACACAATCTGAATATTAATGAACATTCTTCATAAGATATGTAAAAAATAATGAACTTGACAGTCAACATACTCTAGTTATTTTGGGCTCTACGTGATGTTGACATAATGTAGTTATTTCTTGATTCTAAAACATCTTAAATCATCCAAATCGAAATTCAAACGAATAATTTATGGATAAAAAAAATTAATGACGTTGGAGGGGAGGGTCTCATTAGAATAATTTGGAACCATAGAGGAGTGATTTACCATTTTATGTTGTGATTCTTTGCTACTGAAATCAGAAATCGGGGGGGAATAACACCGAGAAATATACTAGTTCCAATCACGAAGGATCGTATGTCCAGTTGCCGGATTAACCAGCCAATCCACTAGATATGTTTGT
The DNA here is from genome assembly GCA_028015215.1 of Gynostemma pentaphyllum. Classification (NCBI taxonomy): domain Eukaryota; kingdom Viridiplantae; phylum Streptophyta; class Magnoliopsida; order Cucurbitales; family Cucurbitaceae; genus Gynostemma; species Gynostemma pentaphyllum. The sequence goes on along the minus strand of CM051345.1, from coordinate 9,055,991 downwards.
TTACAAAGAAGAAAACTCAAGAGAAAAATATAGGGTTATCTGGGTATATAGCCTGAAAATCCATAAAATAAGACAAAGAGGCCAGCCTCAAAAAAATAAAACAAAATAGCCTATTTGATATGTAAAATACCCAAATAAAGGAGAGAGAGAAGATTTAGATTGAGATGAGAGAAGGTAAGATGAGAAATATGGTGAGGGTCAAATCGGGTATATTGAAAAATATCAAATCAGATTTGGGCCAAAAAGCTTTAAAAAAAAGGGAGGGCTAAAAAAACTTAGTTATCAGCCAAAACAGGCTATCTACTGGATTATCCCAAAAATATAATGCATAACTATGAGAACTCTCACCAAGAACCCATTCACACCCTTACATGAAGATAATGAATTAATTCTCTAAGTCACCTATCTTACCTTATATATATATATATAAAGATAAATACAAATAACACCTATTAATTAAACCAATTAATAGGTAAACTACAACTAATTATAATAACCAAATTTAACAATCTCCACCTTGGTTATTATACTTAGCTATCTAGTGTATTGACGTGTCAATCCAGCTGCCAAACTCCGTTTGGTTTTAAACCTTGGACAGATTTGACAACGATAAACCAAGCTATCGTTACAAGACTTTCCAACCAACAACCTTTTGCCTCAATGTGCTTCGACCTGCCGTGAAACACATGCCTCAACCCTCCATCTACCATAGAAGAGTTATACATGTTGAATTCTAAGCTTCAAATAGCTTCCATATGTTCTACCATGGCCTTCAAACTCAAATAATTCACGATCTCCACTTATCTCAACCACCTGTAAAATAGAGTCACACTAGCTTTCCAAGCTACACTCATCATCAGTAAACTCACAAAATATGATAAATCATATATCCAATCACAGTTTACATATAATGCAGAACAACACTCTATAGCTTTCCAATGTACCATACCAACTAAACATAAAGCTATTAACCCAACACCTCAATGCATATACTAAACTCAAGTTTGAAAAATACCATCACAAATGATATTAACAACACACAAATAGCATAAGGATCTTTTAGCATTCAAGTTCATCTATCTCAATATTAACACAAATCAATAGATAACTTGATATGAAACGTAATAGGTGTTACAATAGATTTCACATGTTCCAAAGAATACTTTTCAAGACTAAACCAATGAAAATTTTCTCAAACTAAGGCACCATTGCCAAAGCAATTACATACCACCATAAAGTGAAACATAAGATATGAGATGAATCAAAGCCAAACCTGTCAGGAGATCTTGTCTCCTACCTTACCGTTCTCATGTGAGTTGATATGATTGAAGGTCCCTCTACTCTACTACATCATGAACAACCACAAAATCCTCACCGAATTTCTCTAGGTTCATCAATTAAGTATATAAGCTCCACCTCTACCTACAACTATTCATTACCTTTCCACGCTGCACGCTCAAGCAAATAGTTAAAACAGTTTATAAATATATCAACTCCCTAAAATTAACATATAACAATGAAACTTTCAGAACCATTGTCGCTACCTACCCTCGACGCGGAAAAATAAAGAGTCGCCACTAATCATTGGTTTTTAAAAATATTGGTGTGATTAGTCACCTAGTCATGAAATTAAGGATGGTCTACTAACTTTGAAAAATAGGTTCGGGGGTTCATTCACACATAGGGAAGGTATTAGCACCCTATTATGTTCGTTTAAAACGATTGTTGATTTTTATTATTTATTGTATTAACTAGCCTTTATCTTTAAAACAAAAATATTTTTTTGGTTATTTTTAAATGTCCCATGTTTATTAATCAATATCTCTAAGAATAGAGATATGATTAAATAATTATGAGTGACACGAGGTCATTAGCAAAAGTTTATTTTTTTTTGGAATTTAACTTCAACATTCTGAAATTAAATTCCCCTTCCTCAAGAGTTCTAAGAGATTTAGCATTCTAATTCTCTTAAATTTTCATCGTCGGAAAGTTTTAGAAAACATATATTTATTTTAAAAATCTTTGAAAATATTATTATTATGGAAAGAACTTGAGTAGTAAATTTTGGAACCAGCTTAATCATTCTATTAATTAAATAGGTGGTTTCAATATTTTTTAAAAGGAAAAGTCATTCAATAGGAAAAGTTAGCATTCTAACAATTCCAAATTCTAATTTATCAAAAGCCATTGTATTAGAACTTAGGAAAAAATAGCATTCTAATAATTCCCAAATCATGTCTCAAGGTTTATTCAAGTATGAACATAATATATAAACAATAAATATGAACATAAAACACGAAATATGGAAAACCAAGTTCATTAAATATAGCAAGTCAATTAAAACAAGAACAATTATACCGAATCAACATCTCAACTTATAAAATTCACAACTATCCAACCAAAACATGTTTCTTCTCAATTTTTACTCCTAAATACTCTTCATTATCATATCAATGACATATGACATTCAAATGTATTCATATTTTACAAGAAAAATCAGATTTTATGAAAAAACAACATCTCAGTCACGGTTTTACTGTGTAAATTTCTGCAGTGTTTGTATCAACTTTGAAAAATCATATCTTTTTTTATACTAATCGAAATGGGGTGATTCTTGTTCTCAAATCTTCGTTTACGAGTCTAGTTTATAGGAAAAATAACCATAAATAATTAATTTCAAAGAAACAGAAACGAAACATCACGTAATAACAAGTGCTCAGAATTTTTCGGAACAGTGAATTTATTTGATTGTCAAACTTCAAAAAATCATAACTCTTAAACTACAAATCCAAATTAGTTGATTCTTTTTCCTATGAGTTCGTATTTAAATCTAGTTTCAAGGAAAAATAACCATATAATCTAAATATTCATATAAAAATTCAGATTTCAATTAAAGTACAGCAAGCACATATGAATGACTATATTTTAAAGGGAAAGGACTTACCTTGGTTTGAAGTAGTATATAAACGTGTTGCTCTGAGTTAGCGGGCGTGAACGGGAGTAAAAACGCAGTAGAGGAACGTTTTATTTGAGAGAATATGAGTGTGTGTTGAGTGTCTCCTAGGGTTGTAGAAGAGGCTCTATTTATAGCCAAATTGTAGATGATAAAATAAATAGAGATAAAGATAAATCATTTATTAGATATTTTATCTCAATCCAAATTTAATCTCAAACCAAATCTTATTTCAAATTTTATTCTTTCAATTATCTTCTTCTAAATCTAATATCAAATTAAATTCTTGTTTTAAATTTATTATTCAAATTATCTCATTCAATATCAACTCCTCATTTAATTATTGAAAAAATAAAAATTAAAAAAAATCAATTTTATCAATAAAATGTATTTAAAATAAAACACCAATTATTGAAAAAAAATTATTTTTATTATTTTTACTTTTTTTTAAATAATTGAATTTTGTTAATTTTAAACAGCATCGGACGAAAATAGGGGTCTACAACCATCATCATCAATAGGGTAACATAAAGGGTCTACCGTGCTGAAAATAACTTCTGATAAACTTCCATAGATGCTTCCACGCAAAATTCCAAAACTCAACTTGCGAACATCTATAAAACCCACATTATCAAGTAACCTTCTCTTCTCACTTCACCTCAAGTCTACTAGGCTAGCCTCGAGTCTCACTCACTAACCTCTTCACTGATTGAAGTTACAGCCAACTCTGGAACTGTATTCTTATTTAAGACATACATCCCATGACTACCATCATTACCATCACTGAACCTCTTAGCGACCTTTAGCATTCCACCTTAAGCCTAATAGGCTATACGAGTCTAAAGTCTCAAGTGAACAAGGTTTCTTCTCGGGTTCTCTCCTACTAGTCACTTAACCCAACCGTAGATGGCCAACCCCGCCTACTCATCAAGGTTTATTAAAAACCTAATAAAACTCATCATCCATTCATTTGGGTTAGTGACTAAACCAAACCAAATCTCCATGAGTGTCTCCTATGAAAGTTAGGTGTCCCCAAATTCATATGCACTCATTCTTGGGTTTAAAGGAGCAATAATCAGAACAACATCAACACTATCACAAAAAAAAAAACATGCATTTCATACATAATTCTCTTTCTCCTTTTTAATTCCTTGTGTTTCTCTATCCCTCATATGCAAGTTCTCACCCTCACTTTTCTTACTCTATCATATTTTAATTCACAAGATCTTAGAGTTAGAAAAGTTACCTCATAACGGGTGATCATCATTCTCGTCCTCGTCTCTTTGTGCAATTATCGTCGAGTCTCTGACTTCCATGAATCATAGTCTCCATTCCCATTAAACGAATGGAACTCAAACATCATAGATCACATTTCAAACCTCACAGTGATTGCCTTTGTGCTAATAACCGGAAATTCAATTTACAATTTCCCACAAATATTTCCATCTTACTACAAGTGGCTTCTTTGGTGTTGAAACAATCACAAATGCCCACAACTTTCACAATCAATTGCTGCCTAGACCAGTAATTGAAAAAACCACCACAAACCGAAACAACACTCAACAAGACCAAATTGTGACTAAATAACCTTTGAGCAATACACTACACTTTTGCCCAAAATTCAGTTAAACTATCTTATAAAATACTTCAATCTACACCTATGATTTCTTAAAAAAAAATTGAGTTGATCAGACTCAATGGACAGAAATAAAAAACTGAAATAGAAGTAACATTGCACGAACCTTGAATCAGTCACAAATTGTCATACAGTTCAGATGGGTTCTTTAATCGAAAAAAGGCTCTACTCAACCAGTTTAATTCCATTTTTCCAGAATTAAAACTCAAATAGCCCCATAAATTTGCATTTGAAAATTGAATTAATCACCAACAATTACCGTTTCACCAATTCACCGATCGAACTTCACTTTCATTTTGATGTTACACCACAAAGTTCAACAGCAAATCAAATTACCATCCCACGCTAATCACACAATCACAAAGCAAAACAGATCACGCCTTAATGTCAAGCAAATCCACACGATTGAACTTTAATATCAATTACCATTGATATTCCACCAACAGATTCAAGTAAGAAGAAAACATCACTCAATTGAAATTCACTTTCAATTTTCCTTACTTACAGTTTGCAGGCACCGAATTGAAGAACAACTTGAGAATTAATTTGGAGCAAAAACATCAGGCTAAATTAATGAGAATAAAACATACCAATTCTCACACATCGCACACCTGAATCCAGCTTCAAAAACTGAAAACTCCACCGCTCACTTGTCTCTATCGTATATGCTCCTCATCTTTGCTATAAGTGAAAAAATCTAAGTTCAATTTGAAAGAATCTCTTCCAAACAGAGCCAAACACATGAACAATTTAATTGTTCATCCAAGATTCTTTATAAAGCTTTGTGAAAACACCACCAATTTGAGGCTCCTGGATCAAACTGCATAAATTTCTTGATTAAAACGCAGAGGTAAAATTATCACATGATTTCTTTGCTACTTTTTTGAGTTTATTTGACCAAGATTGAACAATTGATGGCCATTGATTGTCTGATGCAAAATGGCTCCAATATATTTCTTTACCAAAAAATCTAACAATCAATTTTGTCGCAATTGTTGACCAAATCGAATTTATTGAATTCTCCCACCACTTGAAATTGATTCAAAAGCTATCGCACAAATCTTCGAACTTTGTGCCCATCAATTTATTCTCCCTTGGAAATGCTATAATCGAGAACCAATTAATTCGATTCTTCTACCGCTTGTGTTTGAATTCTATCTGTGACTTTTTCTTGCTTCATTTTCAATTCTTGACGCCGCCGTATGTTAGGAATGGTGTCCTAGAACTTGCAATTATTCAATAATAATAATTTATTTAGAATAAATTAAATAAATAAACATAAGTTCTTTATATTATCTAGATTGATTCAATTGACGATATTAGGAATATATGGAAATATATTAATATCAAACATTCAAATAGTAAACCCTAAGTTACTCTTATGAAATCACGACTTAGTATGTGATTCATACGAGAGGATTTAGGTCGAGATGAGTAACTTAAAAGTGTCTACAGTAAATGGATAACTTTGAGATACTTATCTTGGTAACACTGTTGATAGCTTCGCATTTTGTTTATAGACGAATGATCTAATCCTGATCATTCATGTGGGAGACATGAAATGGAAGTATCATATGCAATGTTGATTGTCTAAGACAGGACCACGATGTTCGATTAAATTTCTCATTAGTACCGTTTACGAGAAATAATCGAATATCAAACTAAGATTATCAACCGTGATAGATCTCAATCCTGAGTGAAATGCAGACTCCTATTTATGGAGTTATGTTCTTTGATTCACATGGTTGAGAGCGATTTGTAAGAACGCTCAATACACTTCTATTTTGGAAACATGGCTAGATAAGTAGTTGGGAACTCATTTACACGAGATGAAATTCATAACTTTCCTATAAATTAACGGTATTAGTTTGATATCTAAACATTTTAGGAATTTTAGGAAACTCCCTTGGTGTACTGATTCGAGACATGAACAAGTGACGCCACGACTTCTATTGATCACAGAAATACATTATCTCTAGTTCGACTAAAGATAAAGTTCATAGGAGAATCAGCGGGAACACAAGGATAAAGCAGTAATTACAGGGGCAAAATGGTAAATTTACCCGCCTGTAATTATGAGGGTTCCACGTGAAGGATAATATCACAGATATAAATAATGATAAACTAAATGGACAATAACTCATCTATAGTGAAGAGAATCCAGCTATGAATCTATAGTGGAATTATTCATATTTAGATAATAAGTAATTAATTGATTATGTGTTAATCACTTAATTGACTAATTATTAAGCCCATGATCTATAGGTCCATCGGGTCCCTATGCTAGCCCAAATATTGTAGTCGCAAAATCAATTAGAAGAAATGGAAAATTTAAGTAAAGTGAATTACTTAAAATAAGCAATATTAATTATTTAAATATTGAATATATTTAAACGGTAATTAATAAAAACATTATTAATTGTTTAAATAATGAGTTTATTTAAACAGGAAGTTAATAATGAAATATTATTAATTAGTTAAATATTAAGTATATTTAAATGGTAATTAATAATTTGAAATTAATTAACAATTATTAATTGTTCAAATTTGAACGGAATTTGATAATTGAAATTAATTAATTAATAATAAAATAGTATCAATAAAGTTATTAATTAAATAATGAGTTTATTTAATGGAAATTAATAATTAAAATATTTATTATTAATTATTTAAATAATGAAAATTATTTAAATGAAAATTAATAATTAAATACAATTTGATAATATTTAGTTGGGAGAAAATATTAATATTATTAATTGTTTAAATAAAATATCTTATTTAAATGGTAATTAATAAATTAATTAATTAAGTTGAACTTATTAATTTAAAAGAGAGTTTCAAGCCCAATTGGATTAATGAACCCAATTGGAATTGGCCCAAAATAATTAATTAAATAATTTGGAATTATTTATTAATTATTAATGCTATTTTCGGCCATACCATGTATTTTAGGAAGAGATAATTATTTGAATTATATTCTAAGATAATTACATAGATTTATTTATCCAAGATAAATTAAAAGAAAAGAAAAATAATATCTTATTTATTTATGTATTTTTCGAAAATACAAGATAATTGAGAGATAATATTTTTTTCATTTTGTATTTATTTCCATAGATTAATCCTAATGTGATTAGGATTCATATTTTCCTATAAATAGGAGACTTGGGTCATTGATAAATAAGACAATTCAATTCCATAGAAAATTGGAACTCTCTTTTCTTCCTTCTTCCCCCCCTTGGCCGATTTCCCTATTATTATTGGGAAGATAATATTTTTTTTTCTTCCCAATTTCTTCTTAAGTTCGATCCCACAATTGGGTTTCGTTTGATCGATCGGGATATATCATAGAAGATCCGGTGTTGCTGAGAATTGATGTTGTAAATAAACCTCCAACCAATTCTCCAATTTTACTCAATGTAAGTTCCGGTTTGATTTTAATTTTCGAAAATATAAGCATGAATCTACATGTCTTTCACAAATTGCATGATGTTAATAGATCCATTATTAAATGTTAATAAATTTACTAAATAAATTTCCAATCATCCCTTCACCGTAAGAATTACTCCATTCAAAGAGCATCGCCTCAAGAATTCACTTCAACAAACACAATTCTTTAAATTCTTGCTGCTCGGATTCTTACGACTTGAACTGCCGAGCACAAATCAATCAGAATCTCAATTCTTGGAGTTGCAATGTCGAAAACTCACCACTTTCGAAATCATTTTTAATTTCTTGAAACTTGCACAGTTGATTCTTGGATCGACAGACCCGAGAACGAGGGTTAATCGAAGGACAGATGAACCAATTTCTCAATCTGTATGTCGTTCGTAACCTATTGTGTGTGAGTAGCTTGCCATCGAAGCCGGGGGAATTCGAAGGACCACAAAAACGATTTCTTTGATGTCAATTTAAGTAGCCCTAGCCAAGCTCTGATACCAATTTGTTGTGATTCTTTGCTACTGAAATCAGAAATCAGGGAGGGAATAACACCGAGAAATATACTGGTTCCGATCACGAAGGATCGTACGTCCAGTTGCCGGATTAACCAGCAAATCCACTAGATATGTTTGTTTACAAAGGAGACAACTCAAGAGAAAAATTCAATGCATAACTATGATAACTCTCACCAAGAACCCATTCACACCCTTACATAAAGATAATGAATTAATTCTCTAAGTCACTTATCTCACCTTAATACAAATAACACCTATTAACTAAACCAATTAATAGGTAAACTACAACTAATTATAATAACTAAATTTAACATTTTCAAACCACATGGGGTGTCATACATTTGGCGAAAACCACAAGGGTCTCATTTATCTTTTACCCTTATGAAATAGTGAAATTTTCATAACCACATTTTTAGAAATTCAAGTTATAAAAAATACATCATGTTATAAAAAGTTTCATAATTACCCTTAAATTAGTAACTAACTGTATTACAATGTAGGAAAATATAAACTAAATTTTTAAGTGGGGTAGTTTTAAAAAACATACTTAATTTAGGGTAAATATGATGATTTTTAAAAAAAAAAAAAATAACTTGTATAATTCCTGATATTAATCATTTTTAGTTTTGATATACAAGATTGAACAGATTATATCATCCAAATATATTCAGGACCCAAAAAGTATTTTTACCATTTAAATTTACTTGATTCCTTGTTATGCCATGAATAAGCTTAGCCCAATATTCTTCTTGAAATGAAAATTGGGCCATAATTCCCTTTGTCCAAGTTTGAATTTGGCCCATCCATCTTCAAACCTAAAACTCTCAATCTCTTCTTTTAACTCTCACTGAAACCCTAATCCCAATTCTCATCTCTCTCCAATGGCTTGCACCATCGATTTCCGGTGCTTGGACGAGGGTTTCGGGGGAAAAACCTACAAACGAAAGCGAGAAGCTCAAAATGCCCTAAACATCAACCCTGAAAACGACGGCGATGCTTCCATGGAAATCGACGACTCCTCTTTTCCACCGCCGGCAAAGCGATCGGCAATTCCTTCGTCGGAAAATCCTGACAAACCGATCTTCGGAAAACCCAGCTACGACGGCGTAATAGCTGGTAGGGTTTCGGGAAGAAATTGGAAACAGCCAAGGAAACATAGGGCTTCTGCTCTTCAGGTAAGCCGAAAAGGAACTACGTTCGAGGAGAGAGATAGGCAGAAGAAGATAAAGGCGGCGTTTAGAGAGAGAAAAGAGGAATTGAAAGAGCAGATTAGGGCAAATAAGGTGGAGAAAAGGAAGAAGAGGGAAGAGAGAGTGAAGAAGAAGCAGGAGAATATATTGAGATCTGGAACTAAGTTACAGAAGATAACAAATCCAAAGACATTGAAGAAGATTGCTAAGTCTAAGCAGAAGAAGCTTCTAAAGGTTGTTCCTGATAATTTTATCAAGAAGTAGGTCTTTCCTTTCTTTCTTTACCTTTCGTTTTGACATCATTTGCTTTATCATCTTCAGTTTTATAGTTATATTTATCTGTTCTGTTAAAGTTTTGAAATTTTGGATAAAAGTTTTCTGTATGATTTATTTGGAATATATAATATTGGTGGAAATCAAATCTATCAGTGTTCATAATTTGATTTTGTTTGAATTATTAACTCTCATACTTAATTCATTATGGTGCTATAAACACTGCCAAATGTTCTGATTTATTTCCTGAAACTCTGTCCAATAAACAATTTTAAGCCTTTCTAGTAGCATGCCTTTTAAAATTTGCATAAAGTGGGTAGGCAGTTTATCAATGAAGATTTAGAATTTTTTTTTTTTTGTGTTTTACATAAACTAATGGCTAGGACAAATGATTTTATACATTTTTTTAAATAATAAACAATTTCATTGATGAATGAAATATACAAGAAAGGGACTCCCTAGGATTATTAAAAATTTCTCCCATTGGGACTGGGAGTGATCAAGGAAGGAGTACAGTAATGAAAACTTATAGAATTAGCATTTCAAAGAAAAGTAAGTTTAGTTGAAAAAAATCCTCAAAGACCGTTGAAGTCCATATACTCCCTTGAAATTTTTTGGTTTATATATATATATATGTGTGTGTGTATAATTAAACTATTGCTAAATGAAAGAGCAAAAAAGGCCGAAAGGAAGATTACAAAAAGGCATCCCCAATTGGCTGTGCAATAATAGAAAAAGAGTAGTTACAAAATCTTTTACAATTTGTACTCCATGTCGAGGCATTAAGCATGCATAGATCCCTAGTATTTTCCTGAATATCATGCTCATTTTAAAAACTCTCCAATTTCGCTCTTACCAGACATTCTAAACACTAGCCCCTAACAGAATTCTAACAGTTTTCTTTTGCCGAAGAAAATACTACTGTGAGGTTCATGTTGAAAAAACCCTATTTTAAAGACACCGTCTTAAAAGACACTTTTGTTATTTGAAAACAAGACTATCTAAATAGCCCTAACAAAATTATCCCTTTTAAACCCCATCTTAAAAGACACTTTTGTTTCTCTCCCACCAAATGATCCAAAATAGAGCTCTAACAGCATTGGGCCTGAGGATCCGAACATTGTCATTAAGCTTAACTCTGCAAAACATCTCGTTGAGGACTAGTGGGATGAAAATGGAAAGGGCCATGCACCAAAAACACGTCCATCAACTAGCTCCACAACTGATCCGTGAAAGGATAGAGTAAGAAAAGATGGGTGGCATCCTCATTGCTAAAGTTACATAGAATTCTGTTGGCATTCTTAATGATAATTTCAATGTTTCCTATAAAAAAAAACATTCTGTTGGAGGGCAACCCCATCTTGGGAAATTTTCTTTGAAAATTTTATCATTTGTATTGTGGTGTCCTTATTTTTACCTTGGAAAGTGATCACTCCACTAGAAGTCAAGAAAATCTTTTGGGAGATACCTACAATTGAAGAAACGAGAAGAAAAAACATTTTGCAAGTGAAGGATGTACGTACCCCTCTACCAATCCAAACCCTCATATCTCGTGAAAGCTCCATGTTGGGGTTGTTTACAGTATTGAAGAGGCTAAAAATCTTCATTCTGTTTAATTTTTGAGGTTCCTTCTAAAGGTAACGTCCAAGGAGTTAGTAGAAGCATCTAAAAAGTACACTTGTTTTTCAATGGAGGGAGAAAGGCTGCAAAGAGATGGGAAGCTGACCGCGAGAGAGGAGTTTCATAGAGCCGTAATGTCATCTCAAAAACAATAACTAATAGGAATCCCGTTTCAAAGTAGGAGGAACGTTTCGGATGCCAACAAATTATTTAGCTTAGGAATTTGTTTCCACAGATTGCGAGAGGACTAAAATAGATCATTTGAAAGTTTAAGGACCAGAAGAAAAATATGCAAATTCAAGGATCAAAACAACGAATTTAGAAGCTGAGATGAATTAACTTGGAAGTTAAAAGACGAATACATTTAAACTTCATTATTATTATTTGGTTGATTATTTGTTTATCCCCTATACTTTGCCAATTTGATCTCTACACTCTTGAAAGGTTCATTTTAATTCTCATCATTTGTCACTTGTTCCAGTTTGATCACTACACTTTTGGTAGATTTATTTTATTTTTTTGATAGTCCATATAACCAGTAAATAGTGTTAATTTTAATGGAAGGAAATTGACATTTACAAGAAGTCAATAAACAAATTGATAGTCCATAGAGATGAATTTTGATGATAGTTAATAAACAACTAAGCGACCTTATTCGTAAATCGTAGGTAATATAATTTGAGATATTTATAGCCAATATGGGTTGGCCTAGTGGTTTCTTTCCAACCTTCAGGTCATGGGTTCAAACCATGTTGGCCACATACTTAGGATATTACCTTACGAGTTTACCGACGCTCAAGTGTTGTAGGGTCGTGTGGTTGTCCCGTGAGATTAGTCGAGGTGCGAGTAAGCTGGTTTGATACTTGCGGTATAAAAAAAATAAAAAATAATAATAATTTGAGATATTTATGAAAATGAAGATAACACCTAGTCCAAGTCTCATGGTGGCTAATTAGCCAGTCACATACCAGCTAATTAGCTGTTAATTCTGTGTGAATGGTCAGTAAGCTCACCCAAAGTAATCTTGTTTGATAGCCCTAGAAGTGGTTTTTTCTTGTATTTTCACTACAAGGCTATCAAGTATATGTTTCAAACGTTCACAAAGTCCAAGTCTCTAAAATCTAGAGAGGAATTAAAAAAAAAAAAGAGGTGAATCAGGGATAAAAGAAGCTGATTGTGAGTTATGATTGTATTTGTAGCTTCAATGACCCTATTTTTTATTTATTTTTAAATAGTAATAATATAAAATCATGATCTGAACTGTTAATTAATCATTTTAAGTTTATAAGAATGAAAAGTCGGTCACTTCTCACCTACATGTAGAAGATGTGGAAACTTTATTTTTAGAGTTATCTAACTTCTGCCCTCATATAACCGATTAAGTTTGATTTTAGTTGAGATTGAAACATAGACAATAGGTGCATAGTGGTAAGAGGATCAATTAGATTCAAATTTGAATACTTGGGCTCATGAAATACTTTGTGTATTAGTCCGCTCATCAACTTAAAATGCATGTTTTGAGCATGTGGTACACTCACATTTCCTTATGGAAGATGCTTAGGTCCTTCCAATGTCTTCCATTTTTATGGGCTAAAACGTTATTTTAAAAAAAAGATATTACATTAAATTGGGGAGGGGAGACTCGAACCTTCGATCTCATGGGAAAGGAGCAAATGTCTAAGCTCAGGAAAGGAGCAAATGTCTAACCACTTAAGCTATGCTCGTGTTGGCATGAGTTAAAACATGCTAGTGAGTAATAAATATGATTTTTTTTAATATATACATGAGTTTCATTTCATTAGTATATCTTATCTAATAGAAATAAATTAGGTGGGAGAAAGTCACCGTAAAAAATCTAAGTATTTTTCTTTATTTATTGTGTACAATCTAACTCGATACACTATTTATCCATCTTTTTCATTCAAAATAAAACCGTTTTCATTAAGAATAAAGATGGGAAGTCAAGTCCACGAGAGAGTTACAAATGTACCAAGGATTCACATCACGAAACCAATTCCATGTTGCGAATAAAAAAAGTATACTTGCGATGGGAGGTCTTCTCCATTCAACAAGAAAAACATACCAGTGAAAATGCCGTGTACTAAAGAAAGAATGAAGCGGGGAGGAGAAGAGTCGCTATTTTTCAGACAATCAAATTTGAATATGTGACAATTTTATTTATTTATTTATTTTTATTTATAAAATTAATATGTGACAATTTTATCTATTTGTTTATTTTTATTTATAAAATTACATCAAATAATGCTTTTTTCACCTGAATTAAATATATTAAAAGTTTGATTTAAAATAAAATAACAACACATGCTTTAATTGAATCAGTGAATTAGTTTTCAATAATCTTTCTTAAATGTTGTAGAAATCTCATCATTACTTTTGACGATTTCAATATTTTTACTTTTTTTTTTCTTTTTATTATTTTGATTAATTGTAACAACCCATTACCAAGTAAGAGTATAAAAAAATTAGAAATTATTATAATTCACTCAAAATGATACTAATAAAGTTGGATTGTTTAATTTGGTGAAAAATAATACGTCATCTTATAAGGGTATTTTGGTAATTTTCCCAAACCTCAAAATTAAAGCCACAAATATAATTTAATATTTTTGGATGATGCTAATCGTCTCGTTATTACGATTCCAACGCAACTGACGGATCACTGTTTTGAGTCACCATCATCAATGGGTTGAGCCGAGCCGGTTCAGCCCAAACATTAGAAGGCTCAGACTCAGGCTCAGTTCGGGCTTGAGCCCAACGAGCTATACTTTTGGTCGAGCCGAGCAATCTAAAATTTTAAGGCTCGCGGCTCGGTTCATAGGCTAGGCTTATCGAGCCAAGCTTGGGCCTAGCTCATTGGAGCTAGTAAAACTCGGCCTATCATGTAACGTCCCGTTATTTTACACGAATTTTTATTTATTTATTCTTTAATTTCATTATTATTATTTGATGTAAAGCACTTAATTTAATTTTAGAATTTATTAATTTAAATTTTAGATTTAATTTATAATTTATAACTTAGAATTTATGAGTTTATTTCGTTTGTAAATTCTATTAATCATTTTATTAGTTTAAATTAGTTTTGGTCGTATTAATAATTATTAACGGGTCAATTAATAATTATTAATCACCATTTGGCTAGTTTAAGAACTTCGGGTTTCGATTTATGAGTTAAAAATCATTAAAGAGACGTAACCGTAATTTCAAATTTCTTAAAAATATCAAAAACACTATTCATTCTTCTTTAAAATCTCAACTTTGACCAAGGATTGGCCAAATCCATTTCTCCTTCTCCTTCTCTTGCTCTTGGCCGTGGGTCACCATGGATGAGAAGAAAACCTTAGGTTTTCTTCGTTTCTCAACGGATCGCGTGTTTTCGGTTGCGTTGGAATGCTTGGGACGAGGGCTACTTATCCAACCTAGCCTTGTAACGTTTCTCGTTCTCAAAGGGAAGTCCTAAAAAGTAAGTTTTCAAAACTTTTGATATGGATTTCATTGTTTTTGTTTATAAATGAGTTTTGAAGTTGAAATCATGTATTTCTATCAAGGAATTTGTTGATTTTGAGCCTGAATTTTCGAAAATCAGTATTCACCTGAAAACACTATTCATCCGAATTTAGGAGTTTATTTCATTTTAAACCTTTTTAATTGTTTTATTAGCTTAAATTAGTTTTGGTCACATTAATAATTATTAATTGGCCCGTTAATAATTATTAACGGGCCAATTAATAATTATTAATCACCATTTGGCTAGTTTAAGACCATCAGGTTTCGTTTTATAAGCTAAAATCATTAAAAGGACGTATCCGTAATTTCCAATTTCTTAAAATATCTAAAATCACTATTCATTCTTATTTAAAAACCTCAAGTTGACTAAAAATTAACCAAGCTCCTCATTTTTCTCTTCCTCTCCTTGCCTTGGCCGTGAGCAATTTTTGGGGAAGAAATTCCTTGGCTTTTCTTCGTTTCTCAACCGTTTTCGATGATGTCAGTTGCGTTGGATTACTCGGGATGAGGGCTACCTATCCAACCTAACCTTTAGGCGTTTATCGTTCTCTAAGGGAAGCCCTAAAAAGTGAGTTTTCAAAACTTTTTATATGGTTTTGTTTGTTTTTTATTATAAATGAGTTTTGAAGTTGAAATCACGTATTTCTATCCAGGAATTTGACGATTTTGAGCCCGGATTTTCGAAAAACACTATTCATCCAAAAACACTATTCACCCGAAAATCATACTTTTTCTCATATTAGATACGAGTTGTAATATGTTGATCGATTGATGAATTATTGGTACGATTGCTCGTTTGTTGGTTCGTGGGAACTTGGTTGTCACGCGAGCATTCGAGGTGAGAATACATAGAATTTAAATGTAAACTTAGAAATCGAACAAGTTGAACGACTTGTATGATCGGGAGATGAGATTAAGAAATGAATAAAAAGGATTAAAGTAAGTGAGCTAACATGCTTAGGCTTGGGAGTTAGTTCTATTTGAGTGAGAGAACTCATGGATTTCTCGAGAGAAACGTTTAACTCTTGGAAGTTCTAAGTTTAGATTCGTTCCGGAGTTTAAGAATGATTATCGGAAGTTGAAGGTTTCAAGTATAATGGGGTGAATAAGGAAATTAATTAAGGAACTTCAGATAGTTATTAAAAGCAATAGAATCCTTTGAATTGGAGACTTTATGATAAAATTAGTAATTCAAGTTTAACTGAAGGCCGTTTGGCTTGATTTATTTATTATTTTCTAATCAGAAGTTCCTAATTTCTTATTTTATGTATAAAGGGAAATTCGTTATCCATTTACCTTTATGTCCTTTCGATTATGTTGAATGTTTATATTTATTTTACTTGCACTTGAAAGCATATTCATATCATATCATATTACATAATCGAAATTGGGAGGAATAATAAGGCAATGCATAGACTGAGTGTGCTTGCATTATCTGGTATTATTCGTTTTATGTTTATGTATATGTATCATGAGGAATGCTAAAGGTTGCAGTATTTTGCATGATCGGAGGAGATGGATAATGAGATAATGATGGAACTATGTGAGTTCACATTATCTAGTATTATCCATAATTACTATAATACATATACAAGGATACAAAGTATGACTTAGCCTACGGGAGTTCATTACCTGTATTCGGTGGGTGAGATAATGAGGTGAATGAACTTAGCCTACGGGAGATTCATTACCTGTCATTATTCACATGTGATGGTTATATTGATGTAAAGGTTATGTGCCCTTTACACTTGTTTAGCGAGTTAATGAATAATGATTAGACTGCGTATGCTAATATTATATTTATAGTCATTAATTGCAAATTGTGATTGTTGAATATGTTAAGTCCGAGTGAGCTTAACATTATTTTATTGAGCATAAAGGAAAGGTAAACCTTATTTTATAGCCTGAGTCGCTATAAAGAAAAAGAAATGAAACATTATGTATGACATACATTTCTATATTGAAAAGAAATGAAATATGATGTATAGTCGAGTGCTATAGAAAAGAGGAACGAGATTGAATTGTATAATAAGAGAATTAGATTCTCAATAAATTGGCAGATCTTGAAATTGGAAATTAATATTCGAATGCAAAACTTATGTATAGTATAAGGTATTAAAGAGAATGAAATAAGATTGATATGTGTGTTATGCAACATGTCATCTTAAATGCTTGGAAGTTAATTCCGAATTTATATGGGAGATTTGGTAAGTATAAGTGGAATACTTAATACAAAACCCCTTTGGTGGTTGAAAGGTAAGGGTATGTGAGTTTTATTTGGACACAAATCCGGATGCGGGTTTGCAGTCTAATGTTACTTTACTTTTCGTTTATTTTCACTGGGCTTGCTTTTAGCTCATGATATTACAAACATTTTCAGGTAATGTCCGTGCTCAGGGTCATGGGAGAGGAGCTGGTGCAGTCTGATCGAGTTGATGATAATGCCGAGAGGGACTAGAGATACTTTAAAGTCCATGGAATAATTTTATTACATGTTTTGTCTTTTGAGTTGTTCATTTGTATATAAGCTCATAAGAGCTTTTTATTTTAACTTTTATAACCTTGAACTTCTTTAATCTTTACACAGGAATTGCATTTCCTGTCGTTTAATTTCTCTGATTGTGAAAAGTGTAAACAAGTTGTGGATAGTCCAAGTTTTAAACATATCCACGCCAAATGTTTTATAAAATATTAAGTCTTCCGTTGCAAATTTGATTTTAAATGATTTAAAAGGAGTCGGGTCGTCACAAATTGTAACCGTCAGACATTTTAAAAACAAGAAATCGTGTAATTATGAAAATGGATTTTCTGATTTAAAAAATAAAGATTTATTAAAAACAAAATAAAAAAGAAACTGTAATCAGGGATATTTGAAAAAAAAGAGGAAGGGGGTTTTTTTCAGTCCGAAACCTAAATCGTAGAAAACCTCCAGCGAAAGGAAAAAGAAAGCGAGCGGAAAAAAAGCATGGCGAGGACTCGAGGAAACGTTAATGGAGGAAGAGGGGTAAGTTAGCTATTATGATTTATAAACCTATATCATTTATGTTCTATTTTTTGGTATTCTGAAACTAACCCAAAAAATGAAAACTACAGAAAAGAGGACGAGGAAGAAAGAAGAATGAAGAAGAGTCAGAGATGGTAAAGCCAGTAGTGGAAGAAATAAATGATGAAGAGGTATTTTTGATTAAAAAATACGAGATTTATAGAGGATGATTCAAAGTTTTACATGCATGTTTTTGATCTGAACAAATAAACAAAAAGATTAAAGAGACATATAAGGAAAATGTATTGAACATTTTGTGTGAAAATTAATTTCAGGCGGAAGAAGATAGAAACTTACCAGAAGAGGAACATGATGAAGAAAACAAAAAAGTAGAAGCAAATCAGGTATGTGTATTTCTGCTTCATTTTGTATACTGGTTAAAAACATTTATAAAAAGTATACATTTGCTTTAAAATAAACCAGTTACTTAACAGTTTTTTTTTTTTTGGAAGAGACAGAATGTTAGATCAAGCAAGACAAGAAGTGCAAGGGGAAAAAAAGAAATCGAGGGGGAGGTAGAAAAACTTCGGATCCATACACTAAAGAGTTTGGTACAAACGATAAATCCAAGGATGGACCAAAGTGGCATTTACCGACCCCACCAACTCAGAATGTATAGTTTGGCTAAGTTTATTTAGATGATGACTAACTACAGTTAATTTTGATTTCTGAAAACTATGTGATCTTTTTGGGTGTTTTGATAAAAATATTTATAAACAATAAACATTTAACAAAAGTCTACATTGATTTTATTTGATAACCGGGATGAATAATTTGGCTATGTTTATTTAGATGATGACTTACTACACATACTTTTTACTTTTTTTGTGTACTGTAAACTAATGTTGACTTCATGTAATTTTGTATTAAGTTGTAAGGTAACTTAATTGTATTGAACTATTTGGGTATTGTGACAAAAATGTTTATAAAAAATAAACATTTCTCAAAAGTAAAGATTATATTGAACTACAAACTATGTTTATTTGCTGTGCTTTTGAATAATGGGGTAAGGGCACTAATGTCTACAAACCTACTATGAATAATTAAAACAAAAAGTATCTAAAAAAAATCATATAGACATTTGTTTTAATATGCAATAATAAGATGCAACAAGTACTAACATCACACATCTGAAAAAGCAACTGAAACAAAATGCTGATTAACAAAGTACCTATTTATTAAAAATAAACTGTTTCAGAAAACGTGAGCTTTATGAAAATGTAGTGTTTTGTAAATACTCATAGATTTGAGTTCGTAACTTTCGTAAACGTGAGCTTCATTCCAACAACCATCGTAAATAATGTCAATAGATGTAGATCTCATTTTGAGAGAAACGAAAAAGATTAGAAAACGATGAAAAAATTCATGAAACGTAGATGAAAATAAAACACAGAATATTTTCAAAAAAAGAAAAAAAAAAGAACAACGGGGAAGATGTCATGAATTTCTAAGAAAAGCAATTATTGTTACAAATCCCTTAATTAAAGGAGACATTAATAACTAACTGAAAAAGGAAAGAATTATTTTAGATTTGATATGATCACATGTGGCTAATCAAATCAATAGGGGCAAAAAAGTAAACATATAAAAAGACAGCAACCGTTTACTCCTTATATTTGGGTGGTTATTGGGTAATTTTGAAAAAAAAGAAAAACAACCTTCAAAAGTGGATTTAGGTGAATTAATGTGGTAATGGGTGCAATTATTTCTTAAACTTATTATTTTATATAGCAAAAAGAGTGAAAAAATCAATATATTATACTTATTATTTTCAACGCCAAGAAAGTAAAAAAAGTTCAATTTATTCGTTAAATAATTCAATTATTTTATTTTATCCTATTTACTAATTAAACAAAAGTATCAACTTTAAAAAATTGATATTTTTATTAATTATTTCATACATGAATATTTGAGAATAAAGTGCATCACTGCAATATAAGTACATCCCAAGTAGGTTGTCACCCACTCATTTGTCAATCATATACATTTTTGTCAACTTAATTTTTAAATTGGTAATAATATATAATTCTATTTAAATAATAAATAAAAATTGCGAGCTTTATTTGGGTCGAGCTCAAGCCGGCTTGTTGGATCAGCCCTAAAGAGGCTCAAACGAGTTGGCCCACGAGTCGGCTCGTTCAAAAAAAGGGAGGTTCATATCCAATCCAAACATTAAACGTGCCAAGCCGAGCCAGCCCGTCAAACGTTGACTTTAGGGTCGATCTTGGGTCGGCCTTTAGGCCGCGAGCTAGATGATGATGGTGAGTTCTGAGTCCTAGTGAGTGAAGTATGACCATTTTAATTCAGTGGCATTTTCATAAATAATAGAACTCCGGATTCAGCCCTAAAATCCTTCTTCTTCTTCTTCTTCCCTTAGCCGAAAATCAACCCCCCATTATCCTCAATTCATCCATTTTCGCTTAAACATCATCTCCCAAAGTATTTTCGCCATAACTTCTTCACTCGGACGCCGATTTGTGCAAGTAAGTAGTCCATTCTGATCTTTTTTTCGTTATCTTTCCATTGGCATTGGTTTTGTAGCAATATCATTAATTTTTTAAGAGTTATAACCCAAAAATCATTCAGGTTGGTTATAGTTTCTTCGACTTTTGATCGATTTTTCTTCGTTAGTTCATTGTTGTAGGTTGTATTCATCTTGGTTCTTGAATTGGATAAATTTATTAAAAAATGGTGATTATTTCCCTTAGATTTTGAAAGGTTGTGGAAGTTCTTGGAATAAAGAAAATTCAAGATTTTGAAATTTTGCTTGAAGGTGAGTAGAACTTTGTTAAAAAATAAATAGTTTCATGTTTTGTTTTCTTTTTCTTCAAAAGTTATCAATCTCTGATTTTGGGCTTTTGAATAGATGATTGAATGAATGAAATAAGGATTTTGGGGCTGAATATAAAGTTATGAGAAATTGGATTAAAGTATGTAGAAAATTGGGACTAAACATCATCTACGAACCTCGAACCGCCATTAAAGGGCAGGTTCTCATAGACTTTGTGGCAGAAATGACCCCAGGGAATGTCAGTAAAGATATTCCAAAAGAAGTTGAGACGAGATCACTGTAGTTTATGGGCCCTGATCAGGAAGTCTGGACCCTATGCGTTGATGAATCCTCAAACTCAATAGGATCTGTCGCAGGTTTGGTACTGTCAACCCCTGAAGGGTATCTCCTAGGACAGTCAATCTATTTTGGATTTTCCGCTTCCAACAACAAAGTTGAATACGAAGCGTTGATATCTGGACTCCAGAGAGCCTTAGGATTGGGAGTTGAAAAACTGACTATCAAAAGTGAATCTCAACTTATGGTAAATCAGGTAAAAAGGATGTTCAAAGTGAAAGACTCCAGAATGGCCAAGTATTTGGCAAAGACATTATCCATCCTCCCTCTGTTCGTCAAGTATAGTATCAATCAAGTGCCGAGGACAGAGAACGAACATGCTGACGTGTTAGCCAATATCGGCTCCGCAGTGAACTCAGAAACAAGAAGAATGATCCCAGTCGACTACTTACTTGAACCGAGCATAAACTATGATCCGGACAAGGGGAGTAAGAGTGATGAGATCTAACAAAAGATGCCGATAGAACAGAATCGAGAAACCGGACCTGATTGGAGAAGCCAAATCCTCAAATAGCTGCGGACCAGTCAACTACCAGAAGAAAAATTAGTGGCTCAGAAAACCCGATCCAAGGCCGCCAGATATTCGATAATTCAAGGAGAATTGTACATGAGGTCTTTCAGTGGGCCGTATCTCGAGTGTTTGGGAGAGTCGGAGAGCTCTTATGTGCTAAAGGAGTTACATTTCGGACACTGCGGCAATCATGCGAGACCACGATCTTTAAGTTATAGACCGATGACACAGGGTTACTACTGACCCACTATGCTCAAAGACACCAAAAATTTCGTAACCAGGTTCGACAAGTGCCAAAGGTTTTCCAAAACCATTCACGCTCTGCCCACGACCTTAACAACAATTTCAGCCCCTTGGCCCTTCATGCAGTGAGGACTAGACTTAGTGGGAAAATTACCACTTGCTCTAGGGAAGAAGTGTTATCTCCTTGTCATGACTGATTATTTCTCCATGTGGATCGAGGCTGAGCTCTTAGCTACAATCACCGAACGAAGGATCAAAACTTCCTTTGGAGGAACATCTTTACACGCTTCAGGATTCCTAAAGTTATCATCACTGATAACGGAACCCAATTTACGGGAAGGTCCATCAGGAAGCACTACACGGATAGGAAGGTAGAAATCAGGTGTTCAACACCTTGGTACTCACAAGTCAACAGACATGCGGAGGCATCAAACAAGACCATCATGGATTCTCTGAAAAAGAGGTTGGAACGAACAAAGGGAATAGGGCCGTTGTAGGCATAGTGCAATTGGTGTGAAGTTTGGGGGCCCCAAATCTTGAATTAAAAATTTAGTATTAATAATATATAAATGACAATTTATTATAAGTCGCATTGGCTAGCCTTTTCCCTATAATATCTCTATGTTCTCTGTCATTATGAGTTGTGTTCGATCCCAACTTAAGTTCAAAGTTAAATTTTTATATTTTTTTTATACTACTTTGATAATTTTATACTATTCTTTTATTATATTATATTATTGATATTGCGTTTTAATAAAAAAAAATTATATATATTCAGGAATGGCCATGAAAGAGAAGATGGGTAGAAGAATTGCCGGGAGTCCTATGGGTGTACTGAACCACTATGAGAATTCCAACAGGTGTAACCCCTTTCGCCATGGCTTTCAAAACGGAAGCGGTTATCCCCACCGAAATGATCATCCCGGAAGCGGAAAATAGGGGAAAACTGTAAAGGGTAAAAATAGCCTTCTTACAAACCGCGCACATTGGGCTGGTCCACACGGGTTCACGCCCATCAAGAAAGCTGCTTGGGTGAACTAATTCCCATCGGGCCGTTAGAAGGTCCATAAAGCCAAGTCATGAACTTGCCCAGTCAAGCAGGCCCACGATCAAGAGAGTATAAAATGTTTCTTAACCTATAAAATCAAGTAAGTGCACAAATCTCTAACTCTAAATTTTGTCTTGCGGCGCACTCTACCTACCCCACCTAACTTGATCGTCGGAGGGTCCTTAACCGATACCACATCTGCCTTTCTGATTGTCTTTGATTCTGTTTCAAATAGTTGCGTTAGCAAGAACCCAACACGTGTCCACACATGCTTAATTGTGTGTGAGAAATATCCCATACAGTTGGGATTTTGCAAAAAATTTAATTATATATTTTTTGGGATATATTATATGATTGTAATGTTGCCTTAGAGAAATAAAGGTTCATAAAATTTAAAAATAAAATTTACACTCAATTGTTTCAAACGCCTTATAAAATTTTCAAATTCCAGCATCCCACTCTATACATTTCAAAATTGAGAAATTTATACCAAAACTAGTGCTATCCAAGAACAATTAGCCGATCTGGATTTGCGACTTATTATAGATTATTCGTTGGTAGAATGGAAAGAATTAGGGGAGGAAGGATGGGAGAAATTGGAGGAAGAAATGTTTTTTTGGTTTATGAAATCAGTTAAGCATTTTATTAGAACAAATATATAATTAGTTTTTTTTTTTTAATTTTTTTAATAAATTTCATTAATTCAACGAAAATATTTCATTAAATTAATTGAAGGTTAAAAAATTATGTTTATGAAAATTTTAATTCTTTTTTACTATTTTAAAATTACTAAAAAAAGAATCAATTTAAAATACTTTTTTTAAATCGCATTAACCTACTGAAATACTGGAGTTCAAATGCATATAATGGGTAATTGGGTATGCTTTTGGGATCTATTTATTTATTTATTTTTTATTATATCAACTGAGGGAGAAGAGACTTGAACCTTCGATCTCACGAAAAGAGAGTACAATATGTTGCCATTTTCAATGTAGTTTTCTTGAAAACAACTTTTAAGTTTAGTGTTCTTGAAGTGTGTTAAAAACCATTTTTCATGTAGTGGTTTGCAGGAGACTCTGTATAATTTTGTGAGAATAATGTCATCATTAATAAGTTAAAAAAAGCTTTATTCTTCTTTATATACTTGTAATTTTACAAGTTAGGGGATGATTATTTTCTTTTGACATTTTTCATTAGTCTTTAAGTTGTAGAATTATTTTAGTAATTCAAGTATTATATATGGTTTTCTTAACCTGATAAAATACATCAGAAACTTGAACGATAAATTCTCAAGTATTTCATTAATTTTGTTAGGGGGGAAATTTTTTCCTGAGATAACTAAATGGTAATTTAACGACAATTGCTTTTAGGGTAAATTGTAATTAACACCATGTGGTTTCAGTCAAATTCACGAAAAGGCCTTGTAGTTTAAAAATGGCAAATCACACCCATGTAGTTTCAAATTATGTCAATAAAACCTCTCACTGTCAACGTTGTAAACTTTCTTTTAGTCATGACTCCTTCGTTTGAACTCTGATTTAAATGATTCAAGATGTTTTGAAATCCTCATTTCGAGCTCTACGTTATGATCACTTCAAAACTTCAACATCATCAACAAATAAAAGAATTTATTATCATCAAAATATTAAGTATGATTGAACCCCCTTTTGTTTACTGATGATTTAAATGTTTTCAAGTGACCATATCGTAGAGACCGAAATAAGGATTCCAAAACATCTTAGAATCACTCAAATCAAAGTTCAAAAGAAGAAATTATGGCTAAAAGTACGTTTACAACATTAGAAGGGAGGAGTCTTATTGACATAAATTCAAACTACAGGGTGTGATTTGTCATTTTCAAACCACAGGGGCTATGCAAGAATTTGACCGAAACATAGTGTTATTTGCATTTTACCCTTGCTTTTATAAGTATACGGTTGAAATTGATGCAATTTAAAGTTAAAATTGACAACATTCCAAAACACAAGGTGGGAATTACAACTTTTTCCATAAAATTATTATATTAAATTGATAAATTACATACAACTAGTATATCTAAAAAATTCAAGATTGAAGACAAAATAGAGTGCAATACTCATACTTCCAAATACAATTGGTAGGAAAAAAAAACGCTTTCTTTCCCAAAACCCATTTTTCGTTCAACATAGAGATTTTACATTCCCAAGTGCCAGAAGCTGCAAAATAATTTGATGCATAAATAATAAAATTCTAATTTTTTCATTCCAACGAATTAAACATTTCTATTAATACGAGCAACCTTTTTCCTAATAAGAAGAGGATGCATTGTATTTTAGGACAATTACTGAAATAATATATTTTTACACACTAATTATTAAACTTTTTAAAAATTACTCAAATAGCATAATTATAGTTCAATAAATTTATTGAACTAAAAAAATTAAAAAAAAAAACTAATAAATTCATTGAAAACAATAACGAAAAATAATCTAATAGTTCAATAAATTATTGAACTTGAACTTAAAAAAGCAAAAAAACAAACAAATTCATTAAAAATACCCACGAAAAATACGTCAATAAATTTATTGGACTATAATTATGCTATTTGAGTAATTTATAAAAAACTTCTGACATTTTAGTAATTAGTATGTAGATTTGAGACAAATTCTTTTGTAGTTTCCCAACTTCCATTTCATTGTCAATCAGTTTAGGTGGAATATTTACATGGCATGGAGCACTAAAAGGCACCATATACAGATACACTTTTATGATGAATTAATACATGAAGTCTTTCATATGACAAAGTTTAACCTCAATTTTAACAAATGCAAAACAAAATTCAAAAAGCAGACCAGAGATCGGAAGCTTACTTCAGGATATATATTACGCATCAAACACATCGCGATTTAGCTTGTTGTCCAAGTAAATGATAAAGGTTCGGATTTCCATAGGAGAGAGTTCCACAACTAATTTTTCAGGATCTACAGGCCCTCCCCTCTTCACTTTAGCTTCTTCTGAACCACTTTCAACTTTCCAAACCTTTCGTTTCTTCTCCATATCTTTCCTATCTTGATTTGCAGACAAGTTCATTTCTGTTGCTTTCTTGATCTGAGGTTGATGTAAAAAACCACAAGGAAAACTTAATTGTTAGTCAGAAAAAAAAAAAGACTAAAGATAATTTCAACAGTCTATTGATTCTACCTTCTTGCCGGGAAATAGCTTCTTTAAGTCTACGCTGGTTATCACAGAAAGATCCTTGTCCTCTCCAATCTATGCCATATATCGATAATCAAATAATGACCAGAACATACAGCAAGTTTGTAAAAGCTTTTCCCCACATTTGTAAAAAAAAAAAAAAAAAAAGGCAAAATAATGGTGAAGCTCATTGTATGCTGCTTATAGTGCCACGGGTAGAAGTTTTAATATCGATAACATGAATTATACTCCGAGTCACAGGGTCCAATTCCCCTTGTGCTCAATTGTCATCGATTAGCTAAGATAAGAAGATACTGCGGAAAAACACTATTTACTGACACCATGTTAATTGATGGTAGCGTTAAACCTTCTTAATGGTAGCATTAAGAAAATGCCTTAGGTTGTGTTTCAAAAAAAAAAAAAAAAAAAAAAAAAAAAAAAAAATGCCTTAGGGGCTATTGTGTATACCGTGAACAATTACTTTTGTGTCTCATCCATTAGGGTGGATTCCATGCCTGGTCGTTATGCTCCAATGCCATGGACTTTGTGATTAAGGAAGAAAACCACAACCAGTTTACTAATAATGCCACATTCTTTATACCTAAATTCTAAAATAAACGAACTCTTTAATCCCCCACTTGAATTAACATTTTTTAAAGTGCAATGATTCTCTGGTACTCAAGCGGTGCAAAGCATAAAATTGTGAAGGCCCATAATCACAAGAATAAAAAAATAAATTATATATATGAAAATTATAGTATAATGAAGAATAAGATGAAGGTTTTTTCTAAGATATTCTTTTAAAAAAAAACATATCAACCATTATCTTTCCATTTTTCCTTAAAAAAAATGAAAAAGCCCAAAAAAATGTTCAGGCATGTGCCTAATGTCACAATCACCCTAAAGATAGTGGATTGTGCCCCGCATGAATTGTGCAATAAAGCAGTGGTGACACGTGTGTCACCAGTCGAGCCAACCAAGGGCGAGAGTTGTGGCGTAATGAAACCAAATAGGATGGTGCATATATAAACCCAAGTCATGGAGCGGACAAGACAAGTTAAGGCATGTGCAAGAGAAGGAAGTGTGGGTGAGTTGGTGGCATGTGTGGGAGGATGTCATGAAATGGGGTTGTTAAGGAGTCCTGTGATAGGGTGTGAGATTGGCGCTAGTGAAAGGGCCTTTGAGTAAGCCCTATATTCCAAATGAAAACATACTAAGTTTCTTCTCAATTGGAGTTTAAATGTGGTCTCCATAGGAGCGGGTGACTCTTCGTTATTTTGCATTGTTTATGCCTGCTCAAGTAGAACTTCCTTAGAATATGCTACTGGGAAGAGGGGAAAATGGTATTTTCTCTCCACCACCCCTAGACCATAGGGCCTAAGTGAGCCGCCACATAGCACATGTGTGTGCCATAATGTGGATGAGCTTCGCGGGGCGAGGGGCCTCAGGTAACTTCTTCGGGACGAGAAGCACAAAAATTGTGAAGGTGGCACAGAGTGCCGGCATAACGTTAGTTCCCATTGGCCAGAGGTAGCCAAGTGTAGGATGAATTATGCCTCGGTACCTCGATAAGCATGTGGGCATGGTCCTGGTCCTCTCGATCAAGGCATTATGCTTGAATTATCGCTTGCTTCCTTTCATGTATCCCTGGTCCATCTTGCTCCTACACTGAACCAAGTGCCCATAAGGTCCCACCCCTCCACTAGGTTGGGGCTAGCGTTATAGCTTCCTTGCAGCCCACATACTCTTCTTGTCAACTAGCCTGTGGCTTGTCTTTTTTGATAAGAGTTCTTGCCATCAAACTCATTTGGGGCATCACAATGGCATGGTAAGAATCCTTATCAAAAGACAAGTCCCACGGGCTAGTTTGATGGCAATATTAAGATGTATTTTTTTTTTCCTAATATCTGGTGAGTGTCCGCGTCAGTTTACGCACACCTCAACTAATCTCATGGGATAACTACTAAACGAGTGACCCATAACATTTGGCATTGGAAAACTCGGCCACCAAGGTTTGATCCCATGACCTCACGGCTTGAAGTTAGCCTTTTGACCACTAGACCATGATTAGTTAATATTAGCATGTATCTCTCAAGAGAGCTGAATTTTTTTATATAAATAATGCATAGATATTTACATGTTTTTCTAATCGGAAAAGGGTAAAATCAAGTCATTGAGCAAAACTTATAGTATAGCCGATATTTCACCAATAAAAAGTAAAAGTACTTTCAGGGTAATAGATAGAATGGCACCTCATACAAATGAGCTAACCGGAGTAGAATGCTTCCATCAGAAATTTCCTGTTCAAAATTATAGCAATGAAAAACAAAAGAATTCTAAATGAAAAAAAAGAAAGTAAGCAACAAGCTGAATTTCAAAAAACCAAAGTATCGTCATGAAGTTGGGTGTTGAAGTTAGTTCATCTTTCTATAAAAAAAAAGTTGGGTGTTGAAATTCAAGAGTATGCCTTGAAGTTAACAACGCAACAAGAGAAGACGCAAAACCAAGAAAAAAGTAAAAATTACCTGTAAAGTTATAAGCGCAACATTTTTAGGTAAACTATACGAGGAATCAATCCCAGAAAATGTAAGTTTATGAGAATTTGTCCAACTCTCTTCATCCTGCAGGTTGAATTACTTCGTAAATTATGGGAGTAAAAATTAAGGTTCATATCATAATATCATAACTTCTTTTTTCTTCCCCCCATTTCACCTGCTCAGCAAAGGCTAGGAGAAGTGGAGAAAAAATCTCCTGACCAAAAGAACGACGCCATTTTGCACCCTCTCCTAAAGGGTCTATTCTGTAATATAATCTTCCCTGAATCTGCATAGCATCATATAAAATGTGAATACTAGAAGTTGTGCAGGACAGCAGAGCAGTGTCAAAGGAATAAAGATTTAAATTAGAGAAGAAGATATGAGAGTGTACACCTATTACTACCATTTCATTGAAAAAATTCACAAATTCTAACTTTATTTAACCTCCCATTCCATGTCAAAAAGTTTTGAGAAAGAATCCATATTATAAGTTAATTATCAGATTTCACCTTGAAGAATATAGAAACAATATGAGTTTGGCAGTAACAAACTGACCAAGTGCCTTATAAAAAAAAAACAAAAAAAAACACCAAGCGCACTAATGATAATGTCTCGTGTAATTAAACTCCCTAATTTTTTATGGGAAACGATTTAATGACTGAAAATCACAACAAACTAACAAGTCAGAACACCCACATTACTTCAAATTATCCAAATGAACTAGAATTAGAAAGCAGATTCAATTAGACTATATGATCCAGGGGAAGTAAAGTTGAGCCATATCACATCAACTGCAGACCTCAACGCAGCTTCAATTCTACAATATAGGATGGAAAGAAATTGTTCTCGGTTCTATAAGAGTTTGAAGAGTTAGGTGCAAGTGCAAGTGCTTACTATCAGTCCTTTGCATTCATCATTTACACAAACTGTTTCATTCAAAGCCTCTGCAACACCTCTGGAATCATCTAGCAGTAGCCTCCTATACGGTCAAAAGAATCTAGATTAGGTTCTACTTCAAAGGATACATTTTACGCAACGAAAGAATTTAAGGCTGTGATGTTAGAAAGTTATAACCATATCAACCAACAATACTAAATCAAATCCCATTGGCAAACCTCCACCAACTCAGCTATTAGCATGTGAAATAAGACCTAAAAAACCTCTTCTTTGAAAAGATAACTAATGCACCTGTGAAGCATCAACTCTATCTGCCCATCAACTATGCTGGAACCTCCAACAGAACGATCCACCAAAACTGAAAATTCTTTTTTATCATCTTGTGTATAGATCCCAAGATTAATCTGAAAGCATAATCCATTATTAAACAACTATAGACTGGATCGTTAGTATGAAACTGTGAGAGCAACAAGAGAAAGACCAGAAACCACAATCATCTAGTAGAATCTTGTCCATGAAATATTACCATCTAAACATGTGAGCAACGTATATTCTGATCGGTCTTGTTGAAAATAAAAATTAGTTTTTGTTGAGAATATATAAATTATTAAATTTACCTTAGCCCAATAACTTAAGCTTTTGGATTTATTGGTGATTTAACATTATATTGGGAGATCCCGAGTTTGAACAAATGTGATGACATTTCCTCCCCATTTATTAAAATTCCACATGATTGATTAGATCTTGTGCAAATATCAAAGTCGACATGTGAGGGGAGTGTTGAGAATATATAGAATGATTAAGTTTACAAGCCTAAGGTCTATTGGTGACTTAAATGTTTGCCAAACAGGTTAAACTTTTGATTTTAGTGGTGATTTAACATGATAACAAAATAGGAGGTCCGAAATTCAAATCCTTGTTATGTTATTTGCTCCCCATTTTGTATTAACAATCTACATATTAGGCCTTTGTTAATATGTAAGCTCACAGCTCACGGGGAGTATTGGGAATACCTTGAAATACTAATTTTATCTTAACCCAACAACTTAAACAACTTTTGGGTCTAGTGGTGTTTGAATAGGTGTGAAAGTCACTTTGGTAGGTTTTGGACGTCGATCAAATAGAACCTACTAGTTAGGTTCATATTGTTTGTACATTAATTGAACCAAACCATTTAATAAAAATAAAAATGGGACTGAAGTGGATCTTTCTGATTTGATTCGATTTCATCAAGTGCAAATATGTTCTGTTTGGTTGATTCAGTATTTTTTTTAGAAGAACGTTTTTTCAATATAGTTTATGTTTTCAATTAGTTCTTAAATAATTATGCAATATTCAAAATTCTATTTTAAAATGATTATATTATAATTCGTTTTTTTGATTGATTAAACCATAAAAAAACCATACATTTCCTTGCAGTTTGGTTTGGCTCCAAATACATGAAATAAACTGTTGTCCTTTAGTTGGTCAGTTTCTCGATTTCTTGTTCACCTCTAATTGATTATCTCAGGAGAAGTGAACTTTTGGCAAAGCAGAAGGCATTGCCTCATAAGAAGAAAAGGCAGCAGTGAACTTAAATTGAGATTAGAAAAGTAAAATACAGAATTTTAGGTCCAGTGACAACTTGACAGGATAGTTACTAGAGATATTAATTACAGGGAGTGCTCTCAAATCTCAAATTTCTTCCTCAATTTGTAATTCTTTTCTTATTTCAATATTAGTATCAATATCTGTTTGGTTCTTAACAAATTGGTATTAGAGCATCAATGTAGGCCATGGATCTTATCTTGATTTAGACTTATTGTTGAAGGTGTGCAGCATCATGGTTGGAAATGAAGGATATTATGATATCAATGCAACGGTTACAACGAAAAAATTATTCTGAATTGTCCTTAGAAATGTGTTGAAATCATCAAAACCGAAAGATGATGATCATCTTTATCCAAGAAAAAATGGGGAGGAAATACAATTAGCACCCGTATGGGTGAAATTATATCTTTTCTTTGTAATTCGCGCATACCTCACTTCATATGAATCACCTTCTCTGGTTTTTCAATTAAAGGTTTTGTGTACAAATACGTAGTAATTTTTGTTAAATCACCAATAGTTCCAAAAGCAAGCTTTTTGGCTAAAACAAATTTAATCTTTTATATATTCTCAACACTCCCTCTCACGTGTGGGCAGATATTTACACGAGCCCCAATCAGGTAGAATATTTATGAATGAGAAGGAAATGTCATCACATGTGTTTAAACTACTCAGAATCTCCTGCTATGATACCATGTTAAATCACCAATAGTCCCAAAACATAAACTATTGAGCTAAGACAAATTTAATCTTTTATATATCCTCGACAATTTTTACCATCTATATGCACATTGTATATATCCAACATAATTAAATTTATTGAAATACTATGACTTTTATCATTAACAATAATTCAAATTAATAATAATAATAAAGGGAAATTTCATTGGGTAGCAGATTTTGGTGCAATATTTATAAAAATGGCAACTCTAAAAACTATTTGCAAATATATCAATTTTTATTATGTTAATCAGTTATTAATGTGTATCAGTGATAAACTATGTCAAATATATAATTCAATGTTTATCACTAATCACCCGATCAAAATTTGCTATATTTACAAATATTTTTTAGAGTTGCTATTTTTACAAATATTATTAAAAAATTTGCTAGATTTACAATTGCCCCAATAATAAATTACTCTTTGTTTTACTCATTTTAATAATAATAATAATTGATATATATTAATCATAAACATTTAAACTAAAATTAGTTTGTATATTTTAAAAACTTCAATAAAAAAACGATGAGATATATTTTTAGGGCAAAATGCAAAAAAAAAACCCTGTGGTTTAGGTCAAAGACAAACACACCCCCTGGAGTTTGAAAATGAATATTCGTACCCCTATAGTTTCAAAATTGTGCAAATTGACCTCTCCCCTATAAGTCGTTGATTTTCTTTTAGTCATAACTTTTTCGTTTAAACTCCGATTTGAATGATTCAAGATGTTATGGAATCCTCGTTTCGAGCTCTACGTTGCAGTCACTTACAAACTTAGAAATCATCAGCATATAAAATAGTTATCATCATCAAAATATTCGATCGGGTTGAGGTCGTAAACACTTTTATATACTGATGATTTAGAAATTTTTTATGACTACAACGTAAATCTCGAAACGAGGATTCTAAAACATCTTGAATCATTCAAATCGAAGTTCAAATGAAAAAGTTATGACTAAAAGAAAAGCAACGGCCAGAGGGGAGGGGTCAATTTGCACAATTTTGAAACTTATAGGGGTATAAATATTCATTTTCAAACTCGAGGGGGTGTACTTGTCTTTGACCAAAACCTTCCCTATTATTTTATCATATTATTATAATTTACTCGAGTATTAAAATTAACCAATACACTTATAATCAAGGTTGAAAATGTCAACGGTGTCGCCGACATGTCGGAATCATTGGACATGCGATACCGATAATTGGGGGGGGGGATTCGTTCTTCCCCCTTGTCGACGACATGTCGCCGAAACTTTCAAGATTTTGGCAACATGTCGAATGTCGACGATTTCAGGTGACATTTTGTCGATCGATGAAAAAACTCACGGGTTCTACTTTTTGTGGAATCTGATTCTGAATAAAAAAATGTGAGACTGTTTTTGAAGACTAAATATTGCTTTTTACCTTCCCAAAATAACTTTTTCCAACTCCACTCGCTCCACTTGAGTATTTTTTTTTTATTACTTTTATAAGTTTATTTGAATATTTTGAATATTATAATCTTTGTTTTTACCCATAAATACTCATTTCTCATTCACAATTTATTCTCACCAACAAATAAACTCTCTAATCTCTCTACTACTTAATTTAGTGATCTTGCTTCTCAATTGAATGTCTCCAAAAGGTATGTTGTCTTGTTTTGTTTAGTTACTGTTTTTGTTTTTAAAATTAATTTACTGTTTTCACATTCTAAACTTGTTATTTTTAAGTTTCACTTGCTATTGTTATATTAAAGTTGATGTTTTTTATATGAAGTTTTTTTTAATGAAACATTGCTGTTTTTTTATATATAAGTTACTGTTTTTACATTAAAGTTGCTGTTTTTGACATTAAAGTTGTTGTTTTTGATATATAATATAAATATAAGTTGCTGTTTCTGATATATAAGTTGCCGTTTCTTTGGATTTCTGATTCCCCTCTTTCTTTATCTTTTCCTCTTCTGTATCGAATTACTAAAAATCGTTTTGCTACCATTTTCTCTCTTTTTAACTTGCTTTCTAAATCTTGGGATCTCTCTTTTTTTAGAAATTTTAAAGATGAGGAAATTCTGGAATTTTCTTCTCTTCTTTGTCTTATCTCTCATATTTCCCCTTCTTCCTCTCATGATCGTATTTCTTGGACCCTTCATCCTTCGGGTTCTTTTACTTGCAAATCTTTCTTTTCTTTTCTCTCCCATCCTCTTCCTTCGGATTTTTTCCCTTCCAACTCCATTTGGTTTTCGGGTTTTCAACCCAAAATCCAATTTTTTCTTTGGACTTTTTATTTGGATAAACTTGTCACGGGGGACGTTTTGCAATCTCGGATGCCCACTTTCTCTTTATCTCCACATATTTGTTTCTTGTGTTATAGGAGTTGTGAATCGGCTTCTCACCTTTTTCTTCATTGTAACTACACTAGCAACTTTGGTTCAAACTTCTTTCACAATTTGACTTGAGTTGGGTTCCTCCAAAGGATGCTCGGGATCTTTTGATTATGGACTTTTTTGGTTCAAGGATTGCAAAAAGGAGGAGAATTTTTCTTAAATGTGCAGTGGCTGCTCTTTTATGGACTGTTTGGTTGGAACGCAATGCTCGGATTTTTTCTGGAGAATCCAAATCTTGGCATCTTTTATGAGATTTTTTTACTTCAAGAACTTTTAGTTGGGCCAAATTTGTAAATAGTATAGATTTTGATTTTCCTACACATTCCATGTTCTATAAATGGAATTCTTTTATGTAATTTTTTTTTTTTAAACTTTTGTTTCATCGGAGGATTTCTCATCCTCTTGTATTTTGTTTTTATTCTTATTTGATAAGTTGCTGTTTCTGATATATAAGTTGCTGTTTTTATATACAAGTTGCTGTTTTTTTACCTTATTAGGTGCTGTTTTGTACATTAAAGGTGCTGTTTTTGATATTTAAGTTGCTGTTTTTTTAATTTAAAGTTGCTTTTTTTATTTTAAGTGGCAGTTTTATAAGTATTTTTTTTAATAATAAACTGGCTATTTCATTGATAAGTGAAAAAGCTCAAAAAGGCAAATACAAGAAAGCTAAAAAAAGGAGAATTTGACAGGGATGGTATGAACCCTTCCCGTGCTTCTACAAAAACAAAAACAAAAACAAATCAGCCCACATGATGATGATCCCACCACAAGGACAAGAGGCATCTAAAGACACCCAGCCTATGAAACTGACACTCCAAAAAGAACTAATTATCCTTCTAACAATGGAAGCTAATTTTGAATTATGAAGAATGATGAAAACAGGAACATAACTTTTAATTAGAACTCTAACAAAATTTCTTGTAGACTCAACCCCCAAGCCTCTAACAATTCAACTAAGAATCTTTATTAACAACATCAATAGCCCTTTGGAGATACAAATGCTTTGATCTCTCATAGTTGATTGAACTTCTAAGTATCCTTTGAAGGTGTAATACCTTTCTTTTTTTGAGGTTTCTTTCTATTAGGAGCTATGTAAGAATCACTACTTCTGAGCCAATCAGCAAGTTATATCCTTTTTTCACCAATGTTATCTTTAAACAATATAAAAGTCCCTTTTCCTCATTTTCAGTTAGCCCTTCTTCTTTATCCCCTGAAGTTTACAGATGAGATATTATTCTTTCAAGAGGTTCTTGTGTCTCAGGGACAATAACTATATCCATTATGGAATTAACAACGCCCTGCTTCACCTTGTCAGCACTCATCTCCTCTTTCTCACTACTCAATTGAATCAATCCCTCCGCCTCTCTTTCCTCCTCTGTTCCCTCCACCTCCCGACTTCTGTTTTCAAAGAAATCTTCAGGGATGCCATCAAAATTAAGGGTCTGCTCCTTATTTGGGGACTCTTCTTCCTCAATATAAGCATGCTCACTAGAATTATAAAAATCAGGATCTGAATCAATTTCTGGACCCTTCTTCATTACAATAGTGTGGTTGATCTTACTTTCTTTAAAAAACACCTTAGTGAGGGCCTTCTCTCTAAAGGAAACCTTCTTGCGCTTTGCTTAAAATTTTCTTTTTGACTCTAGTTTGGGCCTTTAAGACCATTATCAACAACTGTCCAAACATTTTCTTTGACGTGCTTAGCCTTTTTAATCTGATTTTAGCTATAGTTGGTAGGATCTTTCCCAACCACTTCTGAGGCATCAACGGTTACTGTTTTTTTAAGTTTTCGACTTTAGTTGCTGTTTTTGTATTTAAATTTTCAAGTTATTGTTTTTTATGATTAGTATGGAAGGAAGTGGACGAGGAGATACCGCATGGGTACATTGCATGACAGTTCCTAGAAACAAATATGGTATAGTGTGTAAGTACTCTAGTTTAGTAACTAAAAGTGGAGGGATCACTCGATTCAACTACCATCTAAATGGTACAGATCCAAAGAAAATGTTAAACCGTGTAAGAATGTCCCACCAGAGTCAAGACTCAGATTTTATTAAGTATGCAAGAAAAAGAGGATGCACGTTCAAAGAAGGCAAAGGTGTTTGAGGACATTCGCGCTGATCTTTGAGGTGATCTTCGTGGTAACAATGACTCTGATTCAGATGTCTACATGTATCCAAAGGATGCTGAAGAAGAGAGGAGAAATTTTAAAAGGGCTATGCATGAATCTAAAGCAGCTGAATGGAACAAGAGCATGTTGATCGTTATAAGAAAGGTCAATCAGGACAACCATCAGAATTTTCAGAGCCGGCCGCTCCAAAAGTTTTAGGGAACCATCTCATTATAAATCAGATAGTTCTCGACAGAGGAACGCCAAACATATGTTGACAAAAGGCAAATGTGGTCTTCAAGAGACATTGGGAAAGTTGATCTCAAAATTTTTCATTTACGACAACATAGCTCCAAACAAAGAGACCTCCCATCATTTTAAGAATATGGTTGTCGGCTGTCAAAATGCCGGTATTTTCTAATTCTAGGAGCTACATTATATATTTTTATCTACCTTATCTAATTTTATCACCCTTATCTAGTTTTATTACATACATATTGGTTTTATAATTTATAAGTCCCGAGGTACTACCTCCTACCCCCTACGATATTAAGACGAAATATCTAGAGCAAGAGTATACAGAGATAAAAGAGTATATCGATAGTTTGAAGCAGAAGTGGGGTGCCTATGGATGCACCGTTATGTGCGATGGGTGGACGAGTCCAACTAAGTTATCCATCATCAACTTCATGGTTTATTGCAAAGGGAGCATGGTATTTTTGTAGTCTGTTGACTTGTCTAACAAGATTAAGAAGCACAAGTATATATATGATTTGTTGAAGGACGTCATAAAAGAGGTTGGTAGGATTAATGTTGTTTAAATGGTGACGGATAATGGGTCGGCTATTTTAAAGGCTGGGAAGAAGTTGATGGAGAGGTACAAAATCTATTGGACTCTGTGTGTAGCCCGTTGCATCGATTTGATGTTTGAGGACATCGGCAAACAAGAAAGTGTCGCCAATATAATAAAGAATTCTAGAGCAATCACGAATGTCATCTACAATCACAATTGGTTGCTCGCTTAGATGCGAGAAGTTTGTAATGACGATATAGTGCGTCCTGGAGCAACAAGATTTGCAACAAACTATATTGCTTTTAATAGTTTGTTGCGAAAGAATGCCGGGCTAAAACAACTCTTCACTAGTAATGTGTGTTTTGAGAATAACTTGAGAAAAACTCACGTTGGAAGGACTATTGAGACTCGAGTGCTCAATAACCAGTTTTGGGATCAAGTGGAGGCGATAGTGAAATTGTATGCGCTGATGTATGGGGTTCTTCGAATATTGGATTCAGGAGTAGTCCCGATGTTGCCTTCAGTTATGACTAGTTACTCATCTCAAGGTAAATATGGTGAGCAAAAAGGGAGAAAATGGGACTTAAAAATTGTTCAACACACTATCTCATCCACTACATGTGGCGAGTATGTTGCCTACTACTTTATAATTACTTTCCGTATTGTATGTATTATGGATTATAATTTTTACTACATAGCCCACTACTTGAATCCAAATTTTCAATACAATGCCGGAGGTGGGGGAAGATCCAAATCTGATCAAAGCGGTGCATGATGTTTATACTAAACTATTCCCTAACAGTCCTACCATTGGAGACTTCGAGAACGAGGTACCAAAGCTAACAAATAATAGTAAATTCAATATGTATGGTTTGATAATCTAAAATATTATCTTGGGTAAAATGTCATTTTGATCCCTGAATTTTCACTTTAGTTTCATTTTCATCCCTAAACTATCAAAAGTTTCATTTTTCGTCCCTGAACTTTACAATTTGTTTCGTTTTGGTCCTTCCATCTTTGTTTTTCCGTCTAGGACACTAATGGAGCGCTTTTATGGCATGTACTTGATAATGTGACGTTATAGAAATATACCGTGGAAAAACGAATATAAAGTGAGGTTAATCTCATATTTTTCTCCTTAAATTTAGTCATAAATCTCACTATATATTCATTTTTCCACGTCATTTAACCTCATTGTATATTTATATAATGTCACATCATCAATTACATGCCACATAAACCCTCTGGTAGTGTTATAAACGAAAAAACACAGATGGAGGGACCAAAATGAAACGAATCGTAAAGTTCAGGGACGAAAAATATAACTTTTGAAAGTTTAGGGACGAAAATGAAACCTGAGTGAAAGTTTAGGGACCAAAATGGTATTTTACCCTATTGTCTTTAATTCCATATGTAGCTGACATATTTTAGAGATGCAAAGCTCCTCTTTGCAGGCCTATCGCTGTGGCATCCCGTAAAAAATGGTTGTTGGTATGGTAACTAATGTCTATTGCCAAGTCAATTACTTTTCAATTATTAATTAATTTCGTAGACATTATATTAATATTGAAATATTGGCTTCAAATTGTAGCTGAGTGGTGGACGATGTACGGAACGAGCTCTCCCACTGTTTGAGAATTGGCAATGAAAATATTATCGCGAACGAAAGTGTGAGCGAAATTGGAGTACATTTGCCTTGATCCACACAAAACAACGTAATCGACTAGCAGATGCGAAATTGGAAAAGCTAGTCTTGTGCTACTACATCATGAAATTGAAAACAAGAGACATGGAAGTAGAGACTTCAAAAGTAGACGAAGATAGTGATCAACTCTTCATGTGGGTGAGACCGGCCTGCCTTGATAAAATTGCAAGCGTTGCCGAATCAGAAGGTATAGATGTGGGTCGAGTGATTGTAGAAGAAGTGCTTCCATCGAGTAGCAGCAATCATCACAATAAAAGTTCAGTTGATTCTTTTGCTCTATTGATGCAAGGAGCCGCCACAATTTTCCGAATGTAAACAAGGAAGAGGAAGAGAAAGCGGATGATGATGGTCATGGTAATAGAGGACAATATGGGGGAGGTGGTGGTGATGAAGGACTTAGATATGATGAATACATTCGAAATCATCAGCCAGAATAGAGAGAACCAAAGGAACGGTTGAGAAGATTTTTGTTCGAAGGAAAGGGAAAGGTCAACAAGACGATGAAGATGTCATCACAGCCAATATGGATGCAATGAGCTTGGGAACAGAATATTCACATGTCAGTGGTTGTGGTAGCAATGATCCTTGTTCTCATTCTCCTTTTGGCTGTCATAACCCTAGTCTTTCCACTTACCGAGCCTCTTACACACGTGGACGTTTATTTTATTCAGAACCGGGTGCCGCACCAATTAATTTTCTTTAATCCAAAGATCATCCCCACTTGGACAGGTTGTGGTTTGATGAACATTATTCTCTAATTGATATAATTGGAGAGTTTATGGGATCACATGAGCATCATATTCTTAATTATGTGAACTCATTTAAAAACCGGATGACTTGGAAGCAATATTGTAATTGGCAAATTAATATTATTAAAGTCAATCAACAACCCTCAATTAGTTGTTCTTCTTTGTAAACAATATTAATAGCTCTATCATTTATAAAAATGTTATTTTGCGCCTAAATTTTTGATATTTTGTACTACTAATGTCCATATATATGTGTATTTTATTGATATAACTGCTTAGAATGATGTTTTAATGTTTAATTAAACTCTAATGAAAGTTTCATCCACAAATTCAAACAATTTCTATGGTTATCCGTGATACTTCTTGGAACATTTGTCGACATCGACATCTCCGTTAAATTGAATTGTCGACATCGACATTTTTATCCTTGCTTATAATACACATATCTAAGTGAGAAGGAACTCTTCCTAACTAATGAGGAGGCAAGTTTTATTCTTGCCTCCTCATTAGTTAGGAGAAGCTCCTTCTTATGCGTACTAACTCTATTGGAACAAACAGAGTTAGTACGCATAAGAAGGAGCTTTTACTTCAAGAACTTTTAGTTGGGCCAAATTTGTAAATAGTATAGATTTTGATTTTCCTACACATTCCATGTTCTATAAATGGAATTCTTTTATGTAATTTTTTTACTTTTGTTTCATCGGAGGATTTCTCATCCTCTTGTATTTTGTTTTTATTCTTATTTGATCAATGAAAGTTCATCTTTCTATCAAAAAAACAGAGTTAATGAAACCCACATATTTATTAATTATATTATTTTTTTTGGTCAAAGAGAGAGACCCGGTATATCGTCCCCGTTCAATTATAAATATGTGCCCAATGGTTGATAATTAAACAACATTGAAATATTACAAAAATACTTGGAACTAGCACCTAAAAAAAGTTGTTGACATTGTGTTAACTCTCCAACATATTCCCAAGATCCCTCCACGCTAAAAACAATTTACTAATCCTTTAAGCGAAACATTTCAAAGGACTGCAAAAAATATATTTTCCTCGATCTTCAAGATTACTGCTGCCAAGCCCCAAGTGTCCTAAACAACGAGACTTTGCTTCAGAAAAATACATGTCAAGATCCATCATTTGTAAGCCTGTAGGTTTCAGAAACCCAAACCCATCAAAATCTGCATTCCGCTGTTCAATTTTGATCATTAGCTAGAAGAGACTTGTACGCAACAAAGAGATTGATCAACTCCAACAGGTTTAACCGATATTGGACGAAATCTAGCCCTCCTTCAAAATCATCACTCCACAACTCAAGTCTCCCCTTTAAGGGAACTCTAGGAGAAACCTTCCTTTCTAGGCAACTGCAGGAAAGATGCATCAAGAATTACCGAACATAAATCAAAGTTCACAAAACCTAAGACTATTCTTTTGTCATCATCATATAATGCACAGCGTGACCCTTGATCTTTAGGAGCTGAAACATCTCTAGTTGGATGAGATGTAACCTTTAGCTTTGATATCAAATCTCTCACTAATGTCAGCCAAAAGGACAGTGATTGAAGATGAAAAGCAAACTTGTGATGTTTAAAAAAGCCTAACATCTCTTGTAAATATTGTGGGAGCGCAACACTTTCTTTAGATATACATTGCAAATTTAATAAACCAAAAAATGTGAGACATTCACAAAAAAATTTCGCAAACTCAAAATCATTTTCATTAAACTCATTTGTGTTCAAACAACATTTAGAGACAGAGCATCAAGATCTCCAATACATTTCTCATGAAACAATCAAATTCAAATATAGAAGCATCTGTAGGTTTATTCTTGAAAAACACAATCTTCAAAACCCCATATGTTGTACACAACATATAAGCACATTCATATACAGCACCACAAGACAACTTAACAAATTTAGCAAATACATTTACACCTTTTAAGGTGGTAATAACATGCATTCTGTTTCGTAATGTCCATCTTTTGACTTTCTGCTTCACTCAATGTAGCTTCAAAGTGCTTCTGTAGTAAGGGGTATAACAAATTAAAATTTTCGGGCAGTAAATCCATGTAACAAGTTGATGCGTTGGTCAGCTTCTAAGTTTTCATTGAAGGTTGTAGGTGACAGGAAGCAAACTCAGCATCAGTGAAAGCATCTCGGTTTGTTGTATAGAACCCTTGCAGGACATGTGAACCAAAAATGGTTGCAACTTTTGCAATAGATTTTTTCCCACTCTTCTAACAATCTCAGCAACAAACAGTTGCCTCACATATCCAACGCTCCGCACAAGGATTGACCTCTTCAATCATAACGCTAGTTGTAATTTGTATGAAATTTTAGTGATCCAAAGAATTCAATTCATCCCATCGTAAATGGATTAAACATTACAACATTCCTATTGCAGTAAAACAAATTATAGAAGACCGCTGCTTTTTGATCACCCGAAGTAATATAGTGTAAGCCAAAACAGTGTTATCAATTTGAATCACAGTTTCAAGAACTGATTGCATGCTCTCCATCAAAGCTGATGAGAAGGCATTCGGGAAAAAAAAGGGTTACATGAATTTGATAATTCTTTTACAAACTTCATTACAAGCTAGAAGAGTCTTGTGCGCAGCAAAAAGCTTGATCAACTCCAATAGGTTTAAACGATATTGGCCGAAATCTAGCCCGCCTTCAAAATCATCACTCCACAACACAAGTCTCCTCTGTAAGGGAACTTCAGGTGAAAACATTTCTTTCTTAGGCATCCGCAGGAAAGTTGTCAATCCTTGTAAGGAGGATTAGATATGTAAGACAACTGTTCTTGTTGCTGAGATTGTTAGAAGAGTGGGAAAAAATCTATTGTAAAAGTTGCAACTATTTTTGGTTTACATGTCCTGCAAGGGAACAAGCTTAGATGCTTTCACCCATGCTCAATTTGCTTCCTCTAGATGCTGCAATCTTTAATGAAAACTTAGAAGGTGACTAGCGCAACATCTTATTGCATGGCCTTCCTAAATTTTTTTAATTTGTTACATCCCTTATTACATAAACACTTTGAAGTTGCATTGAGTGAAGCAGAAAGTCATATGACGGACATTGCGAAACAACACATTGTCATTATTGCTACCTTAAAAGTTGTAAAAGGA
Source organism: Gynostemma pentaphyllum (assembly GCA_028015215.1). Classification (NCBI taxonomy): domain Eukaryota; kingdom Viridiplantae; phylum Streptophyta; class Magnoliopsida; order Cucurbitales; family Cucurbitaceae; genus Gynostemma; species Gynostemma pentaphyllum. Next base: position 9,013,098 of record CM051345.1, on the reverse strand, counting down.
TATGCTAAATTTTTCATATCGCCTTGTGGTGTTGTATATGAATGTGCTTGAGTGCAACACATGAGCGTGCCAACTTTCTCAACATCCTTTATGCCTTCATGTCTCTAGGTTTTTGAAGATTGTCTTTTCCAGGAATAAACCTACAGATGCTTCTATGTTGAATTCAATTCTTTCATGAGAAATATTTTGGAGATCATGATGCCTGTCTTTAAACGTTGTTTGAATACAAATGAGTTTTGATGAATATGATTTTGAATTTACGAAATAATAATTGTGAATGTTTCACATCATTTGGTTTATTGAATTTTCAATGTATATCTAGAGACACCGCTCTGCTCCCACGTTATTTACAACAGATTCTAGACTTTTTTAAATATCACAAGTTTGTTCTTCATCTTCAATCTCTGTCATTTTGGCTGGCATTAATAAGAGATTTGATATCAAAGCTGAAGGTTACAACTCATCCAACCAGAGATGTTTCAGCTCCTAGAGATCAAGGCTCACGTTCTGCATTATTTGATGATGACAAAAGAATAGTCTTAGGCTTTGTGAACAATGACTTATGTTCGGTAATTCTTGATGCATCTTTCATGCGGATGCCTAAGAAAGAAGGTTTCTACTAGAGTTCCCTTACGGGGGAGACTTGAGTTGTGGAGTAATGATTTTGAAGGACTCGATTTCGTCCAGTATCGGTTGAACCTGTTGGAGTTGATCAAGGTCTTTGCTGCGTACAAGTCTCTTCTAGCTAATGATGAAAATTGAACTTCAGAATGATGATTTTGACGGGTTTGGGTTTCTGAAACCTATAAGCGTACAAATGATGAATCTTGGAAAGTATTTTTCTAAAGCAAAGTCTTGTTGTTTAGGGCACTTGGGGCTTGGCAGCAGCAATCTTGAAGATTAAGTAAAATATTTTTTTTTGCAATCTTAGGAAATATTTGGCTTAAAAAATTAGTAGACTTTTTTTGTGTGGAGGGATTTTGGCAATATGTTGGAGAGTTAGCACAATGTCAATAGCTATTTCCAAGTATTTTTGTAATATTTTAATATTGATTATCATCAACCATTGGGTATATATTTGTAATTAGATGGTGACGATATACCGAGTCTCTCTCTTTGACAATATATATATATATATAGTAAATAAATATGTGGGTCTCACTCAAGGATAAAAATGTTGATGTCGACAGATCAATTTTACAGAGATGTCGATGTTGATGTCAACGGATATTCCAGGAAAAATCACAGATATCACAGATAACCATAGAAATTGTTTGAATTTGTGGATGAAACTTTAACTAAAGCTTAATTAAGCATTAAACAATCATTTTAAGTAGTTATATCAATAAAATACACATATATTTGAACATTAGCAGCACAAAATATCAAAATTTAGGCCCAAAATAAGATTTTTATAAAATATAGAGCCATTAATATTATTTACAAAGAAGAACAACTAAAAATTACATCACATGAACATCTAATAATGGCAAGATGCCCCCGGGGGTTGTTGATTGGCCTTAATAATATTAATTTGCCAATTACAATATTGCTCCCAAGTCATCCGGTCTTCAAACATATTCACATAATTAGTAATATGATGCTCATATGTTCCCGTGGATTCTCCAATTATATCAATTGGAGAATAACGTTTATCAAACCACAACCAGTCCAAATGGGGATGATCATGGGAATAAAGAAAATAAAGTGATGCGACACCCGATTCTGAATAAATTAGAGGTCCACGTGTGTAAGAGGCTCAATAAGTGGAAAGGCCAGGGGCATGATTGCCAAAAGTAGAACGAGAACGAGAATCATGGTGACTATTGCTACCACAACCATTGTCTGCATGTGAATATTCTGTTCCCAAGCTCATCACCTCCATATTGGCTGAGATGACATCATCATCGTCTCGTTGGTGTTGGTGGTGATGGTGATCACCTCCAGTCTCTTTCCCTTTCCTTCGAACAAAAGTCTTCTCAACAGTTCCCTTGGTTCTCTCTATTATAGCACGATGATTACGAATCATCGTCTCTAAGTCCTTCATCACCACCACCACCCCCATATTGTCCTTCTCCACTATTATCATCACCACCTTCATCGTCATCATCATCATTCGCTTCATCTTCCTCTTCCTATTCCTCGTTTACATTCCACAAATTGTGGCCGATTGCTTGCATCAATCGAGCAAAAGAATCATCTGAATTTCTACTACGATGACTGCCGCTACTCGATGAAAGCACTTCTACAATCACTCGACTCACATCTATAACTTCCGATGGCAACACTTGCAATTTTAGGATCAAGGTTCCTTGTTGCATCATCAAGGTGTACCAGTCTCACACGCATGAAGAGCGGATCACTATCTTCATCCCCCGACTCTGCTGCAATTTCCAACAAATCGAAGTAATCTGCTTCCACTACATTTGAAGTCGTTGATTCCATGTCTCTTATTTTCAATTCCATGTTGTAGTAGTAGTAGACTAGCTTCTCCAATTTCACATATGATAGTTTATTACGTTGTTTTGCGTAGATCAAGGCAAATGTACTCCAATTTCGCTCGCCCCCACTGGACGAAGCAATTTGCAATAGTACTTTCATTGCCATTTCTCGAATGGTGGGAGAGCTCGTTCCGTACATCGTCCACCACTCAGCTACAATTATTAATCCAATATTTCAATATTAATGTAATGTCTACGAAATTAATTAATATATGAAAAGTAATTGACTTGGCAATACACGGTGGTAATTACCAAGAACCATTATTTTACGAGATGCCACAGCGACACTGAAAAGCTCTTCTTTACATCTCTAAAATATGTCAGCTACATATGGAAATGAAGATAAATACTTTAGATTATTTTTTTTTGATAATAAACAGTGGCCAATTCATTGATATATGAAAAAGCCCAAAAAGGCGCGAAAGGATTACAAAAAAGCCTTCCAATTCAAAGCTATAATAGAAGGAGTATAATTACAAAAAACTTTACAATTTGCACTCCAAGCGGAGGCATTAAGAACACTAATCTCCCAAATGTCTTCCCAAGATTTGGTCTTATCCACAAAGATTCTTCTATTGCGCTCCAGCCATGAATATTGAATTTACTATTATTAAATACTTTAGATTATTAAACCATGAATATTGAATTTACTATTATTTGTTAGCTTTGGTACCTCATTCCCGAAGTCTCCAATGCCACAACTGTTAAGGAATAGTTTAGTGTAAACATCATGCACTACTTTGATCAGATTTGAATCTTCCCCCGACCTCGTATTGGAAATGTGGATTCAAGTAGCAGACATGTAGTAAAAATTATAATCAATAATACATATAATACACAAAGTATTATAAAGTAGTAGGCTAGGTACGTAGCCACCGTATGTACTGGATGACATTAGGGATGTGCACAAAACCCAATAAACGAACCGAACCAATTCGAACCAACCGGTTCGGTTTTATAATGTAAACGGTCTATTTCAGTTCATTTATTAAGAAAACCGATTATTTTCGGTTTTATTTGGTTTTAATAAATCTAAAATCGTTAAAACTGAACCGGACCGTAATAATTAAAAAATCCAAACCAAACCCTTTCACTAGGCGTGAACTCCAACCAAAATATGAACTGTAATGTCCTCTGACTGTCTAGCTTGCCATCTCTTCATCTTCTTCTTTAATATCTTTTCATAGCTAGCTGTCATTTTCTTTATTTGCCATATGTTTTCTTTGCTTTTATAAAATTAACATTAATATTATATTATTATAAGAATAACCTAGAAAATAAAAATAAAAACAATCTGAAACCTAAATTACTCCATCTTCTCGTGCGCCGCAACCTACAAACAATCTCAAACTTCTTCCTCCTCAAAAAAATTTCTCTAACCTTTGTTGGTGGCCTTTATCTCTCTTCTCCATCGTCATCTTTCCTTTCATCAGATTATAGAAGTGATAAATCTGCAAATATCTACTTACACAGTCACTCATGGAGTCTCAAAGGCCTTTTTGCCTCTTGATTCTCCTACAATCTTTTGATGTTTTGTTGAAATACGAAATGGGATGTATATCATTTTCATTCCATTATATTTTCTCTTATTGTTGTTATTTTTATTATTTTTGACAAGATCTATTATTTATCTAGACAAAATTTCTTCATTCTCTTTTGATTTTCTTCATCTCTTTTGATGTTCTTCATCTCTGGTCATAAGCGAGACTCTCGGATTGGTGTGTCCAAAACCGGACCGAGCACATCCCTAGATGAGAGTGTCTTGTCCAAACGATTTTGAACAACTTCTAAGGCCATTTTCTCCTTTTTGCTGACCAAGATGTACCTTGAGATGAGCAAACAAGTCATAAACTGAGGGAAATGTCGGGACTACCTTTGAATCCATCATTCAAAGGACCCCATACATCGACACATACAATTTCACTACCGCTTCCATTTGATCCCAAAACTGGTTATTCAGCACTCGAGTCTCAATAGTCCTTCTTGCTTGAGTTCTACTCAAGTTATTCTCAAACCACACAAGACTGGTGAAGAGTTGTTTTAGCGTGACCTTCTTTTGCAACAAACTATTCAAAACTATTAAAAGCGATATAGTTTGTTGCAAATCTAATTGCTCCATGACGCACTATATCGTCATTACAAACTCCTCTCATCTGAGCGAGCAACCAATTGTGATTGTAGACGAAGTTCGTGATTGCTTTAGAATTCTTGATTACGTTGGCGACGCTTTCCTGTTTGCCGATGTCTTCAAACATCAAATCGATGAAGTGGGCTGCACATGAAGTCCAACAGATGTTGTACCTATCCATCAACTTTTTCCCTGTCTTTAAGAAAGTCGACCCATTATCCGTCACACTGACATTCTTTATGGCATCTTTCAACAAATCATATATATACTTGTGGTTGTTAATCTTGTCAGACGAGTCAACAGACTTCAAAAATATTGTGCTTCCTTTGCAATACATCATGAAGTTGATGATGGATAACTTAGTTGGACCCATCTACCCATCAGACATAATGGTGCATCCCTAAACACCCCAATTCTGCTTCAAACTATCTACATACTCTTTCATCTTTGTATACTCTTGCTCCAAATATTTCGTCTTAATATCATACGGGGTAGGAGGTACTACCCGGATCCTATAAATTATAAAACCAATATGTATGTAATAAAAATAGATAAGGTAGATAAAATTAGATAAGGTAGCTAGAATTAGAAATAACCGACATTTGGACAACCAACAACCATATTCTTAAAATGGTGGGAGATCTCTTTGTTTGGAACTACGTTGTCGTAAATGAAAAACTTAGAGATCAACTTTCCCATGGTCTCTCGAAGACCACCCTTGCCTTTTGTCAGCATATCCTTGACGTTCAACTGCCAAGAACTATCTTATTTGTAATGCGATAGTTCCCTAACACTTTTGGAGCGACAGGCTCCGAAAAATTCTGATGGTTGTCCTGTTTGACCTTTCCTATATCGCTCAGCATGCTATTGTTCCCATTTAGCTGCTTTTAGATTCATGCGTAGCCCTTTTAAAATTTCTCCTCTCTTCTTCAGCATCCTTAGGATACATGTAGACATCTGAAGCACAAGTCACCATGACCACGAATGTCACCTCGGAGATCGGAGCGAATGTCCTCAAACACCTTTGTCTTCTTTGAACGTGTATCCTTTTTTTCTTGCATACTTAATAAAATCTCAGTTTTGACTTCGGTGGGACATTCTTGTTCAAATATGTACCTGATAGATGGTTACTTGAATAGAGTGATCTCTCCACTTTTAGTAAGTAGACTACAATACTTACACAACGTACCATATTGGTTTCAAGGAACTGTAATGCAAGCCCATGCGGCATCTCCTTGTCCACTTCCTTCCATACTAAACATAAAAACCAATAACTTAAAAATTTAAATACAAAAACAGCAACTAAAACTTAAAAAAACAGCAATTAAAACTTAAAAACAGCAACTTAAAATAAAAAACAATAACTTAAAATTATAAAACAGCAACTTAAATATCAAAAACAGCAACTTAAACTTAAAAAACAAAAATTTATATAGAAAAAAACAGCAACATTAAAAAAAAATTGTAAATTCAATATGTTTGGTTTGATAATCTAAAGTATTATCTTCATTTCAATATGTAGCTGACATATTTTAGAGATGCAAAGAAGAGCTTTTCAGACCGTGTCGCTGTGGCATTGGTTCCCGGTAATTATCGTTGTCTCAAAATCCTTCGTTGTGGTGATGAAGGACTTAGAGACGACGATTACATTCATAATCATCGTGCTATAATAGAGAGGACCAAGGGAACTGTTGAGAAGACTTTTGTTTGAAGGAAATGGAAAGAAACTGGAGGTGATCACCACCAACACCAACAAGACGATGATGATTTCATCTTAGCTAATATAGGCGCAATAAGCTTGGGAATAGAATATTCACATGCAGGAGTGGTAGTGGTAGCAATAGTCACCATGATCCTCGTTCTCGTTCTCCTTTTGGCAATCATGCCCCTGGCCTTTCGACTTTCCAAGCCTCTTACACACGTGAACCTCTATTTTTTCACAACTGGTCACACCAGTTTATTTTCTTTATTCCCATGATCATCCCCATTTGGACAGGTTGTGGTTTGATAAACGTTATTCTCCAATTGATATAATTGGAGAATCCATGGGAACACGTGAGCATCATATTGTTAATTATGTGAATTCGTTTGAAGATCGGATGACTTGAGAGCAATTACATCACATGAACATCTAATAATGGCAAAATCCCCTCAGGGGTTGTTGATTGGCCATAATAATATTAATTTGCCAATTACAATATTGCTCCCAAGTCATGTTTATAAAAATAGCAACATTTTAAAAACTATTTGCAAATATATCATTTGTTACTATGTTAATCATTGAGAAACTGTGTAAAATTATGTAATTCATATTATTAGTTTGTATATTTTTAAAACTTCAATAAAAAAAATTGTGAGATGTATTTTTTATCATATTATTATAATTTACTCAAGTATTAAAATTAACCAATATACTTATAATACACATATGTAAGTAAGGAGCTCTTCCTAACTAACGAGGCAACCTTCTTATGTATTCTAACTCTATTGGACCAAATTGAGTTAATGGAACCCACATATTTATTAACTATATTTTTTTTGGTCAAAGAGAGACCCGGTATATTGTCACCATCTAATTACAAATATGTGCCAAATGGTTGATGATAAACATTATTAAAATATTACAAAAATACTTGGAAATAGCACCCAAAAAAAGTTATTGACATTGTGTTAACTCTCCAACATATTCCCAAGATCCCTCCATGCTAAAAAAAAATCTACTAATTCTGTAGGTCAAATATTTCATAAGAGTGCAAAAAAATATATTTTTCTCGATCTTCAAGATTGCTGCCAAGCCCCAAGTGTCCTGAACAACTAGACTTTGCTTCAGAAAAATACAATGAAGAGCAAACTTGTAATGTTTAAAAAAGTCTAGCATGTGCTATAAATAACGAGGGAGCAGAGGGGTGTCTCTAGATATACATTGAAAATTCAATAAACCAAAGAATATGAGAGACATTCGCAATTATTATTTCGCAAACTCATTTGTGTTCAAACAACGTTTAAAGAAAGGCATCAAGATTTTCATGATATTTCTCATGAAAGAATCAAATTCAAACATAGTAACATCTGTAAGTCTATTCCTGAAAATGACAGGCATCAAGATCTGTGTTTTTCATGAATAAACCTACATATGCTTCTATATTTGAATTTGATTGTTTCATGAGATATATCTTGGAGATCTTGATGCCCTATCTCTAAATGTTGTTTGAACACAAATGATTTTAATGAAGATGATTTTGAATTTGCGAAAAAAAATTGTGGATGTTTCACATCCTTTGGTTTATTAAATTTGCAATGTATATCTAGAGAAAACGCTCTGCTCCCACATTATTTACAACAGACGTTAGGCTTTTTTAAACATCACAAATTTGTTTTTCATCTTCAATCTATGTCCTTATGGCTTACATTAATGAGGGATCTGATATCAAAGCTGAAGGTCACAACTCATTCAACTAGAGATGTTTCAGCTCCTAAAGATCAAGGCTCACGTTCTTCATTATCTGGTGATGACAAAAGAATAGTCTTAGGTTTTGTGAACCTTGATTTATATTCAGTAATTCTTGATGCATCTTTCCTGCAGATACCTAAAAAAAAGATTTCTCTAGGAGTTCCCTTACGGGGGAGACTTGAGCTGTGGAGTGATGATTTTGAAGGCAAGCTAGATTTCGACAGTATCGGTTAAACCTCTTAGAGCTGATCAAGCTCTTTGTTGCGTACAAGCCTCTTCTAGCTAATGATGAAAATTGAACATGAAAATGACGATTTTTACGGGTTTGAGTTTCTGAAACCTATAGGTGTACAAATGATGGATATTGGCATGTATTTTTCATACCATTCATAGTATTTCCTCAGGCATAATATGAATTTAAAAAAGGCATTAACACGAGATTAATTTTTTAACTTTGATCAGGTTGCTACATACACTAATTTATGATTTGGCATCCATCGTTAACTTCTTCTGTAATAGGAAACAAGAATTTCATTACCTAAAGGAGATAAAGGAAAAGAAGCAGAAGATAATGCATCAACCTACCATAAGTCACTAAAGTTTAACAAAAAAATTCTCCAATCGGAATTAATAAAAAACGTAACAAGAAAAGTAAGTTCGTAGAATCTTTTACTTCACAAATCGTAAGGCAAATCCAAAAGCAATCAAGAAATAGTAAATAAAAAAGAGCCAATATGCTTCACCTAAATTTCAATATCTTCAGGAGGAGTAGATAATGCTTGAAAAAGATAATGGAGTACATAAAACTAAAAAGAACTTACTGGATAATAATTTCCAGCTACAGGCTGGTTCACTTCCAGGTTCCAGTCTGCTCTATAGTCACGAATCTGCAAGAATTGAAAATTTGGATCATATCAACTCAATCAAGAACTCCATCAATCTTTCAGATCATGACAAACTGATACTGAAATCTGTCAAAAGAAGGCACTAGCAACAGACAGTTTAAATTCTTAGTTGAGATAAAGTCCAATCTAAAGTGCAACAAAGTGAAAGAGAAAGAAGCTAACATCATACCCTTTTGATGAAATCACGCCCATTTGAATCTGTATAAAATGTTTTATTCGTTTTCATAGTAGTTGTAATTTGGGTTGCCACTTCTTTCCCAACTCCATCATCAATAGGTATGGGTCCAACCTTAAGTATGTACAATGTCAGACAAACTATTGGGGTGTGTGTTGCGAGAACGGGGAGGGTGATGATTTAGAAAGTCATAGGAAGATTGAAGGGATAGGAAGCAACAAGAAAGAGATTGTCAGGTAACTTACAGTGAACTCTACTTCAACATGCTCTTTTTCCTTCCGAAGTCTAGTTACCTGCATAAAATATTGCAATGACTGAAATTATGAATCTTAAGTTTTTGTAAACAAATGATAACTTTGACTCCAATGATTCAACATTGGTCATAATGATTCAACATTATTACCAGTGTTTTAAAAAGCTATTGAGGCTTGCCTCGGGGTGAGGCTAAAACTTTTAGCCTCAAAAAGTTTACGCCTCTATGAGAATGCACTAAGGCGTCGTGAAATGGGTAAGAAGAATAACCTGTTTCTAAAAAAATTAAGTCCGTTTTTGTATGTTGTATTAATGCACCATGAGTTGTGGTAATTTATCCCATTACTATTACTTTCAAAGCGGAAAAAAACACATTGAAGACAATAATTAAGTTCGTCCCAACAGTGATAATAATAGTAATGTTGAAGATGACATATAGAATCTTTATCTTTATCTTAAAAAGTGACCGTTGATATATGTGAGAATTTTTTTTATACTTTTATAGAAGAATAATAATGTCTTGTAATACTTTATCTTATACTTTTATAAATTTTTTATCAATTTTTATTCAAATCGAGGCTTACGCCTCACACCGCCTCAAGGCTTACGCCTCAAAGCCGCCTCTAGCCTTGTAAAACATTGATCATGACGGTGACATGATGACCGTATTGATTTTCCTCCGTTGTTCAATTTTAAAACATTTGCATAACCATTTTCTGGTGAAATTTCTGAAAGAATAACTATAGTTCCGTCTACCTTTGACATCTAACAAGTCCCAAGTAGAACCAAATTTGAGAAAATTCGTGGCTGAACAGAAAAGTTTCTACCCATACGAAAGTGTCCTTTAAGGAGGATGAGTTCATTTGGTAAACCATTAGCCTTAGGGACTGAGCAAGTCGTGGATTGAACGTAATAGTAGAATTTTTAGAGACTGTAGTAAGTCGTGAGAGGTTGTTTGGGAGTATAGTGTCCTTAATGCCTCTAAATGGAGTGCAAATTGTAAGCTTTTTTGTAATTATACTCCATCTATTATAGCCTCCAATTGGAAGGCCTTTTTGTAACTTTTCCTGCCTTTTTGGGCATTTTCATACATCAATGAAAATTGCAATGTTTATTATCAAAAAAAAAAAATTGGTAAACCATTAGGAATCAATACCGATAACAGGTATCTTTTAAAAAGGTGGACTGGGGAAGCAAGAGAGGTATACACCTAAATAAAGACAAGTTTCATCATTACCATCTATCATCCAAACTGATTACTTATTTCTCAAGGTTCAAACACAATTTTGTGCATGCATAAAAATGTTTGTCACTGATATGTTGAAAAATATGGGGGATACCGATAAGGGAGGGAAGGGTCTTTGTATGATGTGTCAAAGACATTTCACAAGTAGACTCTTGATTTTTCATTTTACCAGTTGTGTATACAACAAACAAACAGGATTTGTTAATGATGTCAACAGATTTTTTCCCAGCATGTCGACAAAACATCAACGCGATATCAGTCTCTTACCTCTTTCTATAGATTTTTTATTTTAGCCCTCTCCCTGTATCTCTCTCTTTTGGGTCATGAATTTAATTCTTCTCTCTCTCAATCAAAGTTTTTCGAAAGCGCTCTGGGGCATAAAGTGTCTCAATAGATGTTTTTTTTGTTGTTGTCAAGCACACAACAGAAAAATAAACACAGATTTTATACACGGAAAATATAGATATTTTTTTATAATAAACAATTGCTATTTCATTGATGTATGAAAAGCCCCAAAAAAAAGGGAGAAAATTACAAAAAGGCCCTCCAGTTTAAAGCTATAGTGGACGGGCGGAATTACAAAAAAATTTACAATTAACTTTCCAATCGGGGGCATTGAGCACACAAAACTCCCAAATCTCCTCCCAAGATTTAGACTTATCTATGAAAATTCTTCTATTCCGCTCTATCCAAATATTAAAATATAGATATTAAGAATAATGAGATAATAATAAATTAAAGATATGAGAGCTTTTTAAAAAAATTGTTTCAAAAAATTCTGTAGAGGCGTGCTAGGGTGAGACGCATCGCTCCTTTGAAAGTTTGAAACATAGCACTCCCTTGATACTCCATTAATTTTTTGTTTTAACGCTAGCTCTGACTTTCTATCTCTTCCCCACTCTCTCTTCCATATTTATTTTGTTTTTTACCAACCATGGTTGGCCTAGTGGTCAAGCCGTCAAGGGGCTTCCTTTAAGCTTTTTTTTATAGGAAACTAGAATATATCATTAGTACTAAAAAGTAGCCAATATACAAAAGAGGTGATTAGTTAATCACCAAGGGCGGCTGAGACTAGAGAAAGTTGGCCCCGTCGACATTAATTAAAAAATTATCGTAATTACAAAAGCTCCTATCAAAAGAGCTCCATTGGGAGACTTTCAAGTGTAAAGTGTTCCACACTTCAATAGGAGTCCTTTCCTTGTCTTAGAAAATGCGGTAGTTTTTTTCAAGCCAAGTTTCCCACACAATCCCTTTGACAGCAAGCTCCCAAAGAATCTTGGTTTTGTTTTTAAAAGGATGGCCAGTAAGGAGGGTTTCAATGGAGTTGTTAGCAAGCTTTGGGAGGCAAAGATTAAAATTGAAGGTTCTGTTCACAGAATTCCCAGAGGAATTGGGTGAAAGGGCAGTGGAAGAAGAGATGGTTGTGATTTTCACTTTCCTTTTTTTTTTTATAATAAACTGAGCTATTTCATTGATAAGTGAAAAAGCCCTAAAAAAGGCCTACAAGAAATTACAAAAAAGCTTGCCAATTAGAGGCAATGAAGGAGGGGGAAACTAGTAAAATATTTACAAAATGCACTCCAATTGGAGGCATTAAGCACAATACAATCCCAAACATCACTCAAGCTCTTGTGCTTATCAACAAAAAACCTCCTACCACTCCATATGGACTTGAACACACTCCTATCCAGCTTTTCTAAAAAGGACTCCTGAAGAAACACGAAATCAGGATCATTACTCCTAATAAGATCCCTAACGAGGCTTCTTTTGGACTCCGCCCGAAGCCCTCTTACAATCCAACTAAGAATCTTCATTAACAACCGTAGTAACCCTTTGGAGAGACTCTCTCTCAATAGGAGGCTTTTCATAGTTGATGGAGCTTTTGAGCCTCTTAAGTTCTCTCTTTCCCTTACTTTCTTTCAAAGGAGTCTTGAGCATGGGTTGCACACTTTTCTTTTTATTAGGGATAATAGTTGCTTCTTGATCTCTCAGCCAATCCGCAAGTTTGACTTTTCTTTCTCCCCACCTATCACTGAAGGCTATAAAGATGCCTTTCTACTTCATCCACCTTCTCCACTATCTCATCAACAGACTCATCAGCGCTTCATATCGTGTAAAATGAGATTTTAATCTACATCTGGAAGACTTCTTCTTCTTCAAAGGAGCAATGGATGTGTCTGAGAGTCTAAGCCAATCCATCAAGAACATTCTTTTCTCTCCCCATCTATCTTTGAAAATGATGAAGGTATCATCAAAATTGTCCACACCAGGAAGCACCAGCCCCTGATGTTGGTAATCACTACTGTAGTGCTCCCTGCTAGGAATCATCTGGCAATCTTCTTAGGTATCTGGGATTAAAGCAATCTCCAAGCCAGCCTGCTGAAGAGGGGTAGCCTCCAAGAACAACCCTTCTTAAAAATAATCCTCAGAATGGGCCTCATCCATTACCTGAACCTCCAAGGGCTCTTCAAAGGGACTTGAATTGTAGAACTCTGGATCTGAATATGTAGCAATGTTTCTTTCAAGAACAGTGGTATGATTAATTCTACTCTCTTTTAAAAACACCTTGTTCTGAGCCCTTTCTCTAAAACCAACCTTTTTCTGTGAATTTTTCCCCAAAGCTAGCTCAGGGTTTTTTTTATTGGTAACCTCTCTCCAAACTTCATTTTGAATTTTTTTAGAGGGGGAACTGCTTTTTGAGGGACTAGGAGCAGTGTGCCTTTTACCCCTATTCTGAATGATGTGATGATGCTTAACATCACTACTATCTTCTAAAGCATCCATCGGGCCCCCAAAAAACAACTTCCCAAGCTCTTTTTCTGACAAACAGTCCTTGTTAGTATGGCTTGTTGAGCCCTTTTCAAAACTGCTACCCTTTCCCAATAAAAGTCTGTCAAAAGTATTCTTGACAGGAACAGTGTACCTAGAGTCTGCCACCTGATCAGTAGGCTTTTTAAAAAGGTGGGAAGATAATTGTACTTTCGGTGGCAGATAGTCACGTGAAGGAAAATGTCCTGCGGACCTCCAATGCTCCCTTACAATGTCCATAGGGTAAGAACCAAGGTGTTCTTCCATTCCAGTGACCTCGCCGGCACTCTTCTTTCAAGCAACTTCCAGTCATGGAAAGCAACTACAATGGCCATAAAACTAACACCTGCCGAATTCTTAACTTCCACTTCCGCAGGAATAAAGCCACAAGAATTTTTTTGAACCATCAAAATAGCTTCAAAGCAACCTATCCTGCTCAAGGTGTTTTTGGAACATTTAATGAACCCTCCACACATGTCTCCAATGACTTTAAACACCTCCAATCCCCAATAAATAAGGGGAATGTTTCTTATTTTAATCCAACCACCATAGGAGGGTACTAAATCCATCCTACCATGTTTAATGTCGTCCCAGAATTCGAACCTCAAGGTTATCTCTTCACAAGTACACCATTTATCATGAACACACAGACTCTTAGCCACCTGGACATCAGGGCATTTAAGGAGAGCTTTGTCTGGATGGAAAGGATTAATGTCAAAGTGATCCAGCCTCAGACATTTCTTTATGTTACTTAGGATATTTCCCCAATCATTGTGGAAACATTTTCTAGTCACAACAATGGTGGTCTGGAGGTTTAAAGCAACTACATCCTCCTGATTACCTTCCAACTGCTTCTTCTGAGGGTTTTGAGGCAACACTTCAACCTTGTGGATACTCTCAAACTCCGTAGGATTATTACCATCTACACCGTGATCTAAAGCACCCCCAAGATCTCGGTTTTTAACTGCATCTGCAAAGGAAACATGTCTTCTAGTGAGAGCTTGTCTCCTGGGTTTAATCACAACTTCAGGGACTTCAAAATTACCATCCAATAACTTGACAAACTTCTTCCAACCAGCCCTATTGACTCCGGAGGGGATGAACAGGTTGGACTTCTCTCCATTGGAAAGCACCTTCCAGACATCAGCATAAGTTCCCCTACGATTAGTCACCTTCTGGATCCAGCAAGTTCCATTTTCACAATCTCTTTTCATAAGAAATTTCTGATTGTTAGGTCTATCTGCCATCATATTGACAACATCTCTAACCCAAACAACCATCTGGGGCTCCAACGATAATACATACCAATTTTCTCTATTCTTTTCCCTGATAAGTGCTCTACCCTTCTTCTGCGCCTTATCAGGGCCAATAAAGAAGATCTTATTATCTATCCTACATCTACTTTCCACTGTGAAAGCCATGAAGGCCAGATCACAAAAGCTGACTATCTTCCGCCATGGAAAGGGGTAAAGAGATGAATGAGGGGAGAGGGGCAAGAGTGGAGGAAAGGATCTTGGCCGTGGTAGATGGTCCATGGTTTTCACTTTCCTCGTGACAGAGGCAGCAAGTGTTGGGAGAGATGGAGAGGCCAAGGTGCCTTCTTTGGATGACATCATTGGTATTGAGGCCACCAAGGGTAAGGTTCCAAACAAAAAATCTGATTTTCTTTGGAGCTCCTTTCTGCCAAATGTAATTTTCTTTGGCTTCCTTTAAGCTTTGAGGTCATAGGTTCAAATCCATGTGTGACCACCTACCTATGATATATATTCTACGTGTTTTCCAACACTACGTGTAGTAGGGTCGTGTGGTGGTCTCGTGAGAATAGCGTGTAGTAGGGTCGTGTGGTTGTCTCTTGAGATTAGTTGAGGTGTGCGTAAGTTGACCCAAACACTCAGAGATATAAATATATTTATTTCTTTTGTTTTTTAAGTTTTAGCTTTCTATGATTTTTATTTCATGCATTTAATCCTCTTTTTCTTTCTACTCAATAACACTCTTATCATTTTTTTGTTCTTACTTTAGTACTCCTTCTCTACTTGTTATGTTGTTATAATTTTATCTCTCTCTACCTCCCTAGTCCATTTTTTTTTAAATTAGAGCACCCTCTTTCACTATTAAATCTTTGTTTCTCTCTCTCTCTACTCCTTTTTCTATAGATCTTTTTAATTTTAATTTTGATTTTCTACTATTTTATGAATCTAATAATCTTTATCTCTCCCGCCTTATTTCTCTTATTTCTCTCCTTACTCTTTTTTTTAATCCCGGCCTCTATACTAACTCTATTCACATGAACAATCCCCATGTAAATCGGCTTGGGTTTGATGAACAATAGCACCCACATGGCCGTATGTAAGGCCATCTGAAATGGACTATGGATTGTAAACAATATTTTTTTTTTATAAGGATTGTGAACAATATTTTCTCCCTTTCTCAATCTTTTTTTTTATATCCGTGAGTATCCGGGGCCAGTTTACGCGCACCTAAACTAATCTTACGAGACAACCATACGACCCTACAACACTTGGCGTCGGGAAACTCGTAGGATAATATCCTAGGTAGATGGCCACATATGGGTTTGAACCCATGACCTCAAGGTTTGAAGGAGAACCTCTTAGTCATTGGGCCAACCCATGGTTGGTTAAATTTAGGGTATACACATTTAAACCTCCCTTTCTCGATCTTCAATAATACCTATTTTAAGTATACACATGTATGACTTAAAGTTGTGGATATATGTACTTAAAATAAAATTTCATGGCTTAGTTCAATTAGTGTTTAAGATTCAATAGTCTGGTCTATTATTAAAAAAAATGAAATCTGAGATTTTTTCCCAAATCTGAGGTCCATTGGTTAATTCAAACCATTTTTTTTAACTATCCACCAACATTTCCATAAATTTTTTTTTCTCTCTAGGTGTTTTCTTTTTTGCCGAAATTTTCATCCTTAAATTTGTGCACCTTCTATAACTTCAAATTACAAGGCAACAAACTGCTAGTTTAACTCTACTTGCAAAAATCAAGATCACGGCTTTTCAATGTTTCCAACCTATGGGATAGTAATTTATTTTTTATTTAGTATGGTCTAAAAACATTAAGCATTTAGATTTTATTTTAAACTTCCAAGTTTTGTATTTACCAGACCTTGAATTTCTCTTGAATAATTGTTCTAGGTGTTTTCTTTTTTGCTCTTGTTTTGGGATTCCACATCCCCTTTTTGTTTTTTCATTAATTAAACTGTTTTTAATTCATTACAAGCTTCTTCTTTTTCTTCCAGGGAAGGGGGGAGGGAATGAGTGAGTTGTCATAATAACCATATTACCTGATATATCCAGGGATTGATCTGTTGATGTACTTCATCAATCAAAGGCCCCTGCATAACTGTCAATGAACCCTGAAACTTCAAAGTAAGTTTTTTCTTTCATAAGAAATATGACTGAGACTTTCTCAAGTAAAATCCCATATTCTAGAAACTAGGAAGGACTACGTACCTCTTCAGTCGGTTTTATGGGGAATGTCCCGTTTGGACGAAAAATATATGCACCATCGTTCTGAAAATGTTATCAACTTAATATTAACAATATTTGTAAGGGGTAACAAATGCCAATTTTCAAGTAAAAAAAACCAATAAGAAAATATTTTCATAATACATGGTTTACCTGAGGAACTTTGTCACTGCTTCCATTATATCCTGAATAGTAACTATATGATTGCTCAACCAATTCACCAACCTTCAATGATTAACAACAGGTTCATCAGCTACTTTGCCCTACACTCTCTTTTCCCTTCTTTTACTTTTTCCAAGAAGAGAGCTAAAAATGAAGAAGGGTTTTGTGTTTTTCTTTATATTAAATATAAAATGAGCCAATAATTCACAAGAAAGATTTTTGGGTTTTGTTTTTAAAGATGTTCAGGTTAGATTGGTTTTTTCCTCAGATTGTCTTGGATTTTTTCTGGTACATGCTCTTCAGGGGCAGTAATTCACGGAGAAAGTTAAATCTCTTTGGTGTAATCTGTAACTTCATTTCTTTGGACAATTTGACTAAAGTTTGTACTAGATCGGTCAACTACTCGTTTCTCATCAATGGAAAACCAAGAGGGAAAGTATTCGCCACTAACGGGATTAGGCAAGGTGATCCACTTTCGCCTTTCCTATTTACTTTAGTAGTGGATACCTTGAGTAGACTATTCGAACGGGGTTTGGAAAGGGGACTGATTGAAGGATTTCAAATTGGAAAAGACAAGGTGCCGTTAACCCACCTTCAAAATGACACGTTGATTTGTTCTCTGGAAAAGAGGATTCCTTTCAAAACTTTTTGGATAGAATTCAAATTTTCGAATGGAGTTCAGGCCTAAAAATAAATAGAGCGAAATGTTCAGTGACGAGGGTGAACGTGGAAGAAGCCAAACTAACATCCTTGGCAGGTAAGGTGGGGTGCAAAATTGAGAAGTTGCCTTTTAACTACCTTGGGATGCCATGTTTCTGGGAGCCCGTGATGGAAAAAGTGTCTAAAAGATTGGCAACATGGAAAAAGGGGCATTTCTCTATAGGTGGGAGGCTCACACTGATCCAATCAGTTCTTTCAGGCATCCCCACATACTATGTGTCTATTTTTAAGATGCCTACAAGTATTAGAGAGGATTTAAAGAGGATTATGAGGAACTTCCTCTAGGAGGGGTCTGGTGAGGGTAAGGGCGCACACCTCGTAAATTGGAAGGCGGTTTCTTGCCTATTGAATGAAGAGGGGCTTGGTATCGGAAATTTGGACAAGAAAAATATGACTTTACTTGTAAAATGGCTTTGGAGATTCCCAAACGAACCTAATAGTCTATGGCATAAGGTGATTGGGAGTAAATATGGGATCCATTCAAATGGTTGGGACACAAATGTAGTGACTAGAGGCACTACTAGGAATCCATGGAAGGAGATATCCAAAGGTTACCCCCTGTTTTTTAACTGTGTAAAATGGAAAGTTGGGGACAGACCGGATTCGCTTTTGGGAGGATGCTTGGTTGGGACATAGCATTTTTCAAGACCTATACCCTTTGTTATACTCTTTAACCCTCGCCAAAAACTCTCCAATTTCAGCTTTTCTTTTGAGAGAGGGGGTAAGTGTGAATATTGATTTATATTTTCGAAGATCGATCCGGGAAAGGGAAATGAATGAATTAACTTCCATCATTACAAACCTTGAGGGCGTTTTGGTGAGTGAGGGTGTAAATGATAGTAGATTGTGGTCCTTAAATTCTTAGTTCTCATGTAAATCCTTTTTTGAATTTAGTAAACCCTCACAACTTAAATTCTTAGTTCTCATGTAAATCCTTTTTTGAATTTAGTAAACCCTCACAATCTTGTGCTTCACCTCTTTTCTTTTCTAAACTCTGGAAGATTAAGATCCCGAAAAAAGTCAAATTTTTTATGTGGTCTATGACCTTAGGCAAGATCAATACTTTTGAGTTTCTTCAGCGATCTTCTCCTTTCATCTTAAATCCCAATTGGTGTTGTCTATGCAATTGTGATTCGGAAGATCTAAATCACATCATGTGGAAGTGCAAGTTTTCGAGGCTCATTTGGCAAAGTTTTTTTCCAAACGTTTGGAATTTCGTGGGTTAACAATGAGTCTATTCGCTTGACTTTAGAAGAATTGCATGTATCCCCCCTTTTAATGATAAAGGGAATATGTTATGGAGGGCCGGTTGTAGTGCAATTGTATAGGGTATTTGGCTAGAAAGAAATAGAAGAATTTTTAGGGACGAAAGGAGGTCTTGGGATTATGTTTGGGAGTTGGCAAATGTAAATGCCTCCTTTTGGGTGTCAACTTCCAAAGACTTTTGTAATTTTTCGCTAGGACAAATTATTGATAGATGGCCCGCATACTTGTAATTAGGTGGCAGTGCGGGTTTGGGTTGGGATATACGGTATACCTTAGTTTCGTGGCTTCTTGGTTTGTTAGTGCCACTTTCACTTTTTATTTACTTATGTTTACTGTACTTTCTTTTATTTTATCAATGAAGTGGCCTTATGAGGTGTTTTATTCAAACAAAAAAAAAAAACAATTTGACTAAAGAGAAATCGCCATATTTTTAGATAACATAAAAAGGGTCAGAGAATTTGATGAATTGATTGTTTTTTCCACATCTACATGGTATACGATGTCTAAATGCTTTTAATACAAGTCAATTGGAAGAGTTTTTTCCAAACTTTTTTGTTTATGATAAACAAGCTATTTCTTTGATATATGAAAGAGCCAAAAAACGGCCAACGAGGATTACAAAAACTCTTTCCAATTGGAGGCAATAATAGAGGGAGGATAATTACAAAAGGATTTTTCCAAGCTATTGCCCTTAGGAAGAATATTTTGACCTCATTTGTACTCCTTTTTTTTCTTATAAAAGAATTTCTTGTTTCTTATCAAAAAATAAAAACACGGATGATAGGATTTAATATTATTAATGGTTAGAATTTCATAGAGATGCAAGAACTTCAGCACTTAAAAATACTGAGAATTGAAGGTTGGTCATATACATACCAAACTCCTCCCATTGTGATAAATAATTTTTGGTTGATCTGTAGAGAATTTAAGCTGAAGATTTCCATTACCAACTTTAAAAGTTGATGTTTCAGTACTTGGAAAAGTGCGTAAGGAAGATTTTATTGAATTAGCACCTGCAGCCAAAAGAGGGCAGTATGAAATAAGTTTCATTGCATTCTATTTATATTTAGTTCAAAAAAGTGAAACCCCATAAAATGACCTGCTTTTCTGGAGGTTGAGACAATATATGAGCTGAAACCAAATGGAGGAACTGAAACCATGAATGCGAGCCAATACTTCGGAGTCTTGGTAGGAATGCTGCCTAAGTAGGCATTTACGTGGTAATTTCTCAATTTCAGGCTTACATCAGCAAGAGGAAGAATCTGTGATTCAATTACCTTCCCCTCAGAATTTTTAACTGCAACATCTTCACTGAGGACCTATATAGTCATGCAAGTAGGAAAGTTTGAGAATATGTCAAAAGATAGTTTATTCGGCAATGCAAATTGAGCAGTACAAATGCAGGACAGGGTGAGCATCTCGTAAAATCAAGGCCTAACAAATTCTTAGCAGAAAGTTGGAAACATATGTAGTATGACAAAAAATCATGTTCCCATGGTAAATGCCACGCACATTCAGTCAGAGAGATGAAATTCATGGATAACATTACAGGTGATCTTTTTTTTTATTATTAAAGAGAAGGCTCAAATGCCCATTTCAGTAAGATAATGAAAAAAACAAACAAAAAGATGAAAAGACGTGTAAGTCTGGGGAAGTTATTTGGGAGTCTAGTGTTCTTAATGCCTCTATTTGGAGTGCAACTTGTAATTCTTGTTGTAATTATTCCCATTCCATTGTAGAAGGCTTTTTTGTAATTCCCTCTTGGCCGTTTTTGGCTCATTCATACATCAATGAAAAAGCTGTGTTTATTACCCAAAAAAAAATAGATGAAAAGATGTATCCACCCTAATTACAAGTAAGTGAATCAAAAAACAAAAACCCAAAAGTAAGCCCAAACCGCACCTACTTACAAGTATGTGGGGTTGGTAATCACAAATGAAGAAAAGTTACAAAAAGGTTTGGTGATTGAACAAAAAGAAGTATTTACATGTGTCAAATCTCAAACATATTCCCAAGACCGTTCCTCCTCTTTAAAAACCCTTCTATTTCTTTTAAGCTATAATTTATCCATTGCTTTACAAGTGATCTTTTATAAGGCAAGGCCATAATTTATCCATTGCTTCTCCACTAGGCATGAAGGGACCATAAATACATCTGACACACTAATATGAAAGTGCAGTACATGAATGGTATAACATCTCTTCTAGTTCCATAAAAGCATGGTCCCTAAACACGTCCAGAAAGCAATTAAATGTGAATAACTCATTACATGCATATAGTACTACTACCTTTCATTAAAGTAATGTTTAAAATTATATAGACAATGAGAAATTGATGGCACTCACAGGTATTCGAACTATATCACTCCTATTCCATCCAAGAGAATTGTAGACAACAAGAATCTGAAGATTAAAAACATAACATTAGATTAGATTGTGCACTCAAAATCACAGAAAGAATTTAAACCAATTCATAGCAAAAATAGGACATGGAATTTTAAAAAGTTCCTTACCAAGTCTTTTCCTTGAGATAGATCAATTTCGGACGCAGGGCAATAACTTATATTCAGAAGGGGGCACTAGAAAGGCAAAGAAAGGAACATCCTCAGTTAACAGGTCAAATTGACCCTATTACGAGTCATGACATAACTTTAACTCCAATCTAGTAAGAAACTTCAGAATAATGACAAACTTATTTAACCTATTAATTCGAGATAGGTTTGAGATTTAACAACCAATAAGACAATCAAGTTAATTTAAAAGAAAGAAAGAAAGAGTGAAAGTGCTTTAATTGACTACTGATATTTAACAAACTAAAGGTCCACAAACACTTACAAACCAGTGAAACTATCAAAGGAGGAGAAATTATCAATTACATTAATTCTATTGTCTTGGAAATACTGTGAAATAAAATAATATTCACACCCAAGTAGAAAGTCTAAGAAAAGAAATTAGGTCTTTCCCTGGTCACCATTTTTCTCTGTTATGCCCCAGTCTTCATTTCATTTGTTACCTTGTATTTTCTTTCCTGATTTGCTCATTGTCATTTCCAACATTTTCTTTATTCGTTAGGTCAAGTCTTCCATATTGTAATTTGTAATTTTCCTTTTATAGTAAAATTTCATAACTTTATCTATATATAGTATATATATTGTGGCTGTAAATGCCAATTATCTATAAGAAAAAATATATTCTGTTCTCGAACATGGTATCATGTGTTGAGCTAATCCTTCTAATTCTTTAGAAAAGAGAGAGCAGTGCAAAAAAAGGATAGAGGAGAGAATCAAGTTAAGAGGGAAACAGGAAGGGGTCATAAGAAAAGAGGAGATATTTTGGACAGAAAACTAAGATAAAGTATATCAAAAGGGATTGTAACTTCAACTTGGTATTAATTCATAGGGGCTCTAATCAATCATTAATAAGGCAGGACAGTACCATCTTAACAGAGGAGGGGGAGGAGGATGATCAAGAGAAAATATTTTCATTTTACACATCCTTGTATGCTCTTAACAGAAACCATATGGCTTCCATTGCGGGTTTATATTGGGAACCCATTTGATCTTGGGTGAGCTTTAGAACAACCATTTCACTAGAAGAAACCAAGAGAACAATGTTAAACTGTGAGGGGAAGGGAACAAAGGAGCAAGTATGGGCGCTTTCTACCAAAAAATTGGGATTTAATCAAGATAGAGCTGATAAGAGTGTTTAACGAGTTTTATGAGAAAGGTCTGATAGATACAACCATAAATGAAACATTTATATGTTTGATTCCAAAAAATAAAAAATAGGGCAAATAGAGTTGAGAAATTTAAACCGATTAGCTTAGTGACAAGTTTATATAAGGTTAGGCTGAAAGACTCAAGAAAAATTTTCTAAACACAAACCAAGGAGCATTTGAGTTTTTTTTTTTTTTTGGGAGACAAATTTTGGATGAGTTGCTTAATTGCCAACAAAGCGGTTGAGGATTATAGAGTTAAGGATCAAGACCTACTTTGTTGGGGATTTTTTTTTTTTTTTGATAGAATACTTTGTTGGGGATTTTTCAGATCCAAGAAAAGAAAAAATTTCTGGAAATGTGCTACTTCTGGTTTGTTGTGGACTATCTGGACTGAACATAACATTCAAATATTTGATTTAGATTTGGTTCTTGGGACTATGTTTGGGATTTAATTTAGTATCACACTTTGTGTAGGGCTAAAACTATGATTGAAGCCCCTTGATTTGTGTTTTCCTCTAGATGGAATTCTATTCTTTAGTTAGTTTTTTCTGAGGACTTCTCATCCTCCTTTGTACATCTTTTTTCTCTTTGGTTAATGAAAGTTTACTCTTCCTACAAAAAAAATCTATTATATTAGAGCTTTAAATAACAGGTAGTAACACGCAATTTTTATAAACAAATAATAAGAGACCTTATATGCTAAAATGAATGTGAGGACGTCAATCAAGCGTTTACAACTTTTGTTATTATTAATTGACTTTTTTTATTACTGTGAATTGATTGTTATGACTTCAATTTGGGGTTTATTATTTTTCTTTTTATTACTGCACATCTTCGACCTTTGTGACTTGACTAGTTCAGATAGCAAAATTCTTATCCTTTCTCATTCATCTCTATCCACTCTCAACTTTCTCTAGAATCCCCCTTTTCATTTCTAGTCGTCCTTTTAATTTCCATGCCTTGCTTCATTAATTACATTTTCAAATCCTGTAGCATCCAGAAGCTATTCCAAGTTTCCAACATGACGTAACGAACTCACAAGTCATGGGCTGTTCAAACCAGTAAATGAAAATCCTCAAGTCTTTGTGATTATTACCTGTTGAAACTTCGTGGTTGGGTTTCCACATCCAGGATATGAAGTGGACTCAGCCAGGCAAGCAAGTCCGGATGCTACTACCTTTTCAGCCTGCAGAAGCATGATTGAATAGATTGATGGATTTATAAAGGAACTCATAAAGGTCTAAATTGTTTCTAAAATGAAATCATCCATGCACCTCATTATAGCCTATTGACAGTCGTTTTGCATAATCATTAGCCACATGCTGTTTTTCTGTACCAGTAACTGCATCATGATGTTGAGCAATTGCTAAAGCATCAGCTAAAGAATCTGTATTTGAGCCTGTACTACTCCTCCCTATGAAAAACTCCAGTTGCCTTGCTGCCTGATTTCACATCAGAACTGTATAACTATAACTTATTTTCGACCTTTAAAGTTTTAAAGTTAGTATAACTGCACAGACGCATCAAAAATACCAGATAATAACCACTCATTATTCTGACATAGCGTTTGATGGATGGCCTACTTGTGAAATATCCGGTCCAGTATGCATTAACACGATCTGCATAACTGATATCGGAAATCTTCAACTTACAAGAGGAGTTGAATTCAAGAAAATAAGTAGCTAATATTTTAACGTCAATCAGACTTACGGGAAAAAGTCATCAGTCTTGATTGGCCAGGAAATATTCTTAGCAAATTTTGCAGAGGTGTAAATGGATGGAGTAGAGTACAAAGCATTCACACGTCCATCCTGGAATCATACGACATGAATTAGACACAAAAAAGCTAAGATAGTATAAAAGGCAATGGATGTCCAGAATATAACACTCTAAATAGATGTTGTCTATCCCATCAACAAATTTATGACATAAACCATTTCCATTCCTCATCGCCTACCTTGTATTTACACCTTTTTTTATAAGAAAAAAAAGATTCATTAATAAAATGAGAAGTACGAGGTAAGCCCCAAAACCTAAGGGGTTCCAAGAAACCATCCATTTGGGCACAATGTAGTAAGGGGAATGATTACAAAGTGTTTGGAAGAGAAGCACTCTAAGAACATCATAGACAACTAAATCTCACCCCTCTCAAAATCCTTCCACTATTTCTAGCTAAGATACCCAGAAAATAGCATTTATAGCTTCATTTACACTTTCAGTTCTCCAGGTTTAAGCACCATCATTTTTACCCCTTGATACAACAAGGTAGATGTAGCTTCCTTTAAATAGTCCAAAAACACTTGCCCAGTATAGAAGACATACCACAAGCTCATAAGATCCATATCATCAAATGGATTAAAGTTGAATAAAAGGACAAGTCCTATAATGTAAAATTGCAATTTCCAAAAGCATGAAATTTAACCCAAAGAAACATTTTCTGTTTCAGTTGCATTACCTTGTTGACATAGTGAATGAGCTTGTCCATATTCTTAAACCAGGTGTGTGCATATTGATATTTGAAATCTGTTCCCATTGTCCACATTATATGATTTGTACGAGTAATATTCGCCTGAGAATTAGATGAGAATTTTTCATCGTCAATTAATACGACCTCGTTTTAATAGAAAATATCATAACTTCCTGCTTTCATGCCACCTTAGACAAATAAATCACTGAAGGAGTACTCAAGTTATAGATATTAAGTACAATTATTTCTACAGCTTGTAATCTATATTTTGAGAGAGCACTTGAAATGGTAAAAGGAGATATCGGATTGCGAGCACTGCACTAGTTCACTGGTCCTCAAGAGATATTACCAAACAGGGAAGAAATCAACATTATAGTTATTGGTCCATTCGGTTCTGCAAACCCCAATATTTTAATCGAACCACATTCTTATAAAAGCATTATGAACAAATTATTGTGCTCCTCATAAATGTTGGATACCCCACATGTAAAGTGAAATTACTGTCAGAATTAGCCTTTATTAGAAACAAATGCACAGTAAGCAAGCAACTTATCCAACATTTATTCACCCTATATTTTATTTTATTACATTATATTATAAGGTGAAATGTTGGGAAAATATTTTGCATTTTTAGTCCTTACTTTATTTTTATTTTATTTATAGGAACCAAAACTTTTACTCCATTGAAAAAATTACAAGAAAAGGGGGTTAAGATACCAACCTAGGAGCCAAAGGAGACGACAAAAAATCTCTCCAGTTGAACAAAATTAAAGAAAGAAAGACAAAAATCTTTGTAAAAAATAAACATTTTGAACTCTTTTGTCCTTTCTTTCTTTTTTTAGAAGATGGAAAATCAAAACTAACGAAATAACACAAGGGTTTGAAATGGAAAACAAATAGCATAACATGAGTTTGAACTCAAAACATCCAACTCTGATACCATGTTAAATTACCATTAGACCCAAATGCTTAAGCGGTTAGACTAAGGAAAATTTAACCATTTTCCAAGTATTCTCGACATTTTCCAAAATTTCACTTGGGATATATTTTTTTTTTTAATATACATGTCCAATTGCCCCTAATGGACTTACTATGTCTAAAGATGGCTACAAAAATGTGAATTATTAGTTATATACATGTTCATTCCCCACTACACTTTGACAAAAAATCCTGAGATTTTTTTAGCTTCACTCTACCTTCCAGAGAAAGCTAAGGCTCTTTGACTCAATGAGGTTAGAGTTACTTTGTAGAAAATTTGGTAGGAATGATAGAAGTGTTCCAAAATTTAAAGGGAAATAGCATTGAGATTTGGAAAACCATTATACATTAGACTTCTTCTTGAAACGCTCTTTCTAAATTTTTTTTTTTATTTATTCTCTCCCTCTCACAAAAGAATTTAGATAATAATATCCAGGTAGGTGGCCTGGCCACCATGGTTGCCTCCTAGTGGGTTATATTGTCTAAATTATTTTGTGATGTCCCTCTTTTTTTAATCACCAACAAATGGTTTTCTTATTTGTGATTATTTTTCGGCTTTAAATCATCACTAGCTATTAGGCCAAGAAAATTTTAATTTTTTCAAGGTGTTCACACTCCCCCTCAAATATGGGTTTAGATATTAACAAAGGCCCAACATGTGAACTGTCAATATGAAATGAAATGGAAGCAATTAACATAAAAAAATGTTTGAACTTAGGACCTTCTACTTTGACCATGTTAAATCAACACACAGTAAGGTAAAAAGAAATTTAATCCTTCAAGGTATTCACAGCAGTTTTCTTGATAAAAAAAAAACAAATATGACAAAAATTCTAGAAGAATATGCTAAAATGGATTCAACTATCACTTTAATTCCGATGATCTATTATATTTCTCTATTATAGATCAAATAAAATAAGAGAAATTATGTGTCATGCACATGGTAATAGATAATTTCTCAAAAATTAACAATAGATAGGAAGAAGAATATTTTGCGTAATGAAAAGGGTCTAAACTCTAGAGGCAAAGAGAAATTTAAGAAGCCAGATTTATAAACCCCCTTTGAACCCACCCAGTGCAGCCCCATCTAAGATACATAAATAAGTTAATCCACACATACAAGGTTGACCAACAATCATTTACCTGAGACACTGCAGCAGCAACAAAGTCATTCACTCGTTCATGGACATTGTAATCAAACAAGTCAATTTTATCCTTCATTAAAACAGAGATGGAATTAATGTTGCAAACCTGTTAAAATAAATAATATTCACCAAATGTAGAGATTTTTAAAAAAAAGTTTACTTGAACTATTGGGGAAGCATCATTAACTTCAAAGTAGAAACCAGAAGGAGGTTCATAATTCTCAGGAAAAGCACCAGCAAAAATCTGCAACCAAAAAATAGATCATAAAGATAAAGCATGCAGAGATACTTCAAGAAAACTGTAAAGCAAAAAAACATGACAAAACAGTAAAGCAAAAAAAATGAACAGGTCATGAATAAAAAATGATTTTCTTGTATTGGTACAGTTAGAAAAGTCTAAAATTACAGTCATGCGTGGTCATTAAAATGCTAATTAATGTCAGAAGTTTACCTGAGCAGATGAACCAAGGCTTTTAGAACCCTGCCAGACAACTTCAAGTTGCTTCTCAATTTTACGCTTGGTCCTATCTTGATAATCTATCCGACCAAAGAAAAGTGAGTCAAACCCTACCTACAATGATATCAACTTGTCAACAGCCGGTATATGAAAGCTTGCCTTAAAATGAGGCTCCAAATAAACAGTTATTTAAATTTCCTTTTGTTTCCCCAAAAATGGACTTCATGCCCTAACTAAAGACTGTTTGGAGCTTACTTCTGCTCCCAACAGGTAAGCCTGCACGGCAGAATGGCCAAACGGATCAATTTGCCAACCAACTGTTGGAGTAACACCAAATTCCTCCTTTATGAATCTATGCCCAAGAGTTGTCTGATCAATCATATCGATGTAGTGTGTTGCTGCTTCATCATGCATACACATGCCTCCATTTCTACCGGGGAAAAAATAATAAGTTTAAGAACTTATACATTATTATTTTTAAATTTCATTGAGAAGGAAGTAGAAAACACCAACAGTAAGTTAATTAAGATCAACACAGAAAACATAAGTAAATGCTATACATGAACTCTAATTGACCAGAACTAACTAGTTTCTTGACGGTATCCTGAACAATCTCACTCTGATCTCTCCACCATCGCTGGAAAAATGCCTGTATTAGCAAAACATGTTAGAGGGTAAGCATCATGAGATGCAAAAAAGTTATAACGATAAAAACAAGGGATAAATGAAAATTGAATCCCTTGTAGTTTGATGCGATTACAAAGTCACTCTATTAGTTTAAAATTATTATTGATACTCATGTGATTTAATTATTTACAAAATACAGCCATCTTACAAAGTGGCATCAAACTACAATATAGGCGGGTGTGTTTGCAATTATTTTTATCAAATCACAATAGTACATTTAAGAGAAGAAAAAAAGGACAATGGTGTGGCCTTCATGTAATAAACTACATGGTTCGAAATGATCATTTTTATGCAATAACCGAAAATTTGCAATTTCATTATACTACAAAGGTGTATTTTGCATTTATCCCTAAAAATAACAACAATATTTTTCAATAAAATAAAAAGGAGAAGAATTTTGGTGTTATCAAGTATTTCATCAATGTGTTTTTAAGTGCCAATATGATTGCTGAGTCCTGAAGTAATAGCAATCTATAATACCATAAAATATGGTTATATGGTTCTCGATTTTCATAGACACAGTCGTACAATAGTTCATGATGTGTGGTGCTTTCAAATTTTGAAAACCATGAAGGTAATTTATCGAGTATGAAGGAATTAAAAAACTATCAAGTTAAGTATCCCTTCTTCATTGCCAATTTTTCCTCTTTCTCCATTTTTTTTCCAGACATCAAATTGGGGGAGGGGAAACACAAACTTTCGACGAAGTAGATGCCTGACAATTGAGTTACGCTCTGGACGTGTTAGTATCCACAATAATCCCTTACAATGTACGATTTTTTCGTGCGCAAAAAACATTCAAATTCGTCATGTACCATTATGGTCTAGAAAAAATAAAACAAGAAGCAAGATTTTCTAACTATCTCCTTTTGCATTTGCTCTAATTTAATGTCATTGATTTTCTAATCACCAATTTTCATTTTTCCACCACTAGTACGAAGAAAGAACAATTTACCTGCTCAACATAAATAAATTTCCGATTCTTATCAGCCAATAATGCAGAAACTACAGAATCCAACACATTCTCCACACAAGCTCCCTGAAGGAAAAAAAAATCAAATTCCGATAAAACAAACAAAAAATCATCTCACGATTACTTCAAACACAGAGAGACAGAAAAAAAAAACCTGAATGGAATTATTAGATCCAACATAATACTGATCAACAGTCTTCAACCATCCAACATCATCATGCGTATGCGGTACCAAATGAACATTAAGCTTTCCAGGAACTATACTTTGCGAAGTATTATACTTGATGAACTTCGATTCAATACCTAAAAAAAGTATCGACAAAAGGATCGCGCAGAAAAACAGTTGCAGTTTCGTCGCCATTGGAGATCGAAGAGGAAGATTTGAAGAAGGATTCAAATGAAAAAGAAGATTGATTTTATCGGAAGTATCGACATTCAGAGGGCTTAGCTCTGCTCTTCGAAAGTGAGGAGAAGAGGAGTGTTAATGGAGGAAGTAATGATTGTGGGAAATGAAGTGGAGCTTGCTTTGAGTAGCGAATTCAGATACTTTTGGTCTTTCTGACTTCCACGGGGAGAGAGAGAAAGAGAGAGAGTGAGACTGTCTATATTTTTTATAAAACATTATTTTATTGCTTTTTTTGAAAGTGACATAATTGTTTATCTAAAGTCCAAAGTGACTTTTTTATTCAAATAAAAAAAAAGGTGACTTCTTTATTCCATCATGATTGATAATTTCATGTCTTCTTATCCAAATAAGTGATGATGTGTCAACTAGAATAACTCCATTTTTTTTTATATATTATATTAGGAGAGGGGAGATCTGAATTTTCAACCTCAAGGAAAGGGAGTACGTGTCTGACTTGAGCTAAGAAGGCTCGAGTTTTTTATATTCAAAGTATTATTATTTCTCAATTTGATAGAAGATGGTTTGTTTTTAAATTTATAAAATATATAGGGAATACAAATCTCAAATTTTATAGAAGGAATATAAATTGCTTATTTTTATATTGTGGGTTAAAATTTTTTTTTTTTTTAGATTTGTTTGTTTATGATTCAGGGAAAAAAAATATTTATGATGGTGAAAATGGGGAATTTATAGTTAGTAATAGTGGTAGACACGGGTGTTAATGGGGCCGGGTATAGGTAGGAATTTATTATAGAAAATAGGGGAAAATATATAAATGACACTTTTTTACCTCTTGACTTCATAATAGTCACCATTTTTATTTTGTTAATCAATAGTTACACAAAATTAACAATTATGTCAATACTAAAATACTCTTATGTCAAATCCCCCACGTCAAATCATTTGTTTAAAAATTTTTATCTCTCTCTCCCTCTTCTCTCTTTTTCAATTTTTTTTAAAACAAAAGTTTTCCCCCCATTTTCCTTCTACCCATATCATTTTCTCTCTCCCTCTCACTCCGTTTTTTTTCCATCTCTCAAATCTAGTTCCCTTTCCATTTCTCTTTTTTTTTTCAAAAAAATCATCATTTCATCTACTCTCTTCTCTTTCTCGTCCTCATAGTTGCCTTTTTTTAAATCCACCATTTTCATCTTCTACAAACTTCTTATCACATGTTTTTTTTATATTTTGCGAATCTACTCACTCTTTCTTTTCATTTCTTCTAATTTCTCGTTTTTGTTTATAAATCATGCTCTACATTCTTTGTTCTTTCTTTTTTATCCATTTGTTCTCTCCAGAATCTTAGATCTTGCGGATTTTGAAGATTTTGACAAAAAGTTTTTTTTTAGTTTTTTCTCATTATCTCTTAAATTTCATGATTTTATGTTCTTTGTTATGCGCTGTAATATTCGTAATGTATTATCTGTAATATATGTAATATACGAATGTCTGTTTATCTAAATATATATCTGTAATATAAGTAATGTACATAACTATCGAAAGGATTAAAGGACACCCTCTTTCATCATAACTGTTTTTTTAAATTTATAGTTATGTAATATACGTAATATACATAACTATCTTTTTTTTTCAATCCACTATGTTGTTTACTAAATATATATTCTTTAATATACACACTATACAAAAATTATGAGGGGTTGATGTACACACACCCCTTCTTTTATGTTTTGTTTTTTGTTAGTTGTACATTATGTAATATACGTACTATACAAAATATACATTTCCTTTGTCTGTTTTCATATTAAGTATTTTTGTATATCAATTGTGTAATTAACACCCTCTCATTTTTCATTTACAAATTAAATGACATGTATATTACGTACATCTTTATTTTTTCTCAAATACACTTACGGGGCGGAGGACGATATACCCAATATACTAGGTGCACACAACACTTTATATGAGAGAGAAAACTATAAATAATCCTTATCCTTAATATATAAAAGGCTTGATGTTTTAGAAACATTTTTGGACAATTTTGTCCTTCTCACTTTTAAGAATCTACAAAAAATGCCATATAAAACTCATAAACATTTCATTTCTCTTAAAAAAATAGCGGGTAGTTAATTAATTTCTTGAGAAAATTGCTCATGGATGTGAATGAAAGATTTACATTTATTATAATGGGTAATTAATTAACTTCTTGAGAAAACTGTGCATGGATGTGGACGAAAAGCTTTATATTTATTTAAAAATTGAAAAACTTAAAAATGAAACTTTTAATTAAAAACTAATTGGAATTTGTATAGCCTTCACTTATTTAAAAATGAAGCCTTTAATTAAAAACTAATTGGAATTCGTATAGCCTTTGCTTTTATTTAGTATGTTTGGTGAACAGCCTCAAGACATTAAATTTATATTCCACACCAAACGTTTTATTTTAAATTTGCATCAAACGTTTTATCTATCCTATGGTTCTGTATATAGTAATACCAAACTCTACTTTTGTCCATTCACCTTTACCATTTCCATCCTATACGAAAAAGAGGGAAAGAATTGATAAAAGTAAGGAAAGAATTGATAAAAGCCAAAAGGAGATCAAAATCGAAGTGAATATCGGTCAGGATATCTTGGTTGAAAAAATCGAAAGAAAACTCAGAATTCATAGTCTAGATCTCTTAGTTGCCATTATTTTGTTAAGTTGAATATCTTTTTATGTACATTATAGTCTTTCAATTCCTGATTAATTTTTGTGTATCTTTAATTTTGTTTACTTTCAAACTGCTTTGAAAAAAATACGAGATTATACGTGTATTCAAACTATAGTGTAATATAATAGAGCAACAACGTTGGAAGGAAATAGAAAGAGTAGATTGGTTTGTTAAATTAGGGAATCGTTGAAAAGATTGGGAAGTAGAATTGACATCAAATAAACTTTCTTTTCTCCTTTTGTCATTGAAGAAAATGGAATAGATGAGTGGGTAAAAGTCTACATAGATCAAGGTCTAAAAATTTGAAAGCCACCAACCTGATCCATGAAAATAGTTTCTTATTCGAATGCATTGAAAATAGTTTCTTGCAACAAAATAATTGAAAATATGTTGGTCTGCAATGGTAACTTGGGAGTTAAAGATGTTGATTTTGCGCCTGCATTTTGTAAGAAGTGTTCTAAGAAGATATAATTAAGTTTGCAAAGTTAAATATCTTTAAAATTAAGTTTACCTTTTTTTTTATTTCATTTAAGATCTAATATTTATATCAATAAAAAAAATATAATTCAACCAACATAGGCATGACTCTATTACTTAGAGCTTCTCATCTCTGATTTGATATCTCAAAAAAAATATAAGGCCCTGTTTGGTATGCAATCTGAAAAGCATAATTTGAATTTAGTGAGTTCTAATGAATTCAGAGTTGTATTCTGTGAATTTGTTGGTTTGAAACTGTGTTTGATAACAGATTTAGAATTTATAATTGAGATTCAGAAATTTAAAATATGTGTTTGGTTGGTTACTCAAAAAATTTAAAATCAGATTGTGAATCAGAACAGTATGAAAATAATACTTCCAACTTTAAATCATTCATTTTTAAGTTTGAAAAAACTAATAATTCATAACTTATAAATTAGAAACATCTTTATCCGCATCAACTATGACTATTCTCATTCTTAGGATAAATTTTTCTTTTAAAAAAATTATAATAAAGATAATAGAAGCATTGCAAGTCTATCAAATAAACTCTTTTGATTAAAACAACTCAGTTTTTTCCAAAAGGAGAACTATACAAGACACAATGAGATCCATTCTAAAATTCATAAGAACCTAGTGCAACCAAAGAGAGAATTTCTCAATAAAAGAGAATCTGAAAAAATATTTTCACGGCATTGAAAACCTCCAATAGCGTTATTTAAGTAGTACTACATACATTAGTAAACAAGAAGCAGAGAAAAATGTGAGCAACAACCTCCAAAACATATATAAATATATATATATATATATATAATTTTTTTTTATATTTAAATTAATCTTATATATAATTATAAAAACAAAGTATAAATAAAAAATATGATATAGTGAAAAAATAAATTAATTTTTTTCCATCATTTTAGAATTAAGTTTAAGTTTAAAAAGTTAAAAATTAGCTTAAAAACATGCAATTAAAATTTTAATTAAATAAATAAAAGCTAGAACGGATCGGGTCAACCTCAAAAAACGGACCCGACCCGACCCAAACCCGGAAAATGGGTCTGACTCATATTTTTATCTCATGTGTTCAAACCCGTGGATTAAAATTGTGTGGGTGAGGTCAATCTGTGTTTTTCAGTTTTTGAGTGGGATATTTTGGATTCTTGTTTTAGTTGAATTCATTTTTTAGCCTAAAAAAGAAATTGAATCCAAATTCCTTTTTTCTGGATTGTAAACCAAACACAAAACAAATCAGATTCCTTTTTTTCATTCAATCCAGATTCATAAAACTAAATCTTGATTGCATACCAAACAGGTCCTAAATCTTATAATAAGTATAAATTAGATTAGTTATAATAGTTCAATAGTTAAAAGAAAAAAATATAGAGAAATAAGTGAATCCACAATATAAATTTACTGTTATAGAGAGATTGAAGTTTCTAAAAAAGAAAAATATGGACTACAATTTGATTAATGTATTAATCTTATTGATATTGTTGTGAAAACCATAAAACCATTGGACCTAAACTCAAGTAGGGATATATTGACTCTGAGAAATCCTTATGTAGTTTTTACATATTTTTCTAATAATTTTTTAGTATTCTTTTCCATATTATATCATAGAATATTTTAGTTGAAATATAAAGAATAGTATATTACAATTATATAAAAAAATTATCATATTTGTTTTAGTTTAAATTGTATAACATATTTTATTTTAATTATTCATTGATTATATGTAGAAATAAAATATTTAATTATTAAAAAGTTTTTTAAATATAAATTGAAATTAATAATCATGTCATTTTTATTACAAAAATAAAAAATCAATGTTATATAAATAGTCTATGAATATATTATTTTAAGTTTTATTTGTTTATTAAGTCAATACATATATAGTTTATATGATAGAAGAAAATCTCTTGATAGATCATATTACTTAAATTTTAATACAAATAAAACATTTACTAACTAATATTTCATGACAAATTAAATTTATAGTCTTTAACATTTAATCCAATTTATTAAAATATATTTAATAGAATATAATCAAATTAAAAAATTCACGTGCATCGCACGTGTTAAAAAAACTAGTATACTAAAATGAATCTACATAATTGAATTATAATCGAAATATGTAGTATAATCATTGTTTAATTCATAATATTTGATCATCGATTATCTGATGAAATCTAAATCACTCTCTAAATTGGTTATGATTATTAAGAACGTTTTATTAATTTATCCTTTCTTAGTTCATCGGTAATTAAGATACGATCATTAATTACTTCCCTAATCAAAGACAACCCTAGAGTACGACAATAAGATTTAATCAATTAACAGCAATAAGATGAGAAAGACTACCAATTCTAACCAATAAATGCAAAACGTTCGATTTATTTAACTAGATCATATATTTTCATAGCAAGGGATGAAAAGACTTATTAATTAATCATATTAATTGTCACTAAGATTAGGATGCATAAACGATTACAGATTCAAACACCTAATTGACAACATATCAAATTGAAGAATGATTAAAGGATCTTATTTGAACAATCAATCACCACGATGATGAATGAAGCATAGAAAACATATAAATAGAGAGATTAGAAGAGAAAGATGAAGATCAAATCTCACAAATAACAAGAATCAAACTTTGTTTAACCTTTAGTCGGAAATAGGTGTTTAGCTAGACAAAGGAGTCATAGTTACTAGAGGAAAAACCCAGAAAAACAGCCTCAAACTATCAGGAAAAAAACTCCCTAAAAATTAGGGTTTCAAACATTTAAATAAAAAGCATATCCTAAAAAGTTTGACTAGTGGCGCCGCGGCAGGTAAAAATTAAAAAAAATGCAACTATTTTGGTGTTATGGCGCTGAACTCTCTGAAAATTGGCTTGGATTCAGACTTTTCCTCGTAGCCATAGCCACTAAACGTTGGTGCCATGGTGCTAAAGTGTCAAGAACAACCTATTTTGCCATAGCCACTAAAGGTTGGTGCCATGATTCAGACTTTTTCTCGCGATCACAACCTATTTTGCCTTAGAAGGGGAAACTATTTGCCTACTATTTCAACCAATTCTTATTCATGTTGTATTTGTTTGGTTGATTTTTATTTCTACTTTTGAGTGGCAATGTATTGATAGGGGTTGGAGTTGTTCAAGTGTTATTACTTGAACCACGCCTTGAGGACAAGGTGTCTTTGAGGGCTCGATATGTTAGGGAAGGGGAAAGGACATATTAGTAAATAATTGGGATAGTTAGTTAGGGGTATTGGGTTATAAATAAAGTGAATGAGAGGGTAAGAAGGTATTCAAGATATTGAAAATAGTATTTCTCTGATACCAATTGATAAGATTCGAACTATATTGGTACGATAATAAAACAATTACAAAACTATTAAGCATTCGAGAGGCTTAGAACCCTCCCCCTTACAATAGTCTAGAGAATACTATTCTCAATATCTTGAATATCTCCTCACCCTCACATTCACTCTATTTATAACCCAATACCCTTAACTAACTACCCAATTATTTACTAATATGCCTTTTCCCCTTCCCTAACAACAACCTTCCTAGTTTATGTTTATCATTTTTATTTCTTATTTATTGTTCTTGTTTTTTAAGAGGAAGAGAAACATGTTTGGTAATTCTTTCTTGTTTCCATGTTTCCTGTTTTTTGGAAGGAAAAAAAAAAAGAGAAACTTGTTTTGTAACTTTTTCTTATTAAAAAAAAATACAACTTTATGTGAAAGTTTTTATTTAAAAAAAATAATATATTAATTTTATTTTTGGATATTTATATCATGTTTTAAAGTTAAAACGAGACAAAGTAACAACATATTCATCTATTAAAAAAATTGGAAACAAAAAAGAGAAACAAGAAACTAAAATTTATTGTTTCTAAATTTTTACATAATTTTAGGAATGTTTCTAAAATTTGAGAAACAATAAATTAGAAAGAGTTACCAGACAACTCAGTTTCTCTAAAAATAAGAAATATAAACAAGAAACAGAAACTGGAAATGTTACCAAACGAGCTCTTAATTAGACGATTGGAACCCTCAAATTTTACAATCACATTATAAAACTTAATTAAGGGATGAAATTGGATCATTTCCTTTAAAAACATTAGAGATTTAGTTTACATTAATATAAAATCATACAAAATACCTCTAATATATGAGATTGGTTTCAATTTACGTTTTAAAAGTTTTAATTATACCCGCAATCTTTTATTTTTTTCCTTTAAAAAATACCATCCGATGGAGAGATATGACCATTTCAAAAATATCACTTTCTCTGAAAATTACCCTTTATTTCCAAAAATAACTTTTAAAAATGCCATAATTCTTTTAATTTTCGTTAAACTTAAATGAAATTACAAACAAATGGTATTTTTGAAAGGGTAAGAAATATTGAAAATTACATAATCTAAAATGACCTATAAAATGAATCTTTTAATTGGGTGGCTAAATATAATAAAACAACTCCTAAAAACTAGCTATTTACTTAATTAATCCTATTTTAAAGGGAAATTTCATTGGGTAGCAAAATTTTCTGCAATATTTATAAATATAGCATTTTTTAAAAGTATTTTCAAATATAACAGTTTTTTTAAAAGGATTAACTCCATAAATAGCCACTTCTGAACCATCTCATTACAAAAATGGCAACAAACTTTTTTTTATTCAAAATTAGTCAATCTACTAGATTTATTAAATTTTTTTTACCCATTTTATCCTTACATTATCTTATTTCATTATATTATTTTATCCTTTTAATTCTGATTTTTTTATTTAATAAAATCTTTTAGTTTTATCGAATCTTATTTTTTGTCCTTTATATTTTGTTTTTTAAATCTTCACGTTTTGTTCTTTTTATTTTGTGTATTTTTTTTTATCTTTTTGATTTGGTTTTTTAAAATTTAACCTATCCCTGTAACATTTATTATGACGTTTATTTGTTTGTTTTGGTTTTTTTTTTAATTTCATTCATTTGTTCTTATTCGTGATTATGTCATTGAATTCCAGATCATGTAAGTTTTTTTTTAAAATACTCATCTACCTAAAACCAACAAAATTTCCATCCTAGATTTTTTTTTTCAATGTCCCTTGTACTCCCCCCCCAAAAAAAAAAAAAACCCCTTATTTTTGTTTCAAAACTCATTTTTATGTTTCTTGATTACTATAAGGCTGTGTTTGGTTGACTGGAATGGAATCAGGGAAAAAATGGAATCAGAAAAGGAAAAGGAATCAGAATCAATTACTCTGTTTGGTTTAGTAATGGAATGAATCATAGAATTAAATATTCAATCCTTAAAAATATAATAATAATGAAAATATATTTATACTTATATCAATAATGTTGATTATTAAAATATTAATATAATTAAACTAATTATGTTTTTATAATGATTATTTTTAAATTATAATTATTTAATAATAATAATTATTAAAAAAATATTGTAATAATAATAATTATTAAATAATAATGTTTTAATAATAATTATTATTAAATAATAATATTTAATTATTATTATAATTATATAATAATATTTAATTATTATTATTATTATTAAAACATAATATTTAATTATTATTGTGTGGGGTATTTCTCGGATGAGCTTCTTCCACACGGTTAAACACGCTGCGTCACGTGCTTATCTCTTGCGGCGTAGCTACCTGAAACAGATGGGAGATTGATAGTTATAAGGGCACCGCTGTGGTACCGGCCGAGGACACTCCGACAATCAAGTTAGGTGGCGGTAGGCAAGGACGGTCTACAGTAGGACCAGAGGGGGCACGTGCCCCCTCGATTTGTAGATAAATTATAAAAAATTATATGAATTTAAATTACAAAAATTTGTGCCCCTTATTTGTAATCAAATACAATAACAAGTAAATATATGCCATATGCAAATGCGTTGGTTCATTGGCTGTAGATTGATTTACCACACGTACATCCCAAGATCAACTCCCAGTCCTGTCATTTATTGTACCTTCTTTCAATGTGTAAAGTTTTTTCTTTTTAATTTTAATGTATTATAAATATCATTTCCAATAAAAGATTTCACTTTTTATCCATCTATCTTTTCTATATATAATTATTAGTATGAAGTGATTTTTTAACATAAAAATCTAAATATTTTAAAATTTACTTGATTTAATTTTCACTAAATTAAATACCAATGGTGAAGATATAGATTTTATTTTTGTAGTTATTAATATTATATATTTGCATGTATTGTGTATTAGTGAGTGTTTTAAGTTCGGTTTATGACTAGTTTTTAAAAAAATGGACATAAACCGATTAAAAAGAAAAAAAAAATTACAAATTGAAAATGAACTGACTATGTGTCAAATCAGTTTTGAACAAGGAAGTAAAAGTCGATGTCGGTCAAGATGTCGAGGTTCAAATATACGGACTTGTCGACGGAGTTGTCGATGTCGACAGATATTCCCATAAAAATCACGGAAATGATGGAAACTTATATTAATTTTTGGACTTCATAAATGAAACGTTCACAGTAGGATATTTAAGTCATAATCTACCATATAATGACAATATACACCTATAAGTGCATGAAATTTGTCAAATTATGAAAAATTGGAGAAAATGTATCGAACGTTCACATCACATTAAACATTTTTATTACAACGATGACTTCAAAATACATATGACTAAAAACGACATGAATACCTTGGTGGGTCAACTACACTATTACTCTCATTTTGTTTCCAATTTAAGTACCCTTACTATTTAATTTTAATAGTTTAATATTCATAATTATAGTCATTTATTTTAATTAAATTAAATTAGGTTATTTATATTAACTAGTTTAGTTTAGTTTATTATTAGTAAATAGTTAGGAGTAGTGTAATTTAATTTAGTTTTAATTGCTTTATAAAAACCTATTTACAATAGTAAATTAAATGAATGAGAAGAGGAAAGGCCCCACTTTGACTATTTGACCTTATCTAAAATTAGGGTTTTGGGACATATGAGGTATTTCTAAAAAAGAAATTATATATATAAATTAAAAAGGAATTTCCTCTCTCTCTCCTGCTCACCAACCAGCCGCCCCTCATTTATTTTTATTTTCTCTTCACTTCTTCTTCATTGCGCTAACTTTACTCTTCTTCTTCTTCTTCTCCATTTTTGGGTTCTTCAATTATCACTGTTTTCTTCCTTTTGCTTCTATTCTCTCAGGTTCCACCTCTGCCATTTCTTCATTTTCCCTTTCTACTTTTTCTGGTAACCAAACAACTAAATTTGATGATAAAAATCCAAACTTTTTCTGGGTTTTCGTTACCATTGTGAAATTTTTATGCATTTTCCTTTCTTTTAGCTCTATCAAGCCGCCGCCCCATTTGACCACCACTCTACCGTCGCTGATAATGTCGAAGCCACGTGAACAACCCGACAATTGATTGGACAAGTCGCTGGACAACGTGAAGTCGACGATATCGAGGACAAGTCGCCGATTTCGTATAAGAAATTAGTTTGCCCCCCGTCGACTTATCTCCTCCCTTTTCCGGCGACAAGTCTGAAGGGATGATTTACTAAATTAGCGGAATTTCATTCAGTAAACTTATTAACATTTAATAACGGATCTATTAACATCATGCAATTTGTGAAAGACATGTAGATTCATGCTTATATTTTCGAAAATTAAAACCGGAACTTACATTGACTGAATAATGGAGAATCGGTTGGAGGTTTCTTTACAGCTTCAATTCCTCAGCAACACCAGATCTTCTACGCTATATCCCGATCGATCAGACGAAATTCGATTGTGGGATCGAACTTTAGAAGAAATTGGGAAGAAGAAAAAAAATATTTTTCTTCCCAACACTATGAGAAAATCGGCCAAGAGGGAGGGAGAGGAGGAAGAGAGAGTTCCAACTTTCTATGGAATTGTATTGTGTGATTTATGAATGACCCAACCCTCCTATTTATAGAAAAATAGGAATCCTAATCACATTAGGATTAATCTATAGAGATAAACACAAAAAGAAAAAAGATAATCTCCTTCCTTTATCTAGCAATTTCGAAAATGCCAAGGATAAATAGAAGATTATTTTATTTTCTTTATTTTTATTTATCTTGGGTAAATAAATCTATATAGTTATTTTAGGATATAATTCAAACAATTATCTCTTCCCAAAATACATCATATGGCCGAAAATTCATGTATTAATTAATAAATAATTCTAATTTATTTAATTAATTATTTTGGGCCAATTCCAATTGGGTTCATTAATCCAATTGGGCTAGAAACTCTCTCTTAAATTAATAAGTCCAACTCAATTAATTTATTTATTAATTACCATTTAAATAAATATTTTATTTAAACAATTAATAATATTAATATTTTCTCCCATCTAAATATTATCAAATTATATTTAATTATTAATTTCCATTTAAATAATTTTTATTATTTAAATAATTAATAATAAATATTATAATTATTAATTTCCATAAATTAATAATTTTATTGACAATATTTTATTATTAATTTAATTAATATTAATTATTAATTTTCGTTTAAAT
The DNA here is from genome assembly GCA_028015215.1 of Gynostemma pentaphyllum. Taxonomy (NCBI): domain Eukaryota; kingdom Viridiplantae; phylum Streptophyta; class Magnoliopsida; order Cucurbitales; family Cucurbitaceae; genus Gynostemma; species Gynostemma pentaphyllum. Next base: position 8,971,449 of record CM051345.1, on the reverse strand, counting down.
ATAATTATTTAAACAATTAATAATTGTTAATTAATTTCAAATTATTAATTACCATTTAAATATACTCAATATTTAAATAATTAATAATGTATAATTAATAATATTTCATTATTAATTTCATGTTTAAATAAACTCATTATTTAAACAATTAATAATGTTTATATTAATTACCGCTTAAATATACTCAATATTTAAACAATTAATATTGCCTATTTTAAGTAATTCACTTTACTTAAAATTTCCATTTCTTCTACTTGATTTCGCGACTACGATATTTGGGCTAGCATAGGGACCTGATGGACCTATAGATCATGGGCTTAATAATTAGTCAATTAAGTGATTAACACATAATCGATTAATTACTTATTATCTAACTATGAATAATTCCACTATAGATTCATAGCTGAACTCCCCTCACTATAGATGAGTTATGTCCATTTAGTTTATCATTATTTATATCTCGTGATATTATCCTTCACGTGGAACCCTCATAATTACAAAGGATAAATTTACCGTTTTGCCCCTGTAATTACCGCTTTATCCTTGTGTTCCCGCTGATTCTCCAATGAACTTTATCTTTAGTCGAACTAGAGATAAGATACTTCGTGATCAATAGAAGTCGTGACGTCACTTGTTCATGTCTCGAATCGAGACATCAAGGAGTTTCCTAAAGTTCCTAAAATGTTTAGGTATCGCACCGATACCTGGTTAATTTATAGGAAAGTTATGAATTCCATCTCGTGAGAATGAGTTCCCAGCTACTTATCTAGTCATGTTCCCAAAACAGGAGTGTATTGAGCGTTCTTACGGATCGCTTCTCAACTATGTGAATCAAAGAACATAACTCCATAAATAGGAGTCCGCATTTCACTCAGGATTGAGATTTATCACGGTTGATAAACTTAGTTTGATATTCGATCATTTCTGTAAAACGGTACTAATGAGAAATTTGATAGAATATCGTGGTCCTGTCTTATACAATCAACATTGCATATGATACTTCCATTTCATGTCTCCCACATGAATGATCAGGATTAGATCATTTGTCTATAAACAAAATGCGAAGCTATCAACGATGTTACCAGGATAAGGTTCCCAAACGTTATCCGTTTACTGTAGACATATTTAAGTTACTCATCTCGACTTTAATCCTCTTGTATGACTCACATACTAAGTCGTGATTTTATAAGAGTAACTTAGGGTTTACTATTTGAATGTTTTGATATTTATATATTTCCATATATTCCTAATATCGTCAATTGAATCAATCTAGATTATATAAAGAACTTATGTTTATTTATTTAATTTATTCGAAATAAATTATTATTATTAAATAATTACAAGTTCTAGGACACCATTCCTAACAAAGTCGGCGACAATGTCGCCGATATCGGCGACTTTTACTTCCTTGGTTTTGAACACATAGGCGGTTTAAGGTATTGATTTTTATAAGTTTTAGTCGGTTTTGATTCAAGTTTCTACCAATTTGACAATTTTTATAAGTTGCAGTTCTACTGTGTGCCCCCTCTGAACTTAAATCCTAGATCCGTCACTGGCGGTAGGTGAAAAGTGTCTTGTGCCGCAAGGAAGAGTGAGGTCAAGTATATGACTGATATTCTTGAGATTGATTGATTACCTAATTTGATAGGTTAGATTGCGTTTTATAGTACTTTGATCATGGGCACGTCAGCTGGGCTAGTCTAAGACTAAGCTCGATGGGCTTTCGTCTGGTCCATGAAGGATTGGCTTCTTCAGATGGTGGTTCGGATGGGCCTGACCCCATGTAAACCGACCTACATAAGTATGGCCCGTAGGAGGGCTATTTTTGCCCTTTATAGTTTCCCCTAATTCCTGGGTCGGAAAGTCTGGCGTAGGGAATAGTATGTGTCGGATCAAAGGCGTGATACTCGTCCTGATCCTCATATCGTCTTGAGACAGTTGAGGGTCGCGACTTTTTGAAAAATAGACCGCTTCGACCTTGTTACGGTTCAGACCTTTAGCGGTTTCCTCTAGTGAGCCATCGTGCTCTTTCATGAACCTGTCTGTTCCAAGAGATGCGATTTTTCGTGAAATCGACCCGTTGAGCCCTCTGATGGGCTTAAATTCCAACGGGCTTTGGGGAATTTGGATCGTCGCGTCTCTTTCCACGTGTTGTGGTGGTTGGACGCGTGTTCCTCCCCTTTAAATAGGGTTTTCCTTTAGAATTGAAAGAAGATTTTTCGCCCTCGAACGATTTCCCGCTATCTTCGCTCTGTTCCTTCGAAGCTTTCCCTGTCCCCTTCTTAAGGTTAGTCTTTCATCTATGTTTTCTGTTCTCCGTTCTTTCTATCATGGATAACTCTGAGGAAACTCCCATAGTTAGAGGCCATAGGACTCCGAGGGTAGTTGTAGAGGATGATGACTATAATGGTCTGGTTTTCGAGAGAGTTGAATCTGGTGCTTCCCCTTCTTTTGTTCGTACTCACGAAACTGATACTGTTCCCTCATCTCGGGGTGAGTTGAGGGAAACGAGCCTGTGATTGACCCTCGTTCCCCGGTTGAGGAGGATTCCCTCCCGTCTGTGAGTGGGTTTGGGTCTTTTTCTGAAATCCAAGCGAGTTTATATGTGGATTCCACCCTTTCTCTTACCTCTCGCCCATCGGGGGGAGGGGGTTCCATTCTGATAGGCTCATCCGCAGTTCCCGACTCTTCTCATCCTCCTTCTCCTGTGCCTACCGTGGAGACGGCTCAAAAGAAAAGAGAAAGAGTCGTTCCAAGGCAGTAAATCCAAATCCAAGGATACCCCATCTACTCTTGCGTCGTCGGGGGGAGAAGGATCTTCCCGGGTTGACCGTGTTGTTGTCTCTAGTCCTCTTAGGTCTCCTGCCATCGATCTGGCGAGGGATGAGGTTGGAAAGAAGAAGAAAAAGGAGTTTCATCTGACGGGTATCCAGGAAGATAGAGGTCCCCTCCATTACTTTTTCAGAATGACACAAGGAAGACTTGAGAGGCTGAGGGTCGAGTATGACATCTCTTCGGACTTTGAGATGAGACTCCCAAAAGAGTTGGAGCGAGTCTATCTTTCCCAGGGGAGGGTTGGACTGCTTTTTATCCACGGTTTTTTCAATGGGGAATTCGGTTTCCCCTTCCTTCTTTTATAGCCAAACTGCTTCGGAGTACCGGTCTTGCTTTGGGCCAAATGATGTCAAACACCTTGAGGTCTTTGGTCACTCTCAAGATGGTGTGTTCGGGGTTAGGCTTTCGGCCCACTTTAGGTATGGTTTCCCATTTCTGATCTCTCCATTTGAACGTCTAGGATCAGATGTGCTTCCTCCTACAGACTCGTAAAAAACCTGCTTTGGTAGATGAGACCTCTTGTGATAAAAAATGGAAGGAGGATTGGTTCTTCATCCGCGACCCTTTCTTATCTGGAAATTGGACTCTTCATGCCTCATGGGAGGATGAGGGTGAAAGAACAAGTTCCAAGTTACTTTGTGTTTGGCTTGTCGGTAGCCATGCTGACCACTTTTGATTTTTTATTGTAGTGAAAAGTCCACTTCTGAAGAGCGTTTCCAAGGAGGTCTTTGACCACTACAAGGTTCTCAGTGAGTAGGGCCCTTTCAACTGGGAATAATTTACCTAGCACCCTTGGCTAGTCTTTGCCAAAATTTGGACTCCGTCTCCAGGTTTCGTGCTCGTTGCTCCCCGTAAGTGCTTTGTTTTGACCCTCTGCCTTTTTATATATGTGTGTGTTTATCTTGATGCGCGGCTGACTTGGGTTAGTTGCATTGTAGGTCTCAGCACAAGAACATCTTGTGTTTCGCTCACCCCGGTTCCGAACTCCGAAGACTCTGATGCTTTCTTCGCCCTTCTTCAGAACATGGGAATGAAATGGCCTACGACGGTGCCCCATCTGACCCGGAAGGGAAAAGAGGTGGTCGGTCCTAAGCGTCATCGTCTTTCAAGAAGTGGAAAATATGTGGTGACCAATGCCCCGGAAGTCTCCACGGAGGGTGCAATGGCTACGGATCCTCCTATGGATTCTCCTGCGGATCTTTCCACGGAATCCCCCACTCTCAAACGAAGAAGGAGCGGACTCGCCGGGGCGTACGGACGTGTGGTAAGGGGTGCAGATGAGTATGTTTAGAAGCATCATGAGATGAGTTATCGGTCATTTCCTTTTGAAGCGAATTCGTCTTCTTCTGACCATGTCGATATTTTGTCTTCTGATGCGGAATTTGATTAGGAGGATGATCGAACTATCGATGGGCCACTTGATGCTGGGACTTCGTATCTGTTTGACTCAACGATGCGGGTTATTCCCTCTCCAACAGACGAGGTTCCAGCGCTGGCAAGCGGATCAGGTACCGTAGGTGGTGGACCTTCTTTGCTTCACATGTTAGCCCATTTCGGCGTCAACTTCGATCAGGGATCTTTTTCCTGCGACTACTTCCACCGACGGGCTATGGACGCAGTCGGATTTGCTTCTGACCTGGGGGCCGTGCAGCTGGATCCCCTCTTCGATTATGACAGTGAAGAGGAGACTTTCAGACGTATGTGTCATCGCACTTGGCTGGTTAGTGCACTGATCTTCGATGTTTTTATATTCTCCGTCGTTTTTTTTTGTTGATTTCTACTTTGACCTTCTTGAGCTTTAAGCGTGTTTTGATTTTCTCAGGGGACCCAAGCCATGGCCTAGTTGACTCTTAATTTGGAAAGTCTGCTACTAAAAAATCATGACCTATAGCGCAAATTGGCAGAGGTGACGACTAGCGACCGTCAATCCCGCGCCTTTGATTCAGCGCTGGCCAAAGGTTTTCAACTGAAGTCTGCTCTCGCGGAGGCCAACAGGAAAGTCTCTTTATTGGAGGCCGAGAAATCTGATCGACTGGCTAAGCTTTAGCGTGTTCGGAATGAGAATGAGGATCTCCAAAAACTCAGCAGGGATCGCAAGCAGATGTATGATGAGGCCAAAGCCGCTTGGGTTGAGGCTTTGAAGCTTCTGAACTCCGCGTGCAAGGAAAGGTCCGAGGCCATGGACGGTTTGAACAGGGTCGAATCTCTGAAGAAAGTTAGGGACGACTTGGGCGCAGCCACCTCGGAGAACGGCTCACTGAGATCCTAGGTGTCCATACTCATTCTTCTTCAAGATGTCGTGAGTGACCTTCGAGGGAAATTGGCTAGGGTAACTAAGGCTTCCGTTCAGTCCACCCTCGTTAGTTTGTCTGTCGGACGGGATTCGGTTAAAGCGCAACTAAAGATGGCTGAGGAACTTCGAGGCCCAATTAGTCCGATCACCTATGAAGACGAGATTGACCTTCGGTGGGACTTGGTTGAGAAAGCCAATAAGATGACTGCTACAGAGGGTGAGACTTTACATGACGACGGGGTTGATGAAGGTGCGGGTGTCGATGTTGAAGGAGGTGAGGACACGATTGCCGAAGATGCCCCCGTGGGTCCTTCCCCCACTGAAATCGTTTACTTTTCTGATTGAATTTTTCAGGGTAAACTCCGGATTGTGGAGCCCCTTTTTTGAACATTTTTTTCTTTCGTAGTGACCTTGTTGTGTTCCCTTTTGCATCTAAGAACATATAAATTGTTTAAGTACTCTGGTTTATTCGCTCCGTTGTTTGCTTCTTCTATCTTTATCTCACAATACTCCATTCCACGAAGTGTTTCTCCCTTGAATGGCCTTAGACCTCGAATGGAGGCTCAATTGCTTATTGACATTTTTGCTTCCAGGAGAAGGCTTTAAGTTCTTGGATGAACCAAGGCCTTTGCTTCTATAGAAGGCTTTAAAGTGTTTGGATAGTCCAAGGCTTTCGCTTCCGAAGAAGGCTTTAAACGTTTTAATACTCCAACGTTAAGTCTCACAGGGGTTCGTAAGTGATTTATTTGCTCGGACAGACGGAGGCTTTTGCTTCCGGAGAAGGCTTAAAGTGCTTGGATAAACAAAGGCTTTCGCTTTTGGAGAAGGTTTTAAATGGTTGGACGGACCGAGGCTTTCGCTTCCGGAGAAGGCTTTAAATACTCGGATGGGTCGAGGCTTTTCGCTTCCAGGAGAAGGCTTTAGATGCTTAGGTTAACCACGGTTCTTACTCTAGCGCAGAAGGTATGTAAATTAACAAAGCAAAAACATATAATTTCCTTTTTTTTTTCTTTGCTTGTACATTCGATACGTAAAAATAACCTAACTACAAGTCCTTTAACCCTCGAACGGCCTTATAATCCTCGTCGCTATCAATGATGACTGTTGGAGTTAGCCTCATGCATCGCTTGGAGGGAGCCAGTTCTTTCTTGAGGTATTTATTTTCCTCTTTATAGTAGTCTATGAGGTTCTTTGCCGTTTGGAGGAGGTCTTTGAGCGCGTTGTAACGCTTGGACGACTTATAGCTCTCCACCATTTATGAGATCTCCCTGCTCTCTCGGAGGGAGGTATTTTCCTGTTCGAGTCCCTCCGCTCGGTCGTTTACTACTTCTAGGGCCCCTTTGAGGCTACTGAGTTCGTGTCTCAGTGCCTCTGTATCTTATTTTCTCTCATCCTTCTTCAGAAGGGCGAGGTTGATCCAGGAGTTTTCCGCGTGTAGTTCTTAGTTCTCCCATTTCAGAACCCTCTTAGTCACTTTAGAGGTGGTTGTTGAGTTGTCCATGATCTCGGTCAAAAGCCATCTTGATCGTGTAGATTGAAGGATACTTTCATAAGCCTCTTTCTTTTATAATGGGTGAAGGGATGTTTTGTCTGGGATTCGAAGAGATTTGTCTTTAATGATGAGTCATTTGATGCACCGAGCTAATCCATCTTTTGAGGCGATGACGTCACACTGCGATTGGTCGTGTTAATCGTCTGGTGTTCCCATCAAATCGCCTTAAATGAATTAATTAGGGGAGTTAAACGCTCCAGATGCGGGTTAATGCACACGTCCTTTTGCATGCATGATTGTCCATTTTGCAGCGTTCGATGCTCGACACGTGTTGTGATCCTGACGGTTGCTCGATCCTATAAATAGGTTACTTGGAACTTCTCATTTGCTCCTTTGAACTATATTTCAGGAAATCGTTTCCTTTTCACCTTCAGATTCCCCAAACAGATTCAAACCTTCATACTATGGGGTTTTCCCTTTTTTTTTTTTCTCTTTCACGTTCGGTCTTCCTTAATCGTGGCCTGCATAGGGGACGTTTAGTCATAATCTTCTACGCCTGTCTGGTTGGCCTTGAGCGGCTTGGACCGTGTGGTCGTAATGCTTCACACTTGTGAGGATGAACTATGGGGTCCATGTTGTTCACGCCAACCAGCCGCTCCTTCCTCTAAGTATTAGAGCGAGCGGTAGAGGGGTGACTCTCCATGTCGGCCCTTGATGGCTCTTCGCATCATGGCATCGTCAGGGGCTCTGCCCGGAGGGTAATGTCTCATTTGGTTTAAGGAAGCGACAAAGCTTCTTTTCCCTGAGTCATGCACGGGGTGGTTGTTTGATGAAAATGGTAGTTCTCCAGCTCTCCGCACTCGGGCCTGCCTTGACGTAATTGGAGAAGCAGTCTCCTGCGGGGTCAGAGAGCGGTAAGAATGGTGACTCTTTGGGCTTGCTAGTTGGCCCCAGAGTACCACCATTCTCATCCCTTCCGTCTCGAGCAAAAGCAGGGCTACTTTCCAAAATCCATCAGGGCCGAAAATATGATAATAAAATAATTAATAAATATAATTTATTTAATTAATTATTTTGGGCTAATACCAATTGGGTTCATTAATCCAATTGGGCTTGAAACTCTCTTTTAAATTAATAAGTCCAACTTAATTAATTTATTTATTAATTACCATTTAAATAAAATATTTTATTTAAACTATTAATATTTTCTACCGACTAAATATTATCAAATTATATTTAATTATTAATTTCCATTTAAATAATTTTCACTATTTAAATAATTAATAATAAATATTTTAATTATTAATTTCCATTAAATAAACTCATTATTTAATTAATAATTTTATTGATAATATTTTATTATTAATTAATTAATTTTAATTATTAATTTCCGTTCAAAAAAAATTAATAATTAATAATATTACATTATTAATTTCCTCAAATGTGTAGCGTTCCAAGCCCTCGGAATTGGTTTGCCTTTCTGGTTTTCGAGACGATAAGTTCCTGGTTTGACTTCTTCGATCACTTTGTACAGACCTTCCCAGTTCAATCCTAACTTTCCCGCTTCAGGCTCTTGTGTGTTTTGAAACACTTTTCTCAGGACGAAGTCATTCACTTTGAAGTTGCGCTGCTTTACCTTCTTCTCGAAGTACTTAGCCAAGTTTTGTTGGTAACAGGCAAGATGAATCAGTACCTGTTCCCTTTTTTCCTCAGCCATATCTAGTGCTTCTGTCATCATAGTGTCGTTTTCTGCTTCTGGAATCGAACTTCGGGTCGTGGGGATGATCATTTTCGTGGGGATGACGGCCTCTTCCCTGAAAGCCATGGCGAAAGGGGTCTCGCCTATTGGGATTCTCAAGGTGGTCTGGTATGCCCAAAGGACTTCTAGTAGCTCATCTACCCATCTTCCCTTTGTCCATTCCAATCTCTTTTTCAGAGAGTCCATGATGGTCTTATTTGACGCCTCTGCTTGTCTGTTAGCCTGCGGATATCGAGGTGTCGAATACCGGAGCTCCACTTTTCTGTCCGCGCAATACTTTCAGATGGACCTTCCTGTGAACTGAGTTCCGTTATCAGTGATGATAACTTTGGGGATTCTGAAGCGGGTGAAAATGTTCTTCCAAAGGTAAGCTTCAATCTTCTGCTCTGTGATCGTTGTCAGCTGAAAACGTTACTAATAAAGTATTAAAATGACTACCATGGCTAAATAGTTGATAGTCATCCAGTTTGACTGGAATTACAAGTCAAATCTCCAAAGATCTAGGACAAGTGGGAGATTGTTAGGAATGGTGTCCTAGAACTTGTAATTATTTAATAATAATAATTTATTAAGAATAAATTAAATAAATAAACATAAGTTCTTTATATTATCTAGATTGATTCAATTAACGATATTAGGAATATATGGAAATATATAAATATCAAACATTCAAATAGTAAACCCTAAGTTACTCTTATGAAATCACGACTTAGTATGTGAGTCATACAAGAGGATTAAAGTCGAGATGAGTAACTTAAACGTGTCTACGATGAAAGGATAACGTTTGGGAACCTTATCCTGGTAACACTCGTTGATAGCTTCGCATTTTGTTTATAGACAAATGATCGAATCCCGATCATTCATGTGGGAGACATGAAATGGAAGTATCATATGCAATGTTGATTGTATAAGACAGGACCACGATGTTCGATCAAATTTCTCATTAGTACCGGTTTTAGAAATAATCGAATATCAAACTAAGTTTATCAACCGGTGATAGATCTCAATCCTGAGTGAAATGCGGACTCCTATTTGTGGAGTTATGTTCTTTGATTCACATAGTTGAGAGCGATCTGTAAGAACGCTCAATACACTCTGTTTTTGGAACATGACTAGATAAGTAGCTGGGAACTCATTTTCATGAGATGGAATTCATAATTTTCCTATAAATTACTAACGGTATCGGTCGATACCTAAACATTTTAGGAACTTTAGGAAACTCGCTTGATGTGGCGTATTCGAGACATGAACAAGTGACGTCACGACTTCTATTGATCACGAAGTATCTTATCTCTAGTTCGACTAAAGATAAAGTTCATTGGAGAATCAGCGGGAACACAAGGATAAAAGCGGTAATTACAGGGGGCAAAATGGTAAATTTATCCGCTTGTAATTATGAGGGTTCCACGTGAAGGATATATCACGATATAAATAAAAGATAAACTAAATGGACATAACTCATCTATAGTGAGGGGAGTTCAGCTATGAATCTATAGTGGAATTATTCATAGTTAGATAATAAGTAATTAACTGATTATGTGTTAATCACTTAATTGACTAATTATTAAGCCCATGATCTATAGGTCCATCGGGTCCGTATGCTAGCCCATATATCGTAGTCGCGAAATCAAGTAGAAGAAATGGAAATTTTAAGTAAATTGAATTACTTAAAATAGGCAATATTAATTGTTTAAATATTGAGTATATTTAAACGGTAATTAATATAAGCATTATTAATTGTTTAAATAATGAGTTTATTTAAAGAGGAAATTATAATGAAATATTATTAATTAGATATTATTAATTATTTAAATATTGAGTATATTTAAATGGTAATTAATAATTTGAAATTAATTAACAATTATTAATTGTTTAAATAATTAATTTTATTTAAACGGAAATTAATAATTAAAATTAATTAATTAATAATAAAATGTTATCAATAAAATCATTAATTAAATAATGAGTTTATTTAATTTAAATTAATAATTAAAATATTTATTATTAATTATTTAAATAATGAAAATTATTTAAATGGAAATTAATAATTAAATATAATTTGATAATATTTAGTCGTGAGAAAATATTAATATTATTAATTGTTGAAATAAAATATTTTATTTAAATGTAATTAATAAATAAATTAATTAAGTTGGACTTATTAATTTAAGAGAGAGTTTAAAGCCCAATTGGTTTAATGAACCCAATTGGAATTGGCCCAAAATAATTAATTAAATAAATTGTATTTATTTATTATTTTATGATGATAATTTCGGCCATGCCATGTATTTTGAGGAGATAATTGTTTGAATTATATCCTAAAATAATTACATAGATTTATTTACCCAAGATAAATAAAATAAAGAAAATAAAATAATCTCCTATTTATCTATGGCATTTTCGAAATTGCAAGATAAAGGAAAGAGATAATCTTTATTCTTTTTGTATTTATCTCTATAGATTAATCCTAATGTGATTAGGATTCCTATTTTCCTATAAATAGGAGGGTTAGGTCATTCATAAATCACACAATTCAATTCTTTGGAAATTGAAAATTCTCTCTTCCTTTTTTTTCTCTCCCTTTGCCGATTTTGCTGTTCAAAATTGGGAAGAAAATATTTTTCTTCTTCCCAATTTCTTCTTAAGTTCGATCCCACAATCGGATTTCGTTTGATCGATCGGGATATAGCATAGAAGATCCGGTGTTGCTGAGGATTTGATGCTGTAAAGAAACCTCCAACCGATTCTCCATATTTTACTCAATGTAAGTAAAGGGTTTTAATTTTCGAAAAACGAGCATGAATCTATATGTTTTTATCACAAATTGCATGATATTAATAGATCCGTAATTAAATGTTAATAAGTTTACTAAATAAATTTCCGCTAATTTAGTAAATCATCCCTTCAGAGGCAAGGTGCTGAGATTGTCGTCAATGCTGTAGGCGGTGCAAGAATCGTCTTTGCAAATCTTTGACATTTGTTGCACCGAGCGACGAAGTCTTTTGCATCCTTGATCATGGTGGGCCAGTAATACCCTTGCGTCAATGCTCTGTGAATTAGGGACCTTGGTCCTGCGTGGTTTCCGCAGTGTTAGAGGTGCAACTCTTTCAATACGTAAGAACTTTCTGACTTTCCCAGGCACTTCAGATAGGGTCCATCGAAGGACCTTTTGTATAATTCTCCCTGGATGATCGAATACCTAGCAGCTCTGGACCGGATCTTTCGGGCCTCTAGTTTCCCTTCGGGTAGAAGTCCGGATCGCAAGTACTCAAGGATTTGGCTTCTCCAGTCTAGCTCGGGATCCTAATTTTGTTCTATCAGCATCACTTATCTGATCTCGTCGCCTCTACTCCCTATGTCCGAATCAAGGATTATGCTTGGGTCAGATAGGTAATCAACATGAATCATTCTTCTTATTTTGGTGCTGACTGCGGACTCGAGGTTAGCCAGGGTGTTAGTGTGTCTATTCTCAGCCCGGGGCACTTGACTGATGTCATACTCGACAAACTGGGAGAGGATAGACAAGACTTTTTCCAGATATTTTCCCATTCTAGGATCTTTTGCTTCAAACAACCCCTTTACCTGATTCACTACGAGTTGAGAATCGATTTTGACGCTTAGGTTCTCAACTCCCAGTTCCCTGGCTCTCTGTAGTCTAGCTATCAACGCTTCGTATTCGACTTCGTTGTTTGAAGCTGCAAATTCGAAATGGATTGTTTATTTTAGAAGGTATCCCTTAGAGGTCGATAGGACTAGCCCTGCGGCAGATCCTCTTGAATTTGAGGACCCATCAATGCTTATGGTCCAGACTTCCATCCTAAGGCCTGTTGGTAACAATGAGTTTGCTTTGGTCTCATTCGAGCTTGTCGGGGTAATTTCGGCCACGAAGTCTACGAGAACATGTCCTTTGATGGCGGTTCGTGGTTCGTAAGTGATGTCATACCCGCCCAGTGATAACTCTATAAAATAGAGTTATTTGGTCCTATTTTAATGCCTATGTGATGATTATTTTATTGAACTTTGCTCATATTTTGCATACTTTGAACTCATTTTGCATAATTCTTTAATTAAGCTTACTTTGAGAAAACTCGGGTTTTTAGCACTTTAAATAATATGTTTGAAGTGTTTTTGGCTTTGGGTATTTTAATCTTGTCATTTTGAATGAAAGGAATCTCTTAAAAGTTGCAAATTTGATGTAGGAGCAAAGGGAAAAAGTGAAGATTTTTGCAAAGTGTTGTGGCAGTGCTGCAGCTGTGCTGTAGCACACTGGAGCAGAATTGGACAGCAGAGTCACGATTTTCAGCCCAAAATATCATCTTTTTGGGCCCGTATCAGCTGATTCAAATGGAAACAAATAGCCCATCATTGAGGTCCCACTTAGAAGCATTAAAAGGAAGCCCAAGCCCAATACAAAAGAAAGGAAAAGAAATTAACCTAGAAAAGAAAAGAAAAGGCAGCAGCTTGGGCAGACAGACTTCAACGTGAAAAAAAGGGGCAGACTTGAACGTGAAGAGAGGAGGCAGAGAAGAAAAAGGCTGCAGCTTGTGGAGAGGGATTCGTTTTGAATTTCCTCATTATTCTTACATTGATTATTCTTTCTTCTTCTTCTTCTTCATTCTTTAGATTTTCATTATTGATTTGAGAATATGTTAGGTTTAGGTTTATTTTTATTGAACACTTTTGTTTATTTGAATTTCATTATGAAATAAATTTCTTAGGTTGGAATTGATAGATGAACCCTAAGGGAAATTAGTTTTTTACAAGCTTTAATGAATTCAATTCTTATGCTCAATCAATAGTTCGATAATTTTTATCTCTTTGCTTATGCTTGATCAACCTAAGTAAATTGCTTAGTTTAGTTTTAATTCTGAAAAGATTAAAATTGAATGGAAGAATATTGATTGATAGGGGTTAACGATTCTTGAAATTGTTTTTGGTAATGCATAGACATATGTGTTTACACCTTAAAGGCCTAAACCGGAGCATCAAAACGTATTTTTAATCTAATTTAACCTAGACATAGGAATCAAGTTGGATTAAAAATTAAAATCATGCTAGGCTTGACAAAGTCATATGAACATTTGAGTTTGCTTGCATAAAAAGTGTATTTGTTATAGCAAATCCACAGCACTGCTGCAGCATTTGTGAATTCTAAGACTTTTTAGGGGGATTCTTGATTTTTCAACCACTCATCTCTATATAGTTTAATCAATTTAATATTTTTGCACATTTTAGGAGTAATTTCAGTCACTTTAACCCATCTTACTTATTTTCCATATTTAATTTAGAATTTCGTCATTTAGTTTCGCATAATTTCACAATTTTAGTTGTTTAGTTTCATAAATCATATCACCCAAAATTTATTATTGTTTTTATTTTCTTTAAATTAATTGTTAACACCATTTTAAATCACTAATCCTCGTGGGAACGATCTTTCTTATCACTTTATTACTTGTTTGACTGCGTGCACTTGCGTAACACAATTTCACATAACACCCAGCTCTATCGCCCATTTCGTTAGGCATCCTGAAACATCGGGTTTGTGGAGAACAACTTTCAGTGGGAATGTCGTTCTCACTACTATTTGGTGGCCCTAAAAATAGTGCTTCAGTTTACCCGAAGCGACTATGAGGCCAGTTTTTCCATCGTTGAATATCGCATTTCGGCATCAACCATCGCCTTACTTACGTAGTAGATCGGGTGCTGGGTTTGCCCATCTTCGCGCACCAGCGCTGAACTGACCGCCGCATCATATACTGCTAAGTACAGAAATAGCTTTTCGTTATCTGAGGGCTTGGCCAACAGCGGGGGCGAAGACAAATAAACCTTGAGTTCCTCGAAAGCTTTCTGACACTCATCTCCCCAACCAAACTCTTTGGTCTTTTTCAGCGCCTTGAAGAAAGGTAGGCACGTGTCCGATGATCGCGATATGAACCTGTTGAGGGCTGCTAAGCATCCGGTTAGCCTTTGTACCCCCTTCAGATTCGTGGGTGTTCGCAAGTCTATTATTGCTTTAATTTGATCGAGGTTCGCCTCGATCCCTCGACTTGTCACTAGATGACCCAGGAACTTGCCTGCTAGGACTCTGAATGTACATTTCTCGGGGTTTAGTTTCATCCCGTAACGATTTAGTACCTCGAATGCTTGCTCAATGTGGATAAGGTAGTCTTCAGCCTTTTGTGACTTGACCAACATATCGTTGATATACACCTCCACTGTCTTTCCCTAGTGATCCTTGAACATTCGGTTAATCAGACGCTGGTAGGTAGCTCATGCGTTCTTCAAACCGAAAGGCATCACAGTGTAGTAATACGTGCCTACGTTAATTATGAACGAAGTTTTTTCTTGATCCTTCGGGTTTATTTTTATCTGGTTGTACCTGGAGAAGGCATCCATAAAACTAAGCATTTCATACCGTGGCGTCTACCAATTGATCTATTTTGGGCAGTGGGAGCGAATCTTTTGGGCAAGCCTTGTTGAGGTCCGTAAAATCTATGCACGCTCTCCAATCCCATTTTTCTTCGTCACAACCACCACATTAGCTAGCCACTCGGGATATTTGACTTCTCGAATGAAACTAGCCTTCAGGAGTTTTCGAACCTTCTCATTGATAATTTCATTCCGCTCAGGCGTGAACTTGCGTCTCTTCATATTAACAGAAGGTTGGCTCAGATCGACCTCGAGGTTGTGGGTTATGATATTCAAATATATACAGGGCATGTCTGTGTGGTCCCATGAAAACGTCTTCCAACTCTTCTTCAAAAGGTTCACCAGTCCGTCTCTCAAATTTTCTTCCAGGTCTTTCCCAATGCTTGTCAATTTCCCCTGGTCTTCTGAATGAATCTGGTTTTGCACCGATCCTTCCTCAGGTGCTTCTATTTTTGGTTGAGCAAAGGGCGGGCCTCTCTGGGCCCCGATCCTGTAGCTTCTATGTCTGACACTGGGATTTCAGTTTGACAATTTCGACCAGGCACGATCTTGAGACCTGTTGGTCCCCTTTTATAACTCTGACCCTTTTTCGGTGGAGTATTTTAGCTTCTGGTGGAGAGTTGAAGGGTGCGCCCCCATGTCATGAATCCATGACCTTCCGAGTAGAGCATTGTACCCTGAGCGGGCATATATAACATGAAAAAGGGTCATCAGGTTCGCACATTCGACCCAGGCTGGCAGTTTGATAGTTCCGGAAGACCTTGTCATTGTTCCGTTGAATCCCACCAGGTCTTGGGAATTCGAGGTGAGATCTGATTCTCTCAGCTCCATATTCTAGAATGCGAACATGTACAATATATTGATGGAAGAACCCTGATCTACTAGAACTCTGCTGATTGTATGAGATTCGATGGATATTGCTATCACTAGTGCGTTATTGTGAGGCAGGTGGACGTTCCCAGGTCTTTCCTGGAATACTTAATTAGATCCTCTTTTGTGAGCGTTGATGGATTCCCCGGTGCAGTGGATCGAGCTGACTTGACCGTCCCCCGAAATTTCCACTGGTGCGACGAGTCTCTCATCCGTGTCCCTCGTATCCTTCCTCTCGTTCCTTCGGTTCGGACCTTGTTTGCACACACGGTCTATCTCCCGGGTGAGGATTTTGCAGTTTTCCGTGCTGTGCCGGTTGGATTTGTGGAAGGGTTCCTTCCTTTCTAGGCTTTTCCGAGTATAGCGCAACCTTTTTTCTTTTGGGTTCTCTTCCTTTCGGAAAGAACTTCTTGATGCTTCCGCGTGCAGAACTCGTTCTAGGCTTCGCTTCTTCGTATCTTTGATCCTTCCCCAGACGGATTTTCTTTCTGCTTCGTCTCTACTTTCTCCTCTTCTTTTTTCGAGCGCCTACGCTCTCTTCCCTTTCCTTCCTCAGTTGAGGGTTATTTCTTCGTCCATACTCCTTCAGATTTTGATCCCATTCTTCGCATTTCCCTGGCCACCCTTTCGGACTTGTCCTGCAATATTTTCTCCATCGCTCTGTCTAGTGCCTTCTTCATGGTTGTGGGCCTTTGTTTGTTGAAAGACCTCCATAAGGGGTGGTTCGGATGTACTGCCTGTGAGAATGTGGTCGCTGCCTCCAGATCATTGCAGTCTTTGACCTCTCCGTGAACCACCGCAATACGCCGTCGTCAACCAATACCATGACAGACATGAGAGGGAGAAAGTGGAGCTCTCCACTTCACCGGAAAACGCTTGAATCTTGGCGTTCTTGAACTCCCACGAGGTGAGCTCTGTTAGTTAGTGTTAGAGGTTCATTTTTAGAAGTTTTTGAACTAACCGTACTCTATCTACGACCTCGAATCAGTTTGGAAAGTTTTCCGGAAAACGGATCGGTTTGAAAGGATTTCTCGGACAATTGCTTCGATTTTTGTAATACTCGATTTGTACGACGATCTCCCGGACTATTCCCACCGTCAGGACCCCAAAATTCACCAGAAATCAGAGTAGAGGTGAGCGGCTTTGACTATTTTTCGTTTTACTATTTTTGGCCTTGCGTGATGGAGTTTGGAGAAGAAACGGTTCACTTGAACCGGTTCAGCTGGTTCAAGTTGATTTTTTTGTCAATTGGAGCTAATTTGGCTCGGTTCTTGCTATTTTAAGTTGGTTCTCTCGCTAATTAATTGTAATTAATGAAATTCCAGGGTCCGAGCAACTCTAGGGGCGTGAATTATACTTTAATTGAGACTGGTTCCCGATTTTAGCTACTTTCCTAAGCTTCAAAGGTGAGTTTAAAGTGGTTTTATGTATGATTTACATGACGAGTTGTTAATTGAGTATAAGAGGGTATGTGAAATTGAATTCCTATGAGAATTTTGGTTGCTTTAATGATTATCGGGAGTGAGGGTTGTGACTATTACATTGGTTTTATTGTATTTTGGAGATTAGATATAAAATTGGAACTGTAAAGTAAAGTTTACTATTGTAATTGGAGGTTTCAAGATGAATGAGAGTATTCGGGATTGGATTCGAGAAAAGTTAAGCTTAGGGTGAAACTTGGAATTGAGATATGGGAAAAAGTTAAGTGTTGGGTGTATGGTTAGTGAGGCGATGTTTTCCATTTTCATTATTTGTCTTTGCGTTCTTCGTATTTGCTATTCTTTAATAGAATGATTAATGACATGATTAACCGTTACTTACGCTTGTGCTTATTATTTTAATTTATTATTAGATTATTGTTCTCGTATTTTATATGAACGATGTGATTGTGGAATATTGGGGACTTTGGATGAAACAGGTCGGGTTGTCAATAAACGATGTAATTATGGAAATATTGGGGACCTTGGATGAAACAGGTCAGGTTATCAATGAACGATGTGGTTATGGAAATGTTGGGGATCTTGGATGAAACAGGACGGGTTGTCAATGAATGATGTGGTTATGGAAATATTGGGGACCTTGGATGAAACAGGTCGGGTTGTCAGATTTCCCGAGGTTGTGATGTTTATAGTAAAGTGGAAATTTATTTGGCTAATGGTTCTTAGTCTAGAACATTAGTGGTAGTAACTTCGTTTTGGTAATATTCTTGGTCGAGAATATCAGAGATAATAATTTATTTTGCTAATAGTTCTTGGTCGAGAACATTAGTGGTGGTAACATCATTTTGGTAATATTATTGGTCGAGAATATTAGACGTAACGTTCTTATTTTGCTAATGTTTCTTGGTCGAGAACATTAGTGGTGGTAACATCATTTTGGTAATATTCTTGATCGAGAATATTAGAGGTAACGCTTTTATTTTGTTAATGTTTCTTGGTCGAGAACATTAGTGGTGATTCATGAATTGTGGATGTGATTAGTGGTCTAATTGTTTTCATTCGGTAACATGTGGAATGTAACTTCGAGATTGAATAACATGTGGGGTTAAGTTGCTTGGGAGTATAGAATGGGTAGTAAAGAGCATGTTAAGGTTTTTGGACACAATTTCCGATGTGGAATTCGGATTACATGACTCCATTTTACTCTCACTAGCATTTTTATGCTAATGTTGCTACACTTTAAATTTTTCAACTGCATCCCTTGGTAAAGGTCGTGCTAGAGGGTGGTGGTGCCGCGTGATCGCGGGATGGTGACTTGGACTGGATCGATATGTGTATTCTAGGAATGCACAAACTTTAAACACTCTAAACCTTTATCATTTTACTGTCTTATTGGTTATTTTGGAGCTTGGGAGAGCACTTGACTGATTTATGGTTTTTAGTTATTTCCTTTGAATTTAAAAAACTATGTCGGAAATGCGCATTTCCAGGATTTATCTGTTTTATCATTTATTCTGGTTGTGAACAATGTATTTTGTTTTTGGCACGTTCAAAATACAAACGACACCATGTCGAATTTTTTTGTAAAATTAAGTCTTCCGTTGTTTATTTCTGATTTAAAGTATTATAGTAAATTCGGGTCTTTACAATCTGTCTCGCGTTAGTGTACATCTGGTGTTTTTTCTGGTATTTGTCCTTTCCGGTTGAGGTCGAACTCCCCTCGTCGCTTCCTGTATAACTCAAGTCCCCATGCCCTTCGACATCCTTTCTGGACGACGTTTTGCTCTGAGTTTGTCGACAAGAGCTGTCTTGCACGGAGCCTGGTTTACTTGGGGCATCTTTCTCCTTCGACGAGGAGATTTCCAGATTGACGTTTTCCCCTCATTAGCGAGCCGTCAGCCTGGTCCGTAAGTCGTTTTCAGCCACATTCTTTCCATTTTTGGACGCGGTGGCCCTTCGACGCCATCGTCTTGCTTGGGATTTTCCAGTTCGTGGCTTAGAAGGGTCTCCCTCATCTGTGTTCAGGACGTTTTGGCTGTTAGCACGGACAACCGCTAACCCTTTCCCCTGTAAAGTTTTCATTTCTCGCATTTCTTCTCTGAATGCTTTATGCACTTCCATCATCTCTCGGTGTTCCACCAGTGCAATGGTAATGGTTACCGGTACCGTGTTAAGGCCCTGAACACCATTATTTACTCCATCTCTGGCTGCGTTCTTGTTGGAGCTCGTTGCCTGGTTGATCGAGTGGTCAACGTCTCGACTTGTGGGCGTCAAACTGTGTGGAGTATTTTTCGGATGAGCTTCTTCCACACGGTTGAACATGCTGAGTCACGTGCTTATCTCTTGCGGCGTAGCTACCTAAAACAGACAGAAGATTGATAGTCAGAAGGGCACTAGTGTGGTACCCGCTGATGACTCTCCGCCGATCAAGTTAGGTGGTGGTAGGTGAAAAGTGCCTTGCGCCGCAAGGAAGAATCAGGTCAAATATATGACTGATATTCTTGAGATTGATTGATTACCTAATTTGATAGGTCAGATCGCCTTTTATAGTACTTTGATCGTGGGCTCGTCATCTGGGCTAGTCTAAGACTAGGTTTGATGGGCTTTTGTCTGGCCCATGAAGGATTGGCTCCTTCAGATGGTGGTTTGGATGGGCCTGACCCCATGTGAACCGGCCTGGCATAGGTGCGTCTTGTAGGAGGGCTATTTTTGCCCTTTACAATTATTATTAATATTAAATAATAATATTTAATTATTATTATTACTATTAAATAATAATATTTAATTATTATTATTATTAATATTAAATAATAATATTTAATAATAATTATTATTATTATTAATATTAAATATTAATATTTAATTATTATTAATATTAAATAATAATAATAATTATTATTAATATTAAATATTAATATTTAATTATTATTAATATTAAATAATAATATTTAATTATTATTATCTTATTAAATACTAATATTTTTATTATAATAATTATTAAATACTAATATTTTTATTATAATAATTATTTAATACTAATATTTTAATTATTATAATTATTAAATACTAATATTTTAATTATTATAATTATTAAATACTAATATTTTAATTATTATTATTATTATTATTATCAAATAATAATAGTAATTATTATTAATATTTTAATAATAATATTTAATAATTATATTATTAAATAATAATTATTATAATTTAATAATTATAATTTAATAATTATAATTTAATAATAATTATATTATTAAATAATGGTATTTTAATAATAATTATATTATTAAATAATAATATTTTATTACTTATTAAAATTAAATAATTATATTTTATTAATTATTACAATTAAATAATAATATTATAATTATTAGATAATAATATTATAATTATTATAATTAAGTAATAATACTTATTAAATATTATTATTATTATTATTATTAAAATAATAATATTTAAATAATTTTAAGAAAAAATAAGGGAAAGGAAAGACCTCTACCAAGTCAAGTCTTGGGAGAGCAAATTCTCCAAAATGGTGGAAATGGAAAGGGAAAGGATTCCCCTTTGTAAAATTATCAATTCAAACAAAGGAAAGAAATCCTCTGCAGAAATGGAAAAAATTCTCTTTCTTTTTCCAGTCAAACCAAATACAGCCTAAGTGTTTTTAATCTTGATTTTTTTTTCTCAAAACAAAATCCCCTTTTTTGGCATATGGAGAATTTTCTTCTTCTTCATAAATTCAATTTTTCCACCGATTGTATAATACATGTTTAGATTATACAATTTTAAGATTTTGTATAAGTGTTTTTATACCATTAGTTTCTTGTTTTTTCACATGAATTGTATAATGTTTGTATAAGTTACATAATTTTCAAAATTTGTATAGTATATATTATTTATACCATTGGTGTTCTGTATTTTCCATATTTAAACACAATATTTTCACTTTCATGGATTGTATAATATTGTATATATAAATTATACTGATTTCTAAATTTGTATAAGATATATCTTTTCATACCATTAATTTTCTGCATGTCTGTGTTTTTTCTTTCATTCTAGATTTGAGAAAATTTATGTTAAAATTATTGGTATATTCATATTATACCGTTTGTACGTTATGTATTCGTTTTATAGAGTCTATATGTTATCACTAATGTGATAATTTTTTTTAATCTCACCGATTTCTATGGAGTTTACCTTACATAGCAGAGATTTGGCAAGAGAAAAGTATTATTATTAGTTTTTTGTATTATCTCACCGGTTTCTATTAGTCTTCTTGCTTGAGTTTCGAAAAACGGCAACAATGGTGATTTTCGTTTGAAGGAGATTGAGTTTTTTCTTTTTTTGAATAACTAGGCGATTTGGTTTTCTTTCTAGTAAGAAGATATAACTGATTTTTTAAAAAAATCAAAATTTTTGAGATTTTTAAAAGCTTGATTTACCCTTTTTTTTTTTTTAATATATGTGTTTGTTTAGGGTACTTTAGACTTTTGCTTCCGATTTTAAAGTATGGTCCACACTAATTTGGCTATTTTTGTTTAATTTGCTTTTTTTCTTGCTAGTTTTGTAGTTAGCCCTTTTTAAAAACCCTCATTCATGTGAATCAGAGAAGTCAGTGATAACTTATAAGATAATCAGTGATTCATGCACAAAATATAAAGATATCAGTAAAATCAGTGATTACTTGTTATTAATTGTGAGGAAATCATTGATTACTCAAGCAAAACTAGTGGTAATTTTGTAATATTTTATGCGCGAATTTGAGTTTTTTGCTATTTTTGCAAATAAGTTTTTTACTACTATTTTTATAAATATTGGACCTCATTTTGCTATTTTTACAAGAGCCCCTATTTTAAACTCATTTTTATATACTAGTCCAATACTACGTGTGTTGCACGTGGAAACATTTTTTTGACAATTTAAAAATATTTAATTATATATAAAAATATATTATATAAGAAAGTTTGAAATTCTCTATAAAAATTAACAGAAAAAAATATACATTGTTTATACTATATAATTTGCCATAGCTAAATAATTTCATGTATATATTTATTTTTATTAATGAAAATGTTACTATATGCTTATTTTTCAAATAAAAAATAAAAAATTACTAATATAATAATATGATATAAATATCCATATAACTGATAATTCATACAACATTTTATTGATCACCAAAGAGAACTATGAATAACCGAGAGAACTTCATCAATAGTGGCCATTGATCAATAGTGGGTGTTACCCAACTTATTCAAATCCTTAGTGAAGAATCCTTTGTGGCCAGAAACAAAGATCTTGGTTATGTCCAAATGAATGATTACAATGACTTATATCTATCTATAATACCTCTAAAAGGGGCTTAAGAGGAGAAACTTTTGATTTCCTCTTTTGCCCCTCTTTAATTGTTATTTTTTATTTTTTATATTTTATTTTAAATATTGAAGATTGTTAAAATTCATAAATATTTTTTTTTTTTGAAAAATGAAAGGTTTATTCTTGATATTTGAACATTGTTTCTAATTTGATTCAATGAATAAAGGAATGAATTACTATTTTATATTTTATTTTTAATTTATCTTTCTTATTTTCTCCATCAATTTCTTACAATCTCTTCGTAGTCCTATGCTTTGCCATCAATTCTACATATATGATCTCTCCATTTGCTCAAAAACTAAAAAGCAATTAAGTTGATAAACTTTAAATCTTACTGATTCATTGTTCATTGAATATGCATATCATTATGTCAAATCATTAATTAAAACATCAATTAGAACATGGAAAACGAAATAATTCTTCTAATGCATCAACTTGATTATCGGCCCCAATTAATTTTCACTCTTAGATTATAGTGCACACATTTTACTTCACTAAGTCTCCATTTTAACTTCATTATTCTTCACTTGATTATAAAACTAGAAGGTCTCCTTCCAATTTTTGTGTGTGATGCATCATGGTCTTGGGAGATGGAGCTTATCGAATGGGTCGTTCTAATCCTTGACGTAGTATGGTTCTTTTTCAAAAGAAAGTTTGATGTACAAGATAAGCGAGTGGGTTTTATAGAACCAAAGACGACAACTAAAATTTTGATGGTATTGTTAAATTCTTCAGTTGATTCAAATCAATTTTCAATTTATTTTTTCTTGCCCTATTGCTTCTACTATTGATGCCATCGTGTTTTAAGAATATGCTCTCTTTTTTATTTATTTGCTTTATTGCTTCTCTCTCTCTTTTATTTTATTTTCCCTTTTAGGTCTCTTTAGGAGTTAAAAGCCAAAAATCTTCCTCTACTACTATTTGATTTCATATTGAAGACATGTTAATATATTATTGATCAAAATTTATGGCCCGTTTGGAATAGCTTTCAAAAGTGTTTTTTAATATTTTTAAACACTTCAAAAAGTTATACCACGGGCACTTAGAGACGAAACATGAGATAAGTGCATTAAAGCTTTTAATTTCAAGATTTTGGGATTCATTTTTATTTAAAGAGATAAGAACTTAACGATCTTCGATATAGCCATAAGCAGTGGTGGATCCAGAAATTTTGTTCCGTGACACTTTTAGTTTTTTACTTTTAAAAATATATATTTTTCTAAATTATGTTTTTTTTTTTTTCATTTTTCGTTTTTGCATTTCCTTGAAACTAAAAATATTTAGTACTAATTGGTTATCAAAAAATTATGTTTTTCAAAAATTAAAAACCTAAAACTCAAAACAAATTGGTTTTCATTCGAGATCTTATATTTTCATTTTAAATGATAGTTATGATACGATTTATTTACTTTGATATATTTATGAATACACCATTATAAATGGTTTACAAGTAAGTACATTAAAAAAATATGGATAAAAAGGAATATTGCAATAATAAATTATAAAGAAAAAGTGTCTCATAACAATGAATTACATATTTTTTACTCTACTGTTTAAAATTGAAAAGACGTAATAACAATCATAAATAATATCAAAAAGTGAATATAAGCACATTTAAAATTTAAAATAAAATTATCAATATTGTGTGTACAAAATTAAAAGTATAAAGTTTTAAGTTTTAAAAATTCATTTACTATTGTAGACACCCATTTTCGTCTGGTAATATTTAAAATTAACAAATTTTTACATATTAAAAAAAAAAGACTTTGGTTTGAAATGTGGTGTTTTCTTTGACATGATTTGTTTAATTTGGATTTGAAAATAAAAATAAAAATTTAAATTAGCATGGTTAAAATTGATTTTAATTGAAATTTAATTTAATAGATTTGGAAAATAATTTTTAAATGAGAATCAATTTAAACATGGAAAAGATGAGTAGGAAAATTATATTTATGAGTTGTTAAATAAAATAAGATATTTTTTATAATTATGGGAAAGAATAAAAGATTTTATTTTATTTTGATTTTCATTAATTAAATTTTCCTTGTTTGTTTTTCCCTCTTGGTTATAAAAAGGACCCTCCTACAACCCTAAAGACACACAATATTCACAAGAACACAAAAAAAACCGAGCCTCCCTAATCTCTCCATACAGAAATCATTCAGAAGAGCCTCCCTCACTTTCATCTAAACCAACCATTCATAAGAGCCTCCCCCCCTCTCAATAGTAAACCAAAATCCCTACCACCAAACCTTTGAGTCTCTTCTTCATCTTCTTCATTCATCGTCGGAATTCGAAGCTACACATTTGTAAGGTTCTATCAAACCAAGGTAATATCCTTTCCATTAAAGATGTAGTCATTTTATGTCGCTGTTTTGCTTTAATTGATTTCGTGATTTTTGTACATTGATTTAGATTTTTTTGAAATTTTTATTTGAAAATAGACTTAAATATGAACCAATAGAAAAAAGAATCGACTCATTTGGATATGTGGTAATTAAGTTATGATTTTTTAAAGTTTAGTATTGAAACCGATTTACTGTTTCGGGATTTTTTACACACCTTGTCATTACATGATTTTTCGGTTCTGATTCTTTGAAAATAATTATTTATGATTATTTTTCTATAAAACTATACTCGTAAATAAAGATTTAGGAACAAGAATCACCCTGTTTCGATGAGTATAAAAAAAGATATGATTTTTCAACGTTAGTGTAAAATCTACAGAAATTTGTGTATAAAACCGAGAATGAGGAATGTTTTTGACATAAAATCTAATTTTATTTACAAGTGCACATACTTTTTTATTTTAGTAATCAATCATGGATGAAATATAGAATATTTAGAAGAAAGAATCAAGTTAAAATATATTTTAGTTAAGAAGTTATGAATTTCCAAAGTTGATGTGTTTTGTTTGGAACAATTATGCTAATTTTATTGGTTTGCCTTATTTGTAAATTTGATTGCCATATTTTGTGTTTATCACATTCCTTTTTATTGTCTTCATATTAAGGTCATAATTTATTGAATTTGTATAAATATTATATTGATGTATATTGGATTTTCAATAAAAAGAAAGGAGTTTGAATTTATTAGGATACTAATTTTCCAAAACATAAAAATTAACAATTTAAATATATTGGAATTAATTAGGATACTTATTTTCCAAAATATAAAACTTAACAATTTAAATATAGAAATTGGAATTAATTAGGATACTAATTTTCCATATCATAAATATTAAAAATTGAAATTGTAAATATTAATTAGAATTTACTAGGTATAAACCTACCAACTTTCTAAAAATACAAAGATTAATAATATAAGCCTTAAATAAAAATTGAAATGTATTAGGATAATAATTGTCCATATATACCATAAATAAAAGATTTGTCAAATAAATTTTCCTATTTAAAACCTAGGGGCTAAAAGTGAAACTTACCCTAAACCTAATATTTAGTTAAATAATTTTAATAAAAAAGATAAAAATTTATATTTAATTAAAATACTCATTTTTAAAACTTAAACACAAAAAACAAACAAACAAACAAATCGTTTTCGAAAACTCCGACGACGGAATATGGGGGCGTTGGGATACCATGCTCCTAAACATTCTTGAGGTAAGGAATTTTTCTCGGGATACTGAGTTAAATTCCCGACAACATTTTCCCTAATGGCTTTATGCCACTCATACTTATTTAATCATACTTTATTATTAAAGTATTGATTAATAAACATGAGACATTTAAAAATAACCAAAAAAATAATTTTTGTTTTATAGATAAAGGCTTTCATTAATAATACACCAAAATAAATAATAAAAAAAAACAACAATCGTTTTTAAACGAACATAATAGGGTGCTAATACCTTCCTTATGTGTGAATGAACTCCCGAACCCATTTTCAATAGTTAGTAGACCATCTTTAGTTAATGAATAGGTGACTAATCACACCTAATTTATAAATCCAATGATTAGTGGCGACTTCCCCTTTTCTTTTTCCGCGTTGCGTTTACGTAGCGACAACTATCACTCCACAATTTCAATCCATTAAATTATGATGATTATTAAGAAAAATGTTACATTAAATGTGAATGGTATTTGAAAAAATTAATTTCAAATGATATTTTTTATAAAATTAATTAGATATTAAAATTATTATTAATTCAAAACAATACTTATATATGAATAAAAAACTTTAAAATTGAGTGGGAGCATGTGCCGCCTAACCCCCCTTACTGGCTTCACCAGTGGCCATAAGAGCAATTTGTTGCCATTAGATATGGCAAAAACAATGTCATTTGATTCCAAGAGACTGTCAGTTTTAAATTTTCGTCACTCAATTTTTTTAATTTTATCTCTTTCATATTATAAATTTTCATTTTATCATTAGATTTGTTCCTCTCTGATGTTATCCTTGAGTTGATTTACAAAATTTAAGTATCAATCTCTATACAATATTGATTTGCAAGATTAAACCACGTGCGTAGCACGTACATAATTACTAGTTCTCTTAAAATCTCTCTCCTTTGTTGACCTTAGCTTAAGTTCTCATCCCCTCTATTCCTCTTATCATTTCCATCCTCAATTCGCTTGTTCTGATCACATCATCTCATGGTATAAATAGAAAGGTTTTAAACAATAAATAGTAATTACCTTTTTCTTGGAAATCAAAGTTAGTTAATCATATATTCGTGCTTTCATGTATTTATTTGAATTTGAGACAACTATTCTCTTCAAATTCTTACTAAGGTTCATTATTACTAAATTCATTGTAAAAGAATATTCAGTTATATTTTATTTAAGAGTTTAATTAGATGCATGCATGAGTTGGTTCTATCAATATTAAAAGTTAAACCAAAATTAATGTTGACCAACGATTGAAATAATAATTAAGCCTCTTTTCATTTTTTAAATTTAAATAATTAAAATTGAATTTAATAATTAAATCAGGGGTAAAAGAGGAAGAAATATTATCAAGAATATCCACATTAATTCACTAATACCGGTTGTGTTTTTTTAATATCAATTTTGCCCAAAAAATACCATAAATGGCGGTGATCCCATGTTTTCCGTTTTGAACAATTACCATCATGCCCTTTCCTTAAATGTTGTATACCATAATAAATAGAGGGCAGAAAACGTCTTTTCATTGTTCCCTTAAACGGCGCGTGGAGTTAAAGTGGGTAAGTTTGCTAATTTATAAAACATATAAGTATTAATGCTATTATACCTATTTATTATGATCTAATATGAAATTAACCCAAAGAGGAATTCAAAAGTTTCTCATCTTAAGTCTATTTTAGAGGTAGTATAGATAAATATGTAAAGTTACTAAACTTTAAATTTAAATAATTAAAATTGAATTTAATAATTAAATAAGGGGCAAAAGGGGAATTCAAAAGTTTCTCTCCTTAAAGCCCCTTTTAGAGGTAGTGTAGTATATAGATTTAAGCCAAGGTCATTAAATTTGTAATGCTTAGTTTCAAAATATAATCAGTTTCTTGTATAGTACAAATATGGTCGTATTACAGCCTTTTACGGTGGATTTTTTCTTTTTCTTGTTCCGAATCTGCCCTTCCACACTCACACATAATAATCACCATTTAATTCCTGTAATCACGCTGATATTATTTGAATTTACTGTATCAATTTCTAAAGTTAATTAATGAGTCCTTAATTTATGATGAATGAAATCCCTTTGATCCATTTTCTTCCCTCTTTCTCTGCAACATTCTTTCTCAATCTCTCTCCAGAAAAAGAAAATAAATGAAATCTTCCTTTGATCCGTTTATGTTGTTAGGTTCGTTGTTTTTTTTAGTTTTATATTAAAAATTTGAAAATTAAAGCAATTTTTTTTTGTTAGCTTCTGCTTTTTGTGTTAGGTTTAATTCAAATTCTTCTCATTCATTTTATTATACTGTTTAGTTTATAAAATATAAATATATTAAACTGATCAGGATCATCGTTTTTCAGATTAAATATAATTATGTGTTGTTTATAAAATATAAAAATGTTAAAACGGCACAACATCTTCATTTTTCTTTTGTGAATTTAATATAATTTTGTTTTGTTTATAAAATATAATGATCATGTCCTTATTTTTTTTTAATATATTTTTTTATTTTGATTTTGTTTTTTTATAAAATATAAAAAAGAGATTTGTAGATAGTATAAATTTAATATGTGAAAGTAAGATTGAGGAAAAATTGGATGCTTTTTGAAAATGATATGGGGAAGAAAGAGATTTGTAGATGGTATAAATTTTTTTCTATTTTTAATTTTTACCTTTTTTTTAATTGATTTTTAATTTTTACCTAACCTTTGGATCCAAGAAAGTATGATAAATGGTTTTAAATTTTGTGATTTGAAATACTAGAAATGATTTTAAATTCTTAATTGTGTTTGGAATCAGTAGGATTAAATAAGTAATTTATCTTAAAATCAAACAGTGGAATTAATTTCAATTCCCTTTAGATTTGAAATCTTTCCAAATCTCCAAATCAAGGGGAAACAAACACAACAAGATTTATGTAAAATAAAAGCAATTGTATATTTTGTCACAGTGCGTTGAAACCTATGAAATGACGGGTTGTTTTGGTCAACTATGTAATTTATGAAGTTTACTAAACTTAATTGTAATAAACACAAAAAAGATTGGTATATATATATATATATACATATATTTTTTATGAGTTAAATCATTAAATTGGTAATGCTAATTCTTTGATAATGTTAAATTTTATAATTTTAACAATCAAAAGGACATTATTGATCTTAAAAAAAAAAAAATTCTCCTACCTCAACTTGATTTAATTATAATTTAAAATCAACTGTGGAAATTTAAAACCTATAATCTAACCATTGATATTTAAATAAGTATTATTACAACTGCTACGAAAGTAGAGGTTAACAAGAGATGGTAAAAATTAAATGACTTATATGATTTTAGATTTGGTTCTCTAAATAAAATTAAAAAAAAAGATTTAAAATTAAATTCAGTCCGATTTCATTCAAAACTTTTAATGATTATTTAAAAAAAATCTACTTTGATGATTAGATTAGGAATAAGATAATTTGAAGAATAAAATTTGAAAAAAGATTTAGATTGAGATTAAATTTGAAAGTTGATAAAATATTTAATATTATCTCTATCCCTAATAAATTCTAATTTCCTGATCTTAATTCCTTTATTTGGCTATTACGGTAGAGTCTCATTCCGTGCACTTCATCTTCTTCCTTGACGGAACACAAGTCGGGGTGAAACCCGTCGCCGAATCTCGATCTTATCGGAAAAGTACTGAAAATCTTTGGAACCTGTTTGCTGTGTCTACTGCCGTCGTGAAGCAAGGAGGAAGAAGCCTTCATTAGGTAATATTTTGCTTTTTTTTTTAACATTAGTTTTGTTACGTTCTCTCATATGGATGCATATTCACCCCTTTACTTGAAACATGACATATTCACCAATATTATTAAGTTTATTTATTTGATTAGTTTTTTAAATTAGAATTAGTGATTGTATTTTATTTCGTTGTATTAACCTATTTTAATTTTTCATTGATTATCTTTAGCAATAGCTAAATGCATTTTTATTTTATAGAAGAACAAATAGGATTGTTTATTTTTCAAATGGTATAGCTATGTAAAAGGTTAAATTGTTACACTGCTCTATTATTAAATTTGTTGGACGTTTTTGCATCAAATTATTTTGTTCCAAACAAATATACATAATTTTTGATAAATGATTGTGTTATTCATTTTGAACAAATAATCGCAACTGTTTATGAAGGAATATGTTTGTTCCTTTAAATAAAGACACAACTCCATAGATCTCGAAACGTGGCAAACACAATATTCACACACATTAAAAATTTTGGATTTCATAATATTTCTTAGGAGAGTTATGTTTCTCTTTCTTGTTTTCTCTTTATTTTGAAACCATGGCTATATAATCTCTTCCAATCTTCTTTCATTTTTCCATTCTACCTTGCCTTACTTTTCTTTCATTTGATTAATCCCCATATGATTTGATTTTCTCTCTTTCTACGACCCCTTGCTTTCCCATTTCTCTCTCCCTATTCCATATTTTGTATTTTCTTTTTATTTGGGGATTAATCTTTAAAACACATTTTCCTTTCTCATCTCTACATAGTGTTGTCTGTTAGTCTTCACATTGATATGTCAGCTTTTCAAAAAAAAAAAAAAAAAAAATCCTGGTTGTGATTTTCTCTAATTTGACACATTATAGGGATATTTTATTTTTGAAATCTTCTTTGATTTAATGTCTTTCATCACTTTTTCCTCTCTTAATTTCTCTTTCCCCTTTTTTTTTTTTTGTTTTGACCATTTCATTTCTCAAATTAGTCTTGACCATTTCTCTTCCTTTAATGTTGACTCAAGGTGCAAGGCTTTCACTAATAAAATACATAATGGTCCAGCCTTTTCCATCTTCATGCTCATCAATCTTTATAAACCGGACGTTTGTGGGGGATGTTAGAGTGTAAAATAATATAGAGGATAATTAGTCTATTTTACCACTATTTCTTTTCACCTTTAGTTATTTGTCCTACTAATTATGTAATGACACATGCAATTATCTTCCTTTATAATGGAATATTTTCCTCAACACTATTCACGTTGAGCATTCTACCATTTTCTGTAATTTACCTTTTCCTTTATGTATATTTTCTTCATGAGCTTCAAGCCCAGACAACAATATTGTCAAAAATAAAGTTCTAAAAGTTACAAACAAAAAGGAAATTATGAATTTGAGAATGACCCACATCGTTGTTGAACAAAATCAAGTGTTAAGGATTTCACATCGAAAAAATGAATGGATCTACCAATGTTTATAGAGTCTAAAGGTCATTGCTCTCATTACCAAATGGTTTTGTAACATCCCCAAATTCCTAAAACATGGAAATACACATAATAACAGAGAAGCTTTAAAATTAACGAAAACTCATTTATTTCAACTTTATAAACAAAACTATTCTCAATTCGATCGAACTTATTTCATATACAAAAATTCAATTAATTGTTCAAAAGTTTCAACCAGTAGTAACGAAACTCAGAAAAACAAATAAAATCCAAACGTGTTACATAACACGATAAACAACTCAAATGAAATTAGTTCAAACACAAGTAGACAATTTCTAGAAGACAATAAAAGCCGCTGGCGATGTAAATCCATTCCAACCAAGCCACCGATCACTAAGCATCGTCAATTACCAGCTTTCTTCTTATGTTTACTTGAAAAAAATGTGTAGCATCATGAGGCTACGCCCAATGAGTGGAAAATATTTAAAGAAAAGTAATGTCATGAGAAGTTTCTCTAAATCCTTTAAGTCCATAACATCCTCACAACTTATAACAATTTCTCTCAACTCTAAAAAGTTCAATTTTACACAATGCCTTAACTCAACTATTGTCGTAAACAAAAGTGAGTTTCTTGCTCAAAAGCATCAACATGTGCTTCCACGTTTCAACCTTTTGAGGTATTCTTCTTGTGTGTTTGCAAGACACACAAGCGAACCTACTGGTAAATTCTTTCCCATTGATCAAATGGTTTGAATCTGCCCCGCTAAGTAAAATTACGTCATGCACAATTATAATTTTCCCCTTAACGACATATTCTTCATTAAGTATGGCGTTGCTTAATGAGAACCTCCAACCAGGTTGTTTAAGCCACCAAAACAACATGATTTATCTATAAATAATTTGTCTCAAATAGCATAAATCTGCATACTAATTACTGAAATGTTATAACTTTTTAAAAATTACTCAAATAGCATAATTATAGTTCAATAAATTATTGAGCTATAATTCAATTAATTATTGAACTATTTTTCATAGGTACTTTTAACGAATTTGTTTGTTTTTTGGTTTTTTAAGTTTAAGGTCAATAATTTATTGAACTATTTGATCATTTTTTATCATTATTTTCAATGAATTTGTTAAAAAATTTAATTTTTTTAGTTCAATAAATTATTGAACTATAATTATGTTATTTGATTAATTTTTGAAAAGTTCAAACATTTCAGTAATTAGTATGCAAAAATATGCTATTTCAGTAATTGCCTCTGACCTAAAAGTATCACTACCAGAATGTCTGACAAGCCTAAGTCCGATTGCTAGCCTAGAAATATTGTTTCTACCCAAAACCGACTTTTATGTGGCTTAAACTTGGAAATATTAAATTCTGGAAAATGGTCACTTGCCTAACCTTAAGATGATCTAAAATCACCCAAAATCCCAAGCTTATCTTACAAAATGATCAACCAATGAATTTCCACTAAAAAAAGCAAAACTAGCTGAAACTAGTGTAGTTTTACTCTAATTTCGGACACTAGGATGAACTAAGATTTCTAAATACAAATCGACGGCACAACCCAACACAATTCTAATTTATAAAACTAGAAGGGTCTAGGCTAGTTTTCTTCCTATTGGGCACTAAGCATGCAATCTTTGATCATACAATCAGCAACCTTGGACTTTAAACTCACATAAAATAGTACTTAACATCATATAATAGTCCAGAATTAACTCCAAATCAGTTGCATAACATAAAGAGGCAAAACACTCAGTAACATGCCTTAAATCCAATTATTTACACTTTACAATTTTATTTCTGCAACTTTTATAAAAAGAGCGCCATAACCTTATTAGACATGCTTATAACATCTCCTTAATGCCCAAAAATTATTAAGAATAACTTATAAAATAAAAGAAAAAACAAAACATGATTTTAATTATTCTTAAACAAATTTTACGCACCTTTCAAGCTTAAATTTTCAAGAACAAAGTCTTCCTTTCCAAGGATTTCAAGCACCTGAAAATTCAGCTAAAACTATTCAAAACCCTTCTTAGAAAATACCTAAACATAAAATACATAACAAGGGTCGACACGGAACAGAGAAACGGCACGAACAATCAAGACTTGAAAAATATTTGCCCAAGGGGCTGTTGCTGTACGAACAATCAAGACTTAAAAAAAAAATTCAAACTTACCGTCGGCTAGTAGCCGCCCAAGGAGCTTTGTTGTTGCGTTTTTAGCCCGGCGACAACGCCTCCTTGGCAGGGTTCAGATCCGTCTCTTGGTTATTTAAAAAATAGGGAGGATGGGTTTTTCAAGAAAGGTAAGGGTTAGGGTTTGAGTTTCTAGAGTTTGAGAAAATTCAAAAAGATGAGTTACAAATGGGTAGAAAAGTAGGGAATTCTTGATAATTTACATGATTTACATAAACGAATTTAATTAAGAAATTCAAATCTAAAATTTAAAATAAGAATTCCAAATTACCTCTTCTTGAATCTAGGAAGAAAGTTCCCACGAATCCAATTCTCCTTCAATTCAAACACCACGAAGAACACACCTAGAAATACGAAGAACGGAAAAAAAAATCGATCAAAAGGATGCCCAAAAACCATTGAAGGTGGCTGCAAGGAGAGGAAGAAAGGAGATGGTGGAACACCTACCTTTTTTCTCCGTAGCTTCTAATTCCACGTTCTGATGAGGGTTTTCATGTTCTCTACTTTTTTTTTTAATTAAACTCTCCCTTATTTCTTTTCCATAAAACCAAAAGTCTTTAAATTAATTAATTCCTAAAAAAAAAAATCTATTAATAAATTCCAACTTCCTTTTAATTTCATCATTTAAAATACTATAACTCCATAATATTTAAATAAAGAAATTTTTACCGAGAAAACGAGCCGTTATAGATTTTGAGATGAAAATCCATATCATTAACATCTATGGGTGTTATTGCATAAAAATGGTTGTCTTCCAAGTAAGCAACAAACTTTAAAGATGGGATGAGTCGGAGGTAGTGCGTTGTCTTGGTAGTGTGCTATGTAGGTTCCTGCATAAGAAATAATGGAACACCTATGTGGTGCCGGTCTAACATTCTTTGATGCTTAAGTCAGAGACTAAGTAGAGCTAATGTTCCATAGAGAATTATACCTTATGGTAAATTTTCTCTCCAATTTATAGAAGAATTAGATGACATCATCGTGCCATGTGCGCGTCAGAATTGTGTCATATGTTGCTTCCAGACCACATGTCATGCGTCGGTTACGCCATGTGTCATCTCTTGATTGGATACTTGTATAATGTAACTTTTTGGTCTTAGATATGTAGTCTTACTAGATGACGTAGACGTACATTTTTTGGTAACGTAACCTTATCTTTCCAAGTGATGTAGACATACAAGTTGTGCATTCATTGATTAAGTTTAGAAATTATACGTCTTGACGTAATTTCACCCATAATAATCACCTCCTACTCCCGAGCTGAGTTAAGACGTGAGTTCTCTGCTGGTTGGGAGTACTATTTTAAGGTGGAATGCCTTTATCAAATTCTAAAAATTTCACAAGTGTCGAAGTCTGATAGCTTAAGTTTTCTGGTAGGTTTATGGTTGGACTTCGTTACTGGCTTGTCTTTCATACGTCTTGATTTTTATATTTTCTTCTACTATGTTGTAGTAAAGACTTGAGAGGTTGTTTTGCCTGGTGAATCAACTAACAAGATAATTAATCGATTCTTAAGTGTTTTGATCGAACAACGCAACCTTGTCATCCTTCTCTTAGATGAATTACTTATTGCTTCCATCCTTATTTTTTTCTTTTGTTGTTGTATCACAACTTAACGCATGTCTGACACTTTCTTATTGCTTTAGTTATGTCAAGTGAGAGAGCTCGTACGTTCATTGAAGACAACAAACGTAAAAAACGTGTAGATAGTTCTTATCGAGTTCCAAAAAAAGTAACTAACAAAAAACCTAGCCATTCTGCGGCAATGATTGAAAAGTGTCGTCATGAGCAGGATGTTATTAAGAAACCTCACGCTACTACGGTCCCGAGCACGAATGCGAGCCCTTCTTCTCGCCGTGATTTTCAATGCTCTTTAGCCAATCCTGACTGCACTTACTATGGAGAGGATGATGAGTCTTTCGAAAAGGAGGTTGATGTGATCAGTTCAAATTTTCAGACAGTTTTGTTACATGATCGAGATTGTGCACTTTCCATGGTCACGGAAGATCTGATTGACTCGGCTATTGAGGGGTACTTAAAGGTATACAATATTTCACTTTATCACTTGTTTTGCTTACACGGCTAACATGCTTGCTTTACCTTTTTAGGCTGGGGCTAGGATGAACCTAGCATGCGTACAACAAAGGAGAGAGGTTTTACATCTCAAAGAAGTAGTGAAACTTCATGAGAAAAGTTTGATGGAGAATGCACAATTACTGAAAGAAGAGCGTGTTGAAAAGGAGAAGCTGAAGAGTGAACTTGTCAAAGTGCAGAAAATTTCTGATAAAACTTTAAGCAGGCTTAAAGACACCTTGTTTGAGCTCAACGAACTTGAAGCTAAGACTACGAATCCAGATGAGATGATTGTTATGCTTAAAGCTATTAAAGAGTACGAAAAGCTGGAAGTTCTCCTCTTCGACATTGGTGTCAAAGGTGCCCTTGGTAAAGTTACTGAAAAATTTCCTCATTTGGATCTCAAGTTTGTTAGGGAGTTCTTTAATCTTCCCCCTATAGTTGAAGATGTTGACATAGAGACAATGGATGACTATGAATGATGACTTTCTTGGATTTAGTTTTCATTTTTTTTTTGGTTTCATATAAATAGAATATCAGCATTACCATGCTTCTATGTTGTTTAGGATATCTTCGAACTTATGTTGCTTTTATCTTCTAGTTCTTTACTTTGAAATAATGATTTATTTCATGATACCTTTATCTGTTGGTTTTATTTATTATCTAAGCCTTGTCACAATCAGATATGGTTATGTAGCCTTGCATTTCGAATAAACTTAGAATTTTTAATCAATATGATTTTTTATTTTCTAAGCCTTTTCAATCCTATATTATAAAGACCCGACTTTTAAATACAAAATATATTAAAATGCAGCGGAAATAATAAAGGAGAAATAAAACACTTTATTGTAAATCTCAAAACATTCAATCACATGGCCATGTTCTTTATTTAAAACAAAACATATCGTCATCAAAGAAATAAATCTGAAAACTAGAAAAAAAAAATTTCATCGACACTTATAGGTTTACATTAATCGAAATAAAAGAAAATTCAATTCAAAATTGTTTAAATACTCGACTCAAATTATTTAAACAAATTCAAACAATTTATAAAATATGACACAGCGCCGAAACAATAATAATCCAACTCTTTTTCCATCCATCGAGCTCGCATCGCTTGCTAACTTTTTTTCCTTTAGTACCTAAAAAAATAATGTAGCATCATGAGGATAAGCCCAATAAGTAAACAATATCAATAAAAGCAATATACTTGAATACACCCTACGATGACATTAAGTCTAGCGCACTATCTCACACAACTTAGTCTTCCAAACCCCTAAACTCTCTCTTAAGGTTAACTAGACTAAGTTCCATACTGATTCGACTTTCAAACTATTCCATCCCAACCAATTCACTCCAAGCCATTTAACATACAATCACACAATCATATTCATTATTGAATATTTCTATTCAATACGAACTTCCACACAATTCTCTATCAAGTACGCATACAAGATAAAAAATTTAGTTATCAATATTCTCTTTTAAATTGGCCAAACTTAAAATGAACCTCTATGTATTCTCTATTGAACGACGCATCATTGAATCTCCCATGCACATGTACATGCACATTCAAATTTACAAGTAAAGTCTAAATTACGTGAAAAAAATGGTAAAATCGTCCTTTACTACCCGATCACGTCGAAACATATCTAAACGACTTCTAAAATTCACAACTTTGGCAAAAAAAAAAAAGCCCCTTAACATCCTAAATCACTCACCCAAACCATCCTAACATCCATTCAAGAACTACCCATAACACCCAAACATTAAATTTCTATGAGACACACAAACGTGCAAAACTAGTAGTCTTGAACATAATAAATTCCAGCAACACTATATTCAATAAATTAATCTAAAAACATCCTCAGAATCATCCTAAACATAATCTTAACATCCAAATAGTTAATGAAACCTAGGGGCACGTTTTTATCAAAATTACTCACTCACCTTGACTTTTCGATTTGAAAGTTTATAACTTCTTCACAATATCCCCAAACCTTCTTGAATTCATGAAACTGAAGTAGGAACCCGATCCAAGAGAATACAACCTTCGTCCTCTTTGATTTCACGCATAAAGCAAAGAATGATGAAGAAAATTGAGCAAAAATCTTCACCAAAAAGGGGGAGGGGCGTTAGCTGCTAAAAGAGGGAGGGAGAAGAGAAGCAAAACCTAATTCCTTTTGTCTGTAGATGAACTTCACGTGTGAACTTCTTTCTTTTTTTCCCCAAAATATGATGACAAGGCTCCAAAAAATTAATCCATGTCACATAATTAAATTCTAAGATTAAAACTTAGGAAATTTCACCAACTTAATATTATTTAAAATAAATAATATCAAATATTGAAATTAAAATACTTACCGAAGACACGGGTCATTACATATATGGATATGTAGACTTGCATTCCCAATGAACTTAGAATTTTTAACCACTTAATTTTGTATTTTCTAAGTATTGTCAATCAGATTATATTGCCTTGCAATCCGAATGAACTTAAAATTTTGATTAGCTTAAGTTTTTGGTTTTTCAAAGTTTTATCAATCAGGTTTTGTTATATAGCCATGCACCTCGAATGAACTTATTACTTTTACACTTTAAATTATTGTGCTTGTAGCTCAATTTTGTTGGTGTAACAATGTAATATGTAGTAATAGTGCGCGTAGTATGAAAAATAGTAGGTCCCCACTCGAGTCGCGCTTCATAAGGTTTAGATTTATCCTTGATGATAGCCTTTGCTTAAGATTCGTTGTTTTTTCTCAATACAAGTAAATTTATGAGGTTGAAATGGTAGATTCTTATTTCTTTTATTGGAATGAAATTATAATTAAATGAAATTATAGTAGAAAAATAGAAATAGAAATGAAGTTATAAAAAAATCATTGATAGAAAGTCTTGAGGTGCTTTGCATTCCAAGGATGGTGTTGCTTTGTCATTGAGGTCTTTCAATCAATAAGTACTTGGCTTCACTATTTCAGTGACCTTGTATGGTCCTTTTGTCAAGTCGGTCGTAATGCTTGTATTTGAAAACATATTTCTAAGCACGGCGTCATCCACTTTGAAGTTGCGTGGTTTCACCCGTGAGTTGTAGTATCATACCACCATGCTTTTGTACTTAACAACTTGAAGATGAGAAGTCTCCCTATGCTCTTTCAGGAGATCAATGCTTAAACTTAGGTATTCTTTATTTGTATCTAGCTTGAAATGTTGTACTCTTGTGGAAGTGAGACCTATCTTGATGGGCTCAACTGTTTCTTCTTTGAGCGCAAGTGAGAATAATGAGGTCCTAGTTGTTGTCCTTTATGCCCACAACACACTTATGAGCTCTTATGATCAAAGTCTCTTTAACCCCTCTCATTTGGTCTTTAAGTTTTTTTTTATAATTTTATTCATTTTCTCCATTTGACCATTGGCTTGAGGGTGTGCAGGAGAGAACTTGAAGTGCTTAATACAAAAATATGAGCACCAAGATTTGAACTTATCATTACCAAATTGTTTTCCATTGTCAGAGATTATGGCATAAGAAATACCAAGCGTACACACTATGCTCTTCCACATTAAGTCAGTAGTTTTGCGTTCAAAGATTGTAGTTAAGGTTTCACGCTCAGCCCACTTGGTAAAATAATCTACCACTACAATAGCAAACTTAGTCTGACCTTTTCCTTGAGATATGAGTCTTGTCAGGTCAATCCCCCACTTAACGAATGACAAAGGATTTGTAATGTTAGTTAAGTATTTAGGTGGTTATCTCGGGACCACAGTAAAACGTTGACATTGGACAAAATGAGTTGACATCTTCATGTAAGGTGGTCCACTAATACCCTTGCCTTACGATCCTCCAAAATGGTTACCACACTCTCCCTCATGAATCTCTTTCATAACGTAGTCTGCCTCCTCAAGTATAAGACATCTTAGTTGTCATAGAGAGAAACCTCTCTTATATAACACATCTCCTTCTAAGATATTACAACACAGAGCAACCTTCAAAAACAACAACAAATAAGTAATTATAGGAGTGAAATCTTCATATAATTTGAAAAAGCAAGAGCAGCAAGTCCACCAAGTAAATAAAATATGAAAAATACGGAGTTTTTTAGGATTAAACAAAAGGATTAGCAAATAAAAATGCTAATGCTACAACCAGTCTATAAATTGTTAAAGCTTCCATAAAAGCTAGACTAAGCAATAATAGGAACTTCTAATGGAGATATGTAAATACATTTCTACAAAAAAATGTTTTTGCATCAATTCCAAACTGGAAAAATAATTTTATATGATTTAAAAGGTACGTCAAGCTCCTCATGACTATGTCATAATAGATCCGGACACTTGCCCCGGATCAACTTCCAGATCATAATTGCTCTAGTGAATAACTAAATAAAAAAATAGATGGGAGGAAATAAACTAAGTATAAATAATTAATCTAAAAAATATAAGCACCGGAGAATAAGATAATAGGAGATGGTCAGAAATTCCCATAGCATATAAATTCATTTGAACACCAACCTTCCAAAAATCATAACTTTCCAACTACCAATCGAAATTAATTGATCTTTTTTCCTATAGATTTATATTTAAGTCTATTGAGTCCCTTTTGTGTGTGATGATAGACTTATTTGAATTGAAAAGGGTGGAGACTAAAAAAAAAGAAGGTTGATGACTCTTGGAGGTTAGGAGAGATGGATGACAATCTAGTGGAAGTTGGAGGCTAAGTTTTAGGGTGAGTAGAAAAATGGTGGAGGATTGGATGGTTGGGAGGTGGGAGATTGAAAGAGTAGTGACTACTTTTTTTTAAGAGGATTTAAGGATGAATATATAGGGCTAAGCTAGGGTTTTCATTTATTTTTATTTTATTTTATTTTATTTTCCATTTTTAGCTTTATTTTTTTGAAAATATTTTCCAACTAACTTCCCCTCTTTTTGCTACCTCTTTTGTCTATGAATTAAAAAAATTCACCTTTTTTTTTTCACTTGTTTTAATACAAAACACCTATGCCAATCCCCTTTTGACAATTTTTTTGTTTGAATTTCCATTCATTTTCTTTATTTTTATTATTATTCCCTACTTATCTAACCATTTAATTTTTTTTTGGGAAGATAGGAAGGAATCTATTATATTCCTCCTCTTTTTCTTATCTTCATATTTCCAAAATTTGAAATACATCTCCCCCATTTTACCCAAAATAATATTCGAAGTATCATTTTTTGTATTTTCTTTTAATACATTTTTTGCCTAATTATTTAATTGAATTAAAGTTCTCAATTCTTTTCCACATTTTTACTCTTAAAAGAAATAAACAAAATTTTCATCTTCCTTTCTTTTCACAATTTCTTTTAACTTTCCTCTTTTAATCTTACCATTTAACAATTAATTTTTGTAAGAAGATTGGAAGGAATCTAAAATATTCCTCATATTTTTTTTTCGTTGGATGAGGCTAAAAAGTTGATGTGAACCAATTAATTATTCTAGGTTTCTCGACGTTGAAGTCTTCATGCTACAGCTTTGTCAAGAGGCGGCTCCCCATTCTTTAAGGGTTTTATGATGGGACCCATCCAGAAAAGGGTGGTTGACTACGCTGCTTAGTCGATGTCCATGGCTTCTAGCTCATCTATGCTTGAACTGGGCAGAAATCATACTAGTATTGTACGATTTAACAAAGTCACCCAGATGCCAAGCATGCTAACGAATCTGCATTGGTGTTTTCTTAGCTGGGTATTTGATTTACCTCCACCACTTAAAGAAGCAAATGAGATCGTTCAACTTTGCTAGATATGTCGACATCCTTTCTCCCTTGGTTCGATTATGATATTCTGTCCTTATCTGATTGATTACCAATTGAGAGTCACTAAACATTTTGATAATGTTTACCCTTACTTTTCTTTCCAACCGCAATCCAGCTAGAAGGGCTTCATACTCAGTCTTGTTGGTGAAGGCTTTAAAACTAAACCTCAAAGCATACTCTATATGGGCTTGGTCCAGCGATACTAAGATAAAGCATGCTTCACAACCTTTCATATTGGAAGGTTCGTCCATGTAGAGTGTCCAAGTGGACTCTTCTTTTTGCGGAAAGATGAGTTCTTTGTCAGGACCAAACGCTTCTCCCTTAGTTGGATGTGATTAATCTCTAAATTAGTTGGATGTGATTATTCTCTAAATTAGTTGGCTATCGAGAAACTAAGGAAGAGCACTTGTTATTCCGGCGACTGCCAACTAATTTAGAGAAGAATTTAGGAATGCATGTTTAGTAATCGGTGATCAAATCCATGAACCATAACCGAGATTAACCTTTAGTTGGAAGCTTTTCTCTATTGATTTTCTTATTTTTAATTTAATTTTCTTTTTATTTTCAAAACTCAAAACCCCATTTTTATTTTGTTAACTTTAATTTAATTCCTTTTTCCTGTGGAGATCGACCTTACTCACCACTACTACAAAATTCTAAATCCCGAGAGTAAGTATTTATTTTTGGTGGTTTCGACACCCATCAGCTCTGCTTTAAAATCACCCACAACTTAGCCTTTTACAATGGTTCTAGGCTTATACTGAATATCATATTCACTATGTTCCATCGCCCACTTCATTAGACGAGCTGACGTCTTCGACTTGCCTCAATGGGTAGTTTATCATAGCTACTATCCCATGTGCTTGAAAGTACGACCTCAACCTCCAAGCTCAGGTTATTAATTATATATTTTAATTTTTCTTATTAATAGATGTTAAACAATAACTAAAGAAGTCAGTTTGTATAGATAATGTTTATGAATAAGTCATCATATGAAAAGTTAATGTCACTTAATATAAAATAAAAATAAACAATATATATTGATCTCACTCCATACAAAGTTGATACATTTACAAGCCTCGCAAATTTTGAAAGCTATACTAATTCTTATATTTTTGTCATATCATAACTACTTAGACCTATAAAAGATATTCTTTCATTTTTGATGCTCTATCTTCATCGTAATGATTTTTTTATATCATAACATGATCTCTTGTTAACCTGCACTGAAAAAATCAACAATACATAAGATATCATTTTATGTTTGTTATAAATAAAATTTAAACAATCCAATAGCAATTAACTTTGTTTGTTTCCATTTGACATCTTACATCAAGAAGGTAATCAAACATATTTTTCAATGCTTAAATATTCCCAATAAAATGATCTTAAACATGCTTGTAATATTGTATGAAAAAATAAAAGGTAAATCAATCACCTTAATTAATGAGCATCAGAACCTGAAGACAAAGACATCCCAAAATATTTCAAACATATATTATGGCCTATCAAGTAGAAAATAAAAGATAAATTAAAGTTTAATTATGTTATAGAGACAATCACCCAAATTTGAGTTTGAATATTGGTTTTCTAAAGGATGTATTATTCTACAAAAACCAAATATTTATAAGCAAGTTACACAAATTCCATAAATGCAATACCCCCATTATTTATGACCTTTGGCCATGGATAACCTTTTTTTACCTCTTCAATACTTTGGAATGGTGGAAAGAAACCATTTTATTCTTGAACTTGGAACATTAAAACCAAAAAAAGTATAGAATAGGATAGCAACAAATCAAGAAAATGAAAACCACTAAATAAAATGAGAAAATGAGAGTACTTTCACTCATTAAAGAAATTAAAGTGTGGTTTGTGTCTAGTGTAACATTTAATTTGCAGCAAAGATGTGTGAGATGCATAACTTTTACTAAACATCTCTTCATCAAATAAACAATCATTACAATTTTGAATTGCAATGAAAAACATAAACCATCATCCATCCAAAAAAAAAACTAAGTAAAACATGATATATTATCCATATGAAAACTAAAAGCTTAAAGCTTGATATTGTGAGTATGCCATAGATTTTGAAATTTCTCCAAAAATATAACAATTAACAAAAGTTTCTCTTCAAACTTTTCATTGAAGTCATTTCAACACTTCAAGGACTTGAAGCACCACTTTTATCATTTTCTTTGCTTGAAGTGATTGTTATGACCAAGAATACACGACAAATCCCAAAAACTGTTTCAACTGTACAACATTAAAACCA
The DNA here is from genome assembly GCA_028015215.1 of Gynostemma pentaphyllum. Lineage (NCBI taxonomy): Eukaryota > Viridiplantae > Streptophyta > Magnoliopsida > Cucurbitales > Cucurbitaceae > Gynostemma > Gynostemma pentaphyllum. Next base: position 8,927,792 of record CM051345.1, on the reverse strand, counting down.
AAGGGAAAAAAACTTAATGTCAATGAAAATATGTGAAAGAAATGGACAAATATAAAACACAATTAACATGTAGCAAGTTGCACTTCCTTTAAAATCAAAGATGAAACCTCTGCAAATTTGTTATTCCAAAATTTAACAAGTTTGTTAAGTATTTAGACAAGAAAATATAGGAAAAAACTAAGGTATTGTACTTGAAATTACTTTAATACGTATTCTAAAATTAAGGAGATGAATTGAATGAAGAAATCTAAGGTGTGACTTCTTTCCAAACTAAATTGCTTCCCAATTCGGTCTTTCAGACTTCCCGGCCATCGGACTAAAAAGATTTCATGAATAAACAATATTCTTTTGGTGAAACCTTGTTATTCAAGACAAAAATAAAATAATTAGATTAATTGGCTTGATGCAAAAGTAGTAACCATATATAAGATAAATCTCTTAACTTTGTGCAAATTGGAGTAATTCCCTCCCATTTCACCTGCATTTTTTAAATCTATGTTAAAAGTATACACATACAAAAGAAAAGAAATGGAATGGAATTAGGAATGTAATGGTTTTCTAGCTCGCATCTTACTCTTAATTCAAACGTAGTAATTGATAATAATGAGATAAATAAAGGCACTTAGTGCTGTTCTTGAATGATGGGATCCTCGGAAAAACAATAACAAATTATATTTTAAACATAAAGTAATTGTAGAAAAAAGTTCTTGTTATAAAACCTTCAAGGCTGAGTAGATAAATTTAAATCCTTAAAAACTTCACCAATACTTCATTCTCATAGCTCAAAAATATTTTGCTATATCGTATGCTTGAACTATATCATTCTGAACTTCTTTACCTTAATAAAAAATCTAGACATAATTATATCATTAGAATGTCTTCATAAAAAAATTGATACTAATAAAAAGAGGAACACAAACTTTGAACCTAGGTTTTTCTTTCCTACTAATCGAGATTCAACAAAAATATAGCAATTTGGTTCTTTTTTCTATTGAATTATTTGCTTTATTACAAATTTTAGCAACTATAATCATCCAAGAAATCTGAAAAAATTTAAAAACCTATGATTAACTTTGAGCATGAAGGACAAAAGTCCAAAAATCTACCCATGTTTGCATGATTGAGAAATAGTAACAAAAGCCTTATGAACCAAATCAAATAAACATAAAACACATATGTAAAAGTAATTAAACTAAAATTTTAAATTCCATAACTCATTAATTATTACACCAACTTATGGATATAAAAAAGACAAGTTTGCAGTCATAGAATTTTCAAGTAAATAGGCCTCTGTAAATATATAAACATGTCCTGAGACAAAAATAAGTGTCGGTCCATTTGGATTTTGAACTCGAGCATGTTTCTAATGGGTCATTTGACATGAAGAAGACGTCCAGTTATGGAGAGCTCATGCTCTGACCTACTCAATTCAGACTAACTAAGCATTAACACAATCCAAGACATTCATAATCCATTAAAAGTTTCATACTGAATAACATTTTGTTATTTTAAAAAATCTATTCCTACTAAAAAATACTATAATTAGTATATTTTCAATAACATCTTGATGATATTATTATCAACAAAAACATAATATGGATATCATTATAGAATGCCTCAAAACAGGAAAAACAACACACCATAAATGAAACAAATTTCGACATCTGAATCTAAACAAATAAAATTAACATCGTCTTGAGAAATTTCAGATGCATAACCGATAATTCCCTAAAAAGGAGTAAATCCCATGCCTTAAGTTGAATAAAAACAAGGAGAAAGACAAGTTATCTAGTAATTCCTCGATACTCTTTCTTCATATGACCAAACTCGTGTTAGAGCTTCTTCAACTCCGGTGCCAAAAGCTATGAACTTTCAACACTAAACCTTACCATATTAGTTTGTGTTTTCTTCTTTGGTTGAGCACTTATCTAATTAAGGTAAGACCTTACTTTCATACTGAGATGCCTGTTGTGAGAAGACTCATGGGAGGAAGAGAAAGTTTGTCGGGCATTTGGTCTTGACTTTCCCTTTGAGCCACCATTCTCTCGATTGTGTTACTCACATAGCCATCTATAGGCTCTTTATCTTTACCTTTCTTGGATCGTAATTCCTGGTTGTTATTAGAGGCTTGGTGGTCTAACTTTTGTGTGAGTATCTCTAATACTCTAGAGAGGTCCCGGTTTGCAACCCGCACTTGTTCTTTCAGGGCGTCTACTCTTCTATCATGCACGGTACAACCTTTGCTATATCTCGGCTTTCATCAACTTGCCCTTAATCTCTAGTGCTACGAGTTTGGTACCTTTTATTATAAGGGTTACGGTTTTAACCGTCCTTTACATCATCACCGTGTTGACTTCTTCGAATAATCCTTGATGGTAGAGCATTTAGTTATATACTCTTTCCCACAGTTGATACCAAATATTGTTGCGTAAAAATGGTTAGCTTCCACGTAACCAACGAACTAAGAAGATGGGATGAGTCAGAGGCAGTACGCTATCTTGGTAGTATGCTATGTAGATACCGCCACAGGAAAGGAACATAGCACCGGTGTGGTACCCGCTTAACACCCTATGGTGCTTAAGTCAGAGACAAAGCAGAGCTAGTGTGCTAGAGAGAATTAGAGTAGAATGAATTACCTTATGGTTGAGTTTCTTCTCCTATTTATGAAAGATAAGTTAATGACATCATCATGCTACATATTGTGTCAGGATTGGGCCAGATTTTGCTTCCCAACCATATGTCATCTCTTGATTGGATATTTGTATAATGTAATTTCTTGGTCTTAGATATGTAGTCTTACAAGATGATGTAGATGTACCCTTTCAGATAACACAACGTTTTCTTTCTAGGTGACGTAGACATATCATTTATTTATTCATTGATCAAGTTAAAAAATTCCACGTGTAATGACATTATTTCACCCACAACAAATGGGTATAATTTTATGTGCATGTGTTTGTAAAAATAATAATAAATAGAGAGTAGTATAAAATGTTGCGGAAGAGTTTTGAGAAATGTTTGACCCACCTTCTTCCTATTTTTGGCTTTCAAGTTATTCTAACCCCTCTAATAGTCGACAAGAGAATGAAGAAATTAGAGATTATTACTCATTAAATCAAATCCCTAATTACAAAAATATTATGATGTATTGATTGATTACATTACTAGTCTATCTCCTCCACACACGATGGAGAGAAGGATTTTTATTATCCAGATTTACCCTTCCTTCTTAAAATGACATTCCTTAATTTTAGGCATGCATTTATTCAAATCTCTCTCTAAAATCCTACGTATCCAATCTTCTTTCTTAATTAAAATTTGATTTAAACCTTTTTTAATTTTCATTTTTCAAATCTCTCTCTCAAACCCTAATTTATTACATCATGTACCATTGTCTCACCATCACTTCTGAATCTTACCAAACCATTCCACCATTGTCTCCAACCACAGGGGTCTTCTTGAATCTTGAACCAAACCAAACCAAAAAAAAAGAGGGGGGGGGGTTGGTTGGGTAAAAATACGATGTTCTATCACCATTGACCAAACCACACTAGATAACACTTTATGGGAGTGAATAGACATTAGAGAATTTTAATTTTAAATTCATACTTCGATATTTAGAACTCATTAACTTTAAACTAATAGCCTTGAAATTATTTAATTGGTGGATTTCTATGAAAAGGTTTTAACTAAACTCTCTTTATAAGAGAGAAAAGTGTGAGAAATAAAACCGATTGAAGCCAATGGTTTGAGAAATTTGTTTGGTTGTTGGTTCTGGTTCCTTTCATTTTAAAAAAAAAAAATTTTTTTTTTTTTTTTTTTAAAAAAAAAAAAAAAAAAAAAAATTTTTACCCTTACCAAAACCACTTTCCACAACGAGGGGAAGAATATTTGGACGATAAAGAACAATGAGGAAAAAGAAGGAGAGAGGGGAAGAAGCACATGATAAGGGGAAAAAGGAGAAGAATTGGGAGAATTTTTTTAGAGAGAATGTGGTGACGAGATTTTAGTCTTGAAGAAGAAGATGAAGATGGAGACATAAAACTTGTTCTATGGAAGCTTTCCTAATTTCCATCGAATAGAGTAATTGGATTGGAGACGAATTTGAATTCTTCTAGGTTTAAGTTTCTTATATGCAGATCAATTTGATGTTAATGTTTATGATGTTCAGGTTAGATTTGTTTAATAATGTTAAACTACAGATTTTGTTTAATAATGTTAAACTATAGAATTTTATTAGTTTTTAACAAATATATTCATGTTAGACTAACCGACGTTTTAATCATTTCTTGGATCAAGATGCTCAGGTTAGATTTTGTTTAATAATGTTGAATTATAGATTTTCTTTCTTGGATCAAGATGTTCAGGTTAGATTTTGTTTATGTAACACCCCGAAAATTTCCAAGACATGGAAAACATAAATTCAACAACGAAGCGAAAACAAACTCAATATGTCGTTTATTTCGAAAATAAAAAACTAACCATTTAGTTCAGACCGGTCATTTCAAAACAGAATCCTTAAAACAAAGGAAATAAATAATGAATTCGAAACAATAACATCAACTCAAAATAAAAGTCCAAACGTAAATAAATAACCCGACAACGAATACTCAAAGGAGACAGAACTCATATCGACAATCCAAAATAAAAAAAAAAATGTCGCCAGCATGTAAAATCACATCAACCAACCCTTGCCACAAATCCATCATTTACCAGCTTTCTTCTTCCCTTTACCTGAAAAAAAAAACTGTAGCATCATGAGGCTACGCCCAGTGAATAGAAAATTGTTAAAGAAAGAATCATGCCAATGAGAGGTTTCCTAAGACTTTAAGTCCATAAACGTCCTTACCGACTTCCAATGAGTCACTCACTCCCAAAGAAGTCATAAATCATATCTCAACAAATTCAAAGTTACCTCCATTCAAATTAGTTTTAAACATAATTTTTCTACAATTTAAAACTAATTGAATCCTTTCCCGTTTAATACCTTTAATCTCCTCTTTATTCGCATCAAAGAGAGACTTCGCCCATAAGAAATTTAAACATAATTTTTCTACAATTTAAATCCTTTTGGGATATTCTTTTCCATTGTACGGATGGAATGAACCTGCCTCGTTAGGTGTTATTTAAGTTGTGCACACTAAATAATCTCCCCTAACAACTATTCATCATTAGACAAGACCTTGCCTAATGCGAACCTACAACCATATTACCCAAGGTATTTTAAAGTAATATGATTCACACAACGTCAACCATGACACTTCCAACATTGTTACCAATCTAGAGGCGAAACTAGCCCAGGTGTACGCCATTTCGTCCCTTAATCAAAACTTAGAATCTAATATTTTCTAAAGAAAAACCGGCGGCACAACAGCTATATTTTTAACTCCCAAATAGCCCTACACATCCAAAATAAATATCGCAACACAAAAATAATAAGTCCAGCATTAGTTTCTAACTAGCCGCCTAAGCCTAAATTCTCCTAGTTAGGCACTATCATACAAAAATGACATTTTATAACTTAACAATAATCATTAAGATTTACCCAAGAACAGTCTTAAACATCCAAAAATCATCCAAGAAAAGAAAAGGAAAAATTATAAAATTGCCAAACAACACAATTCGATATCGAAAAAAAACTTTTCGTCTTAAAAGTTAAACCCAATCTTTTAAGCATGCTTCTCATTAATTTTTCCAAGTTCTTAATTCAGCTCAAATAACCTCATTTCATACTATAAACATCCAAGGTCAAAGCCAAAAATTTAGAGGTTATACTATTAAAGAAAAAGGAAAACAAACATGGGAAAAATTATAGCCTTAACAACTTCTACTCACCTTGAACAAAGTAAGAATTCTTCCAAATTCTTTATTCCTTTCACAACACAACTACGACCTGAAAAATAAGTTACAATCTAAATTAAATTAAACTTAACTTTATGCTAAGATAAACATTAAAATGAACGTAGGACGGAGGGATTACAAGGTAGGACGATGGTAGGATAATTAGGACAGCATTAGGACGGAGAGTGATAGGTTAGGACGGTTATGACAGAGGGATACAGATTTGGCTTTGGATTAGGACGGTTATGACAGAGGGCTACAGATTTGGCTTCGGGTTAGGACGGTTATGCCAGATGGCTACGGTGTAGGACGGTTATGACGGGGGAAGAATTTTGGGGTTCCGATTCATTCGTTATCTATCAATTCTATATTAGGTTTCAAAATAGGAATCATTACCTCAATTCAATCTTGAAAGAAGGCTCTTCTCAAAATTCTCCACAACTTCACCAAAGAAGACCTAAAGAGATTCACACTAGAGATCGCCAAATTGTGAATAGATTAGCCTGAAATCGATTAATTCTACATCCAAAACGAAAGAAGAAGAAGGTGAAGAAGAAGAATGCCTTACCTCTTTCTCTGTCTAGGTTTTTCACGTGAAGCAAGATGAATGAGATGGTTGTCCCCCTTTTTTTTCTTTTCCTTCTTCTTTTCACGCCCCACCACCTTTTTTTAAAAAAAAAAAATCAATTTATTAATTAATTAAAGATCTCTCAAATATCTAAGTCTAAAGATATTTAAAAAAATTAATTCTTAGTAATAAGAATTAAATTTAAACACTTTATCCTTAAATCATTTAAGAGATTAAATAAAGAAAATATTTTTTTATTAATTCAAAAACTTACCAAAAACCCGAGGCGTTACAGTTTAATAATATTAAATTATAGATTTTTGTTAAACATAAACATGTTAAACTAACTGATATCATTTTCTTGGATCAAGATACTCTGGTTAAGATTTGTTTAATAATGTTAAACTATAGATTTTATTAGTTTTTAACAAATATAAATATGTTAAACTAACCACGTTTTAATCATTTTCTGGATCCGAATATTGCTGTTAGATTTTGTCAAGATTTCAAGTATGGAGAATGAAGAAATTGATTGTGATAATTAAAGAAAAAAATGATGGGCTTAAATGTAAAAAATAAAAAAGAAATATAAAAGAATTAAATGTTGGGATGGAATTGCCCAAATCAACATGTTTATTTTTGTGGGCATGGACTCAAATAATATATTTTATAAAGCTAATTTCTCATATAACACCATATTTTCATAATTCTCTGAATGCATTTTTTTAATATAATAAAATTAGTTATTTTTGTTAAAATTACGAAAATGCCACTTATTTATTAAGTCAATAATTTTTTCCCTTATTCAATAATTTATTGAATTAAAATATGTGCTTTTTTAATTAATTAAATTTCCCCCCTTAATCAATAAATTATTGAATTAAAATATGAGATTTGTTAATTCAATAAATTTCCCCTCTTCGTGAATAATTTATTGAATTCAAATTTGAGCTTAAATATCAGGTATGTTAATTGTATATAATAATTAATTCAATAACTTATTGATTTAAAATCAATATCATGTATCTCAATTGTATAAATAATTTATTTCAATAAATCATTCCGTTTAATTTAATAAATTATTGAATTAAAATTAATATCAGATATCTTAAGTGTATAAAATAATTAATTCAATTCAATTTTGGCTAGAATTGGAACCATAATTCAATTTTTTTCCAGACTACCAAATACGATCAAACTCTTGCTTTTCATTTGCTTCTAAAGGTACATCATCCATTAAAACTTACACAAAATAGTCTTTATTCTTTTTTTACAAAGTCCCACAACCCATTACCAAGAAAAAAATAAAAACATCTAAGTATTATTACACAAACAAGTGCTTCCGTTAATTTCCCATCGATGGAAAAAAATTAAATATTAATCAATATAAAGAAATTAAAATTTAATTTATTAATCAATATATTTAATTTTTACAAAAAATAAATCAAGTAAATATTACTAAACTTTAATCTATTTAACATATAAGGTTTGAAAAACCATTTGATTCATAATTATTTATAATGATTATATATATATATATAAAGATAATAAATTGCGAAAAGCAATTACTAATTTTTTTTAAGATTAAATATAAATTTTGATAATATTATAATTTATTAATTTTTGAGTCAATGAAATTTGATTTATTTAAAAAACTGTATTTTTTTCTTTAAAGAATTTAGATTTAAAATTGTAAAACCCAGAAATTTAAAAAAGTTTAGGGACTAAAATTGTATTTTACACAAAATATTATTAAGGTGGTCTTTGCGTGGGATTGATCACAGAAGGAAATGATGTTATTGGTGGGGCACAACCACTAAGCCAGCTGAATTCCTTAAGACATATTATGCATACATAACAATATATTGAAATCTGAGGGGGCACGTGCCCCTGGTCCTTACTCCTTAGGTGGCTCCGCCCCTGCACAAAACGTCCTTGTTTTTATTAGATTTACTCGTAAAAAAAGTCTCACATTTACGCATTAGTTAACATTATTCTGATAAATGTTTTAATCACATATTTGCCACATTCATAAAAGACCGACAAAGAAGAAAAATATTAATTTTTTTTAATAGTGATATTAAATAAGTATTATTACAACTACTACGGAAATAGAGTTTAACAAGAGATGGTAAAAATTAAATGAATTATATTTAATGGATAATTTTGATTAAGTTCTGTAAATAAAAAAAAAAAAGGAATTAAAATAAAAATTCGAATGATTTCTATCTTCTGGGTGTGCTAAACATTGAAGGCTGGTCTGCTCGAGCTCGGCCCACGACTACTTTTGGTCGAACCGCGGCTCGGCCCTCTAAAATTTTAAGGCCGCGGCCGCTCTGGGCTAGGCTCATCGAGCCGAGCTGGGCCCGCTCTTGGAGCGAGCTAAGCTCGGTTATCATATGAGTCTTTTGATTACATTATCTCAAAACCCAATGGGCATAACTTTCGAATCACTTTTTAAAAAAAATCAAGAGTTAACAAAATTAACATATTAAACTTATTATTTTAAATAACAAAAAAGAATTAAAAAATCAATATATTAAACTTATTATTTTGAACGGCAAGAAAGCAAAAATTGTTCTATTTTATCCATTAAATAATTTAACTATTTTATTTTATCCTATTTAGTAATTACACAAAAGTATCAACTTTAAAAAATATATATTTTTATTAATTATTTCATACATGAAATTTGAGAATAAAGCGAAAGTCATTCATTCCACTAGGTTGACACCCACTCATATTTGTCAATCTATGCATTTTTTCAACTATATTATAGAGATTCGGGCATATAATATAAAAAGAAAGGAGATATATTATTATTTTATCTTTAATCTTTAAATTGGTAAAATATAAAATTCAATTTAAATAATAAATAAATATTACAAGCTTTATTTGGTAGAGCTCAGCGCTCGTTGGATCGGCCCTATGGAGGCTCAAGGGGGGGGTGAGGGGGGGCTTTAGGCGGGCTTTTCTTTTATTGTTCAAAAATAGAGCCTTCCTCCAAACTTTAACGGCCGGCCGAGCCGGCCCGTCAAACTTTGACTTTCGAGCCGAGCTCGAGCTGGACCCGAGCCGAGTTTGGGCCGGCCTTTAGGCCGCGAGCCGGATGATGATGGTGAGATTTCAGTCAAAACTTTAATGATAATTTTAAAAAAAAAATAGTTTAAGGATTAGATTTGGAAGATGATATTTTAAAGAATAAAATTTAAAAAGATTTTATTTGAGATTAAATTTGGAAGATAATAAAATATTTTATATTATGTCAATCCCAATTAAAAATTCTTATTTCCTAATCTTCGTTCCTTTCTTTGGCTACGTAAAGCCTTTATCAAATATCGCATTCACGGCGGCTCATGAACACAAAAGCAGAAACAGTCTCAGATTTTCTTCCAATTTCAATTTTCTCATTCCGTGCACTTCATCTTCTTCCTTGACGAACACCAGTCGGAGTGAAACCCATCGCCGAATCTCGATCTCATCGGAAAAGTACTGAAAATCGTTGGAACCTGTTTGCTGTGTCTACTGCCGTTGTGAAGCAAGAGGAAGAGGCCTTCTTTAGGTAATATTTACCTTTTTTTTTTAACATTAGTTTTGCTATGTTTTTTCATATAGATGTATATAAACCCTTTTAGTTAAACATGACATGTTTATTTATTTGATTATTTTTTTAAAATTAGAATTAGTGATTGTATTTTATTTTATTTTACTTCGTTGTATTAACCTATTATTAGATTACCATGCTATATTTATTAAGTATTTGCTAAAACAATTTTAATTTTAAGCAATTTTGATTTGCATATCATATTGACAAGTGATTTGTTTTAATTTATACACTTTTATTGATAGATTGGACATTTTTAATACCAAAGATTTTTATGTAATATTTGTAAATATATAATTGTTTATAAGTATTTACAAATATAACAATTTGTATTATGTTTATCAGTAATTAATTTATTGTAAAAATATGTAATCCAATGTTGATCACTAATTAACTCACTCAAAAATAGCTATATTTACCAAAAAGAAAGAAGAAAAAAAAAGAGTTGATATTTTTACAAAACCCAAAAATTTACTAGTTTCAATCATCCCTTTTTAATTTGAGTTTTTGAAATCGATTTTTTTTTTCTTTTTTGATGAATAGCTTTATTTTGCTTTTTCTAAAAAAAAAAATACTTTGTTTTCTTCTTTCTTTCTTTTTCCTTGTTATGAAATTTATGGAAATATAAACCTTCTTGAATTTATTTTGGGATATAACTATAAGATAAAAAAAAATGTTTCAATTTAATGTTTAAACTGTGATTTTGAAATAATTATAATTGATTTTGAATTTTTAGGTGAAATTATTCAATATGGGCAACAAAAACAAAAACAAAAACAAAAACAGAACCAAAAGTCTAGAGAAGAAGGATGATCTTGGGGAAGGGGAACTAGAGTTACTCAAACTTCCCTACCATATCTTACATGAAATTTTCACCAAATTACCACTTGAAATCATACACAAAACATTAAGAAATGTGTGTAAATTATGGAGGGAGGCTATTTCAGAAAACTCTTTTTTGGCTCAAACTATGAACCAAAATGAACCACAACTTTTGGTTCAAGTCCCAACTTATTCCAAATCCAAAAAATTTAGACCCAAATTGCTAAGACTAATTGAAGGAAATGATCTTGAAATTGAGTTTTCAGATTTTGGGATTCCCCCAATGGAAAGGATTATTTCAAGTTGTAATGGGTTGGTTTTGGTTGAGGACTCGAAGAAACCAGAGCTTTTGAACGTCATGAATATGGAAACCAAATTCGCCGTCACTCTCCCTCCAACCGCTTCTAATTGCCAACATAAAAACTGTCAAATCGCTATCGGATTTGATTCCGTCAAGAAAGTGTACAAAGTGATTCACATCCCTTGTGTTTTGGAATCCGGGGTTGAGATTTTGATATTGGGTTGTGAAGAGAAGAGATGGGCACATATTAATGAGCCATTTTTCATTGTTCCAATTCTGTATCAACTATTTTCAATCTATAAGGTTAGCAGCTGGAGCAAGATTTTGATCAACTCTGAGATTCTACATTGGCATGTTGGTTCAAAACATTACATCGTATCAATGGAGATGACGGATGTAAAGTCGAGCATCACTCTTCTCCCGGGTGGTATGGAGATCGTTCCGGAGACATATTCACTGCTAGATATTAGTGGGAAGTTGTCTCTAGTGCATTTTGTTTCTGGAGTTGAGTTAAACATATGGATTTTGGAAGATTTCAAAAAGGGTATATGGTGTTTGAAACAACGGGTTTGGTCAGAGTGCCTAAACTTCACTAGCGCAAAAGGCTTTCCATCGGTGAATGAGTATGAGCGTGAGTTGCCGGACATGATGAAACTCGTCCCGTTGGGGAGTGTTAGAGGTGGTGAGGTGATGGTGTTGAAGCACAATCGATATGGGAGCGGATTGTATTTGTTGGATATGAAACATATGCAGTTTAAGAAGTTTGCTCTGGTTTTCAACAATGTGAAACATGTCATGCCTCATTCTAAAAGCCTTGTGTGTTGGAAAACTCAATATAAGGCTTCATCTATGGCTCCTTCATGAACTACTTAACTAAATTCTAGCCTTACAAAGGCAGTATGATCTTATAGATTTTTTTTTTCTCATTATATTATCTTTAGCAATAGTTAATTGCATTTTATTTTTTCAGAAGAAGAACAAATGGTATTACTATGTAAAAGGTTAACTTTTGTTACAGTACTCTAATAATGTTAAGTTTGTTGTACTTTTTTTTTAATAAAATTATTTTGTTCAAAACAAATAGACCCAACGTTTGTATAAAAGTTCGTGTTTATTCATTTTGAACAATTAATCACAACTTCTTATGAAAGGATGTGTTATTTGTTCGTTTGAATAAAGACAACTCCATAGACGTGTTCCTTCGTTTTGTAGTAAAAATAACTATCACCCTTTTAACTATTTGAATGGTCAGAAAATTTCATTTAATCCTATGCTAAAAGATTATTCATAATTTATCTAATTATGTCTTAAGATGAAAATCTTTTATAAAAAAAAATGGAATCATAACCTGAACAGTTTATTACAAAGGTAAAAAGAAAAAGAAAAAAAACTATCACCGTTCTAACTATTTGAATGGTCACAAATAGTCTAGTACATTATTTATAAAATGAAAGATTTGTTCCCTATACGGTGCTACTTTATTAGTATTCCTTAGTAACTTAGAGGGAACGGATTGTCTCAAGAAGACGGTGTGTATTCGTTGAGTTCATATTAAACAAATTCGTCTCTAGAAAAAATTATACAACAAAATTTACACGTAATAATTTCATTTCTTTATATGCTAAAAGGTTATTGATAATTCATCTAACTATGTTTTAGGATGAAAATATTTTACAAAAAAAAAATGGAATCATAACCTGAACAATTTATTTACAAAGGTAAAAAAACATAAATAGATCAGTGCAAAATGAAATTAAATGATGAATGACTGTAAAATCATTTTGACATGGTTTATAAGCAATAGTAAATTCATGATATGCTACCTATTAAAACTACTCATACATAGGCCTCATCATATGGATAAAGCTCGTGGGCCGGCCCAAGCCCAGCCCGGGCCCGGTCCGGCCCGCCCGTAAGTCAACGGTTGACGGGCCAGGCCCGGCCCGGCCTATATATCAATGGGCTGGATATGGATCATGCATTTGAGCCCGGCCCTACCATGGAACTTTATCCATAGGCCCCCATTAGGCGGTACCTAAGCCTTCAAAGCCCGTTCAAAAGTTATTTAAAATATATATATATATTTTCCATTGTACTAAACTATATATATTAAATTATTTAAATTATATATATTTTATAATTTTTACAATATGTATTTTAAAAATTATAAAATATATATAAATATATTTTATATTTGAGAAAACTGCACATGATTTATGCATATAAGTAGGTGGCAACCTAGTTGAGATGTATTTACATTGCAATTATGCAAATTATTTATCGAAAAACAATTATGTAAATCTTATTTCTTGGTGAAATCATTATATTTCATCATTATTATTTATCCATTTTAGTTTGCCTCTTTTTAAGTTAAATTAAAAAAAAAATATGTATATAGTCAAATTAAGTTAAAAGAATGATAAATAAATTTAATTTAAAAAGTTTAATTCCATATAAAATAAAGTATAAATAAAAAAAATATATAATAACAAAATAATAAATTAACTTCATCACTTTATAGCTAAATTTAAGTTTAATTAACATATAGGAACAAATATAAATAAATAATTTAATAGTAAAAATTTAAATTAACTTTTTTTTCATCATTTTAAAGTTAAGTTTAAGTTTAAAAAGTTAAAAATAATTTTTTAAAAATACAACTAATAATTTAATGGAAATTTAATAAATGCATAAAAATTTGAGCAATTTGGGCCAAGCTACCTGCACCGGATTTTTTATCTCATGGGTCCAGCCGTGGTGGTGCAGCTTGGCTTGCTTACCTTTTAAGTCAGGCCCAGGCCGATCCCGCCCATTTATAGAGCAGGCCTGCCAGGCCCGGCCCAAGTCCATTCATTTAAGGGTCGGGCCGGGCCGGCCCATTGATGAGGCTTACTCATACATACACTTGAATTTGGCAACAAAGAGAGAATTTTAGTGAGATAGAAATAGCAAATAAAAATTGTAAAACAGAGGTCAAGTAAAAAAAAAGTTGAAAGAGATTATTATAATTCATGAGAAATCATTAAATTGAAGGATAACGTCTAGAAGAAAAGAAAAATCGTTAAGGGAAATTGAAGTTATTTAAAATTACAGTTCTTTCCATCCAGCAACCACTCAATATCGTTGAAGTGTCTTGATGGTCAGCGTCGGTAGTAATATAACATACAGAATATGTGCTGAGGAGACTTTATGGAACTGTCTTCCAATGAGAATGATAAGATATATTTAGTAACATAGAATGATAGTAAAAATTAAGGGTAAACAAGCACCCCGTTACCTTGTGAACCCGTCTCACCCACACCATTTAAGTGTGTAATCGAGGTCGGGGTCGGGCGAGCAACTATGGCCCATTATTAAACGAGGCGGGGTGATGGGATTTGACCCCATGGGAACCCTTACCCTGATTAAGATTTTTTTTTTATTTTCTCTTTCTCCTTATCTTAATCCCACATATTTTTTCCTCAACACCCATTTACACTTCAATAATGGCCCAAACCCGCCCGCCTGCCCCGCTCCACCACAACCCTGACAATTAAATGGGGTGGGGTCGGTGTTGGGGTACCCCGCCTCATGTTCACCAAGTGAAAATGATTTAATTCTCATATAATTAAGGGAAAAAGACACTTTTGGTCGTTGAGTTTTCAGTTTGTTTACCATTTGATCACTGAGTTTTCAAAACCAACATTTTTACCCCCTGAGTTTTCATTTTGTTTTCTATTTGGTCTCTACCACCAAACTTCTGTTAAATATTTGACAGAAATCGTAGGTGGCATTAAAAAATTAAATTTATTTATGACATGACATATTTTAATGAGGTGGCTAGATTAATGATTTTTATAATATATTTTTTATTTAATTTTTAAGTGAATCTCTTTCCTCCAATACACTCTCTCTTCGTCCACTTCTTTTTCTCTTCTGTCACCTTTTCCCCTTCCACATCTCTTCTCCGAACAAACCAGACAAAACCAAGAAAAGCCATAAACGTCTCAAACTCCGGCAAAGAAACACCGACAATGGGGATCGACTTAAATATGAAGACGCAAAGATCTAGAGATAGAGGAGAGATCTCCATTGCTTGAAGACGACGAATAGATAATGAATCGACTATGATTTTCACTTGCACAGCCGAATCTCTACAAAAGAAAAGCTAAAAACTACAGGAAATGGAAAATCTCAATGATTCTCACAATGGAACTTGTTTTGATGAGACTGGTCCACATGAGTAAAAATAGATTGTCGTTCCCAGAAATGTATACCTGAAATCATCTATATCTCCAATGGAGAACACTTGCAGAAGTGTTGTGTGAAATCGTGATACGCAAGTGCACGCAGTCTAACAAGTAATAAATGATAAGTAAGATATCGTTCCCACGAGGATTAGTAGATTAAATAGGTGTTTAACAAATAATTTAAAGAAAATAAAAACAATGATAAATTGAGGGTGATGTGGTTTATGTAACTAAAATAATAAAATATGCAATATGATGTTCCTAAATGCAAATCTAAATGAATAAATTCTAAATTAATTAAGAAAAATAAGTATGATGGTCTAAAGTGGCTTAAATTACTCCTAAAATATGCAAGAATATTAAAGTTATTAAACTATGTAGAGATGAATGGTTGGAAAATCAAGAATCCCTCTAAAAAGTCTTAGAATTCACAAATGCTGCAGCAGTGCTGTGGCTGTGCTGCAGCAATCTGCAATAACAAATACAATTTTTATGCAAGCAAACTCAATTGTTCATGTGACTTTGTCAAGCCTAGCATGATTCTAATTCTTAATCCAACTTAATTCCTATGTCTAGGTTAAATTAGATTAAAAATACGCTTTGATGCACCGGTTTAGGCTTTAGGGTGTAATTACATATGTCTATGCATTACTAAAAACACTTTCAAGAACCGTTAACCCCTATCAATCAATACTTTTCCATTCAATTTTAACCTTTTCAGAATTAAAATTAAACTAAGCAATTTACTTAGGTTGATCAAGCATAAGCAAAGAGAATGAAATTATCAAACTATTGATTGAGCACTAAAATTGAATTCATTAAAAGCTATGAAAACTAATCCCTTTTAGGTTTCATCTATCAATTCCAACCAAATAAAATTTAGTTCATAATAAAACCTAAACTAAACAAAAGTAGATCAAATCCTAACATAATTAAGAATTCAATAATCTAAAAGAATGAAGAATAAAGAATGGAAGAGGAGTAAAACGAATTTCTCTAATGGCGAGGAAAGATCCTTCACGTATTTGTCGTCACTTCTTCTCTCCCACGTAAACGCTGCTGCTTTTCCCTTCCGTTTTTGCCTCTGTCTCACGTTCTCTGCTGCTTCTCCCTTTACGTCACAAGCCTCCCTTTTCTTTTTAGGTTAATTTTTCTTTTTTTACTTGCTTTTTGGCTTGGGCTTGGACTTGGACTCTTTCAAATGGGGCCCAAAGTAGTGGGCTTCTTTTACCATGCATGAGTGTGCTGAAACAGGCCCAAAACATTGATTTATAAAGGTTGCTGTTCGAAATCTGCTGCTACCAAATTCTGCTTCAGTGTGCTGCAGCACAGCTGCAGCACTATTGTAAAATTTGCATTTTTCTTTGTTCCTGCATGAAATTTTCAATTCTTTTAAGACTTTCTTTCGTTCAAATTGACATTATTACATACCAAAAGCCAAGAACAATCCAAATAATACATTAAAGTGCTAAAAACCCGAGTTTTTCCCAAAAATAAGCTTTATTAAAGAATTATGCAAAATGAGTTCAAAGCATGCATAATATGAGCAAAGTTCAATCAAATAATCAACACATAAGCATTAAAATAGGACCAAATAACTCTATTTTATAGAGTTATCAAGAAGCGATAGAGAAAAATGGAACTCAACAGAAATTTGAAAGTAGACAGACTCAAGAAACAATGATTTTCTGGCACTCCTTCCTGCGAATGAGTAAATAATCAAAGAGCTGGAAAAAAATAGAAAAGGAAAAGGAAAGAAAAGAAGAAATTAACAAGGTGTGAAATTAGCTAGGAGTGTAAGAATATATTGTTGTAATTATAATTATTAACTGTTAGAGTTGGTTAGTGTTGTTAGAACTATGGTTAGGTGCTTACCATGGTTAGCTTAATAGTTTGTTAAGCAATTACTTCTTGTATAAATATTGTTCATATTCAATACAAAGGTTTTGAGGTTCTTTTATCCTAAATTTAAGATGGTATCATAGCATTCTAAAATTTTCTTTTCTTTTCCTAAGGACCTCACACATGTTCATTTTTTTTTCTCGCCAGTTGTTTTCACTTTTCTCTTCTTTCTTCTTTCACTGGTTTTTTTTTTTTTTTTTCTGGAAATGTCTTCCATTAAAGCTCTCATAGCATTCTTCATCTGAACCAATTCCTGTTGATCTAGTTCGTGGATTTACTTTTGTCCCTATGAAACGTCCTGATCTATCGAAGCAAGTTACTTTCTCTCATCCAATTTCTGTCAAGCTAGATCAAACTAGTTTTCTTCTTTGGCGTCAGCAAGTTCAGGCTGCGATCAAAGGACATCGTCTTTAGAAATATGTGTTTGAAGGATCTAAGTTTTTCCCTCCTCGATTCAAGTCTGTTGAAGATGAGATAAATGGAATTTTCACTTTTGAATTTTTGGATTGGGATGCTCAGGATAATCTGTTAGTATCCTTGCTTCTTTCTTCGATGTCTCATTCTCTATTAACAAAAATGGTGGGATGTGACACTGCAACAAAGATTTGGACTGCTTTATTGACATATTTTGCCTCTCAGACTAAGGCAAAAACTTCTCAACTCAAAGATCAGTTGAAAGAAATCAAGAAAGGTACTCTTTCAATGAATGATTTTCTCCTAAAGATTAAACATTCTATCGATCAATTAGCCTCTGTTGGTGTATCGATGCATGTTTCTGATCAAATCGAAGCTATTTTCAATGGTTTAACTAAGGATTATAATTCTTTTATTGTGTCTATTAATTCACGACGTGATGAAAATTCTGTAGAAGAAATAGAGTCTTTGCTTTTGGCACAGGAAATTCGTATTAAGAAAAGAACTAAGTCTATGGAGAACATGTCTGTAAATATTGCAGATTCTCAAAAGTCTCAATCGAATCATAATAAATCAGCATTTCCAGAGTCTAATCAAGCAAATCAGTCTTTTAGGGGAAATGCCTCTGATCCAAATTTCAATACCAACTATAAAGGTAATAACAAGGGAAAATGTAGAGGAAATGCAAGGAGTTCTTGGCAGAACAGACCTCAGTGTCAGCTTTGTGGTAAAATTGTCCATCTAAGTGAACGTTGCTATAGCAGATTTGATCCTAATTATCCTGGCCTTGGTTCTGTGAATGGGAGTTCTTCCAACTCTGTTAATTACTCAAATGGAGGTAGGAGTTCTCATGGTCATTACACCAATCCTTTTGCTAGTTCAAACAGAAGTTCTTCTTCCTGTCCTATGTCCGCTCAAATGGCTGCTTTTATGGCTACTCCAGAAAGCGTCACTGATCACCTTTGGTTTCCTGACTCAGGGCTACAAACCATGTAACTTCTGATATGAAAAATCTTACCAACAGAGCAAATTATCAAGGTAATGATAAGATACATATGGGCTATGGTTTCCCTCTTTCAATATTACATGTTGGTAATTCTGATTTTGTTTCTCCTTTTAATTCTAAAAAGCTATCCTTGAAGAATTTACTTCATGTTCCTCATATAACCAAAAACTTGATTAGTATCTCTGCCTTTGCTAATGATAATTTTATTTTCTTTGAATTTCATACTGACCATTGTATTGTCAAAGATCAGGTTTCCAAGGAAATTTTAATGGAAGGGAAGCTTAAGGATGAGCTGTATGCTTTTGATTCTTCTTCTATGCTTCTGAAAACACATTCTTCTGTTGATCAGCCTGTTATTAAGCAATTACATATTTTCATTCTAATCTTCATGTTAATAAGGCAACAAATTCTTGTTCTTTTTTTAGTCTTTGACATTCAAGGTCAGGCCATCCTTCTGCCCAAATTGTTCAAAGTGTTTTACATTCTCGTAATGTTTCAATTCCAAATAAAAATGTATCTGATTTCTGTTCATCTTGCTGTCTTGGTAAGGCACATAAGCTTCCTTTTTCTTCTTCTTTAAATGTATGCACTGCACCTCTTCAGATTGTTCAGACTGATCTATGGGGATCCTCCCCAATGCATTCTCTTGGAGGATTCAAATATTATATACATTTTATTGACTCTTATTCAAGGTTCACTTGGGTATATCTTCTTTAACAAAAATCAGATGCATTCTCGTGTTTTTTACAATTCAAAAAGTTAGCTGAACTACAATTAGGATTTCAAATTAAAGCTATCCAATCTGATTGGGGTGGTGAATATAGAGTTTTTACAAAGTTTTTGCATGAAAATGCTATTATTCATAGGACATCATGTCCTCATACACATGAACAAAATGGTTTAGCTGAAAGGAAACATAGGCATATCATTGAGTGCATCAACTCTTCTTGCTAATGCAATATCTCTCCCTCTTTCTTTATGGGATGAAGCTGTTAAAACAAGTGTTTACTTAATAAATAGGCTGTCTTCTACTGTTATTCATAATTTTTCTCCTTTAGAAAAACTTTTCAAGGTCAAACCTGACTATAGTCTTCTCCGAGTTTTTGGTTGTACTTGTTACCTACATTTAAGACCTTACAATAAGAATAAATTCAATTATAGGTCTCATAAATGTCTTCTTGGATATAGTACACATCATAAGGGTTTTAGATGTTTAGATTCTTCTGGAAAAGTTTATGTTTCTCGGGATGTCATATTTGATGAACATTCTTTTCCTTATAAACTCAAATGTCAAGTTCAAACACCCTATGCTATTATACTTAGCATGAACGCTTGAAGCATGAATTCAAACCCTCCCTAACTATTCGATTTCAACCATAAGGAAAGGCTAGAAACAGATTGCCCTATGTGATCTAAAAATCATGAAACGGACAAACTTTTACGTTCCATCATCTCATGACTCGAAACACTCCAAGAGTTGGTTGATTACTCCCCTCTTGAATGTTTCTAAACATGTAATCTAAAGCAAGATTACAAAGGGTGAGGCTCAAGGCTCTTAATGTGCATAAAAATGCTACATTTCATTCAATCTTTTGAATCTGTCAAGTCTTACCAGTCTCTTTACAATGGCTGATAAGTGGCCTATTTATAGGCTTAAAATACAAGGTAAATTTCGTTCATAATGCTCCCATATCAGCCCCATTAAGTTCCTAGCTTGTAACCCCCAAAATTAAAGCAAAAACATAAGTTACATTCAAC
Organism: Gynostemma pentaphyllum; assembly: GCA_028015215.1. Lineage (NCBI taxonomy): Eukaryota > Viridiplantae > Streptophyta > Magnoliopsida > Cucurbitales > Cucurbitaceae > Gynostemma > Gynostemma pentaphyllum. The sequence goes on along the minus strand of CM051345.1, from coordinate 8,907,347 downwards.
CACCATTTAATTCGTAACCTACAATGCAACTAAAACATTTAAAACTGATATTTGAACTCTAAATGAAGCTTTTAAATGTTCATTAATGCTTGTCATGAAATATCTTTGAGTTCCCTTGCATGAAGCTTTAGTTGGCCTGAATGAAGCTTGAGTCGTCATAAAGGCATCTTGAGTGCATTAAATGCAACTTCAGTTTTCATCAATGCATGTACTCTTTAAGCTTGAATTCCTTAAATGCATGACTATATAATTCATATCAGTATGGTTTGAAGCAAGCACCAAGGGCATAGTTTGATAAACTTAGCTCAACCTTGTTTCAAATGGGTTTCAAGTCTTGAAGGTCTGATCAATCCTTGTTTCTTTTTTCCCAACATGGCTGTATTGTATTTGTGTTGATTTATGTAGATGACATCTTGATTACTGGAAACAGTCAGTCTTTTATTACCTCTCTTATCTCCAGTCTTAATAATTCATTTGCTCTTAAAGACTTGGGGTCATTGAATTACTTTTTAGGAGTTCAAGCAACTTTTTCAAAGGCATGTCTTCATTTGTCTCAATCAAAGTACATTATTGATTTGTTGAGTAAGGTAAACATGAGAGAGGCTAAGGCTATTACTACTCCAATTGCTAGTTCTGTTAAACTTTCTAAGCTTGATGGTTCTTCTTTTGCTGGCACTTCAGTACGTGAAAATCACACGTCCTGAGTTATCCTTTGCTGTTAATCGTGTTTGTCAGTTTATGCAAGCACTTAGAGATACACATTGGCAGGTTGTCAAAAGGATATTGAGATATTTGGCTGGCACTTCTTCTTTTGGGTTATTATTAAAACCTACTGCTAGTTTAGATTTGGTAGCTTTCTGTGATGCAGACTGGGCATCGAATCCTGATGATAGACGTTCTACAACAGGGTATTGTGTTCATCTTGGAGGAAATCTTGTATCTTGGAGTTCTCATAAGCAACCTATTGTCTCACGGTCAAGTACCGAGGCTGAATACCGTAGCTTAGCTACTGTTACAGCAGAATTGACATGGTTACAATCTTTTTTGGCTGAATTGCAGGTTTTTCTTCCTCGACCTCCAATCGTTTGGTGTGACAACTTAAGCACGGTATTACTTGCTGCTAATCCAATTCAGCATGCTAGGACAAAGCATATTGAACTTGATATTTACTTTGTTCGGGAGAAGGTAGCTCGAAGGGAACTTGACGTTCGTCATGTTCTAAGTTCAGCTCAACATGCCGATATATTAACCAAGGCTTTACCCTTCTTTTCTTACGTACCAAACTCAATGTTGGGGCTTGTCCATCATGAGTTTGAGGAGGGATGTAAGAATATATTGTTGTAATTATAATTATTAACTGTTAGAGTTGGTTAGTGTTGTTAGAACTATGGTTAGGTGCTTACCATGGTTAGCTTAATAGTTTGTTAAGCAATTACTTCTTGTATAAATACTATTCATATTCAATACAAAAGGTTTTGAGGTTCTTTTATCCTAAATTTAAGGAGAAATCAAACACTATTACTAGAGGGAAAAGCTTGAATTGATTCATCATTGAAAAATGTTCAGATGAACTTGATTTCCCAATAACTTGATAAATATCTTTCACCTATTTTGAATTCAATGTATGAAAAATTGTGTTAGTTCTAAAATGAATAGATAGAAACTCTTGTCCCAAATTGTGTTAGTTCTAAAATTAATCGAGAATCAAGATGCAGACAAAATCAGATCTGTTTCGTGGGCTTCGTTTCATAACCAGATCTAGACATTGGCCATGAGATCAAGAAACCCAGTTACAGCTGAATTTGATGACGAGGACTCATGAATTGGTGAGAAAATATGAAAATAAACTTGATTCAAGTCACATTAGAGAGAGATTTCAACCATTTCCATAATTGAAAGCTGAAATCCCTTTTTTAATAACTTAGAGATTTGTCTATTGTTTTCCTCTCTCATTCTTTTGAATTTCGATCGTTTTTCTCTTCCATTTTCTCTGAGAGAGGGAGAAATGGCCGAAACTTCACAGATATTGTTACCAGAGACGTTTCAAGGTGGGAGAGGCAATATCTTGGAAATTTGGGTAAATTGACCTCCAAAATCTTAAAATAATGTTTATTGACATCCATTCTCAAATTAACCTTTTTTGACCCTTTGATGATGTCACTTTGGTATGAAATATCAAAAATACCCTTCACTTTATCTTCTCCAAATTTCCATTCCACTTCTCTCTTCTCCAACTCTCCCTCAACTTTCCAACTTCCATTGATTTCATCTCCATTGATCTTTAATATGTTAGGAATGGTGTCCTAGAACTTGTAATTATTTAATTATAATAATTTATTTCGAATAAATTAAATAAATAAACATAAGTTCTTTATATTATCTAGATGGATTCAATTGACGATATTAGGAATATATGGAAATATATAAATATCAAACATTCAAATAGTAAACCCTAAGTTACTCTTATGAAATCACGACTTAGTATGTGAGTCATACAAGAGGATTAAAGTCGAGATGAGTAACTTAAAAGTGTCTACAGTAAATGGATAACGTTTGGGAACCTTATCCTGGTAACACCGTTGATAGCTTCGCATTTTGTTTATAGACAAATGATCTAATCCTGATCATTCATGTGGGAGACATGAAATGGAAGTATCATATACAATGTTGATTGTATAAGACAGGACCACGATGTTCAATCAAATTTCTCCTTAGCACCGATTTACGGGAAATGATCGAATATCAAACTAAGTTTATCAACCAGTGATAGATCTCAATCCTGAGTGAAATGCGGACTCCTATTTGTGGAGTTATGTTCTTTGATTCACATAGTTGAGAGCGATCTGTAAGAACGCTCAATACACTCCTGTTTTGGGAACATGACTAGATAAGTAGCTGGGAACTCATTTTCACGAGATGGAATTCATAACTTTCCTATAAATTAACGGTATCAGTGCGATACCTAAATATTTTAGGAACTTTAGGAAACTCCCTTGATGTACTGATTCGAGACATGAACAAGTGGCGCCACGACTTCTATTGATCACAGAAGTATATTATCTCTAGTTCGACTAAAGATAATGTTCATTGGAGAATCAGCGGGAACACAAGGATAAAGCGGTAATTACAGGGGGCAAAACGGTAAATTTATCCGCTGTAATTATGAGGGTTCCACGTGAAGGATATATCACAGATATAAATAAAGATAAACTAAATGGACATAACTCATCTATAGTGAGGGGAGTTCAACTATGAATCTATAGTGGAATTATTCATAGTTAGATAATAAGTAATTAACGATTATGAGTTAATCACTTAATTGACTAATTATTAAGCCCATGATCTATAGGTCCATCAGGTCCCTGGCTAGCCCAAATATCGTTGTAGCAAAACTAAGTTATTAATTTAACGTAGGAAGAACAAATAATTTAAGTAATTGTATTTACTTAAAATTAGGTAATATTAATTATTTAAATAATGAGATTATTTAAATGAAAATTAATATTGATACAAAATTAATTGTTTAAATAAAGAGTTTATTTAAATGTAAATTAATTATAATATTATAAGGCAAAATTAATTGTTTAAATAAATAAATTATTTAAACGGGAATTAATGTTAATATTATTAATTATTTAAATAATGAGTTTATTTAAATGGAAATTAATAATTAATATTATTAATTAAATAATGAGTTTATTTAATTTAATAATAAATATTAGAGAGAATTAAATACAATTGGTTTAAGAAACAAATTGGTTATGGCCCAAAATAATTAATTAGTTGAATAAGATTCAATGGTAATTAATATATTATTTTTTGGCTTAATATATTTAATTAGAAATTATTATTTGAATTTTTCTAATTTTAAATACATAAAAATAAATAATTATTAAATAAAGAAAAGTATAAATAAATAAATATATATAAATATATTGGTGGGCCTTCTTTTTGTCGTTGGTGGCGTCATTGTGCATACATATATGTGTGTAATTGACATTGAAATTTTATATAATGTATATATTGATTTTGTTTCGTCCAGTGTGCCCCTAAATCAATTTATATATATAATTTTTATTTATTTTTTCTATTTATTTTAATAATTAGGAGATAAGCATATCTATAGAGATTAGATATCATATTTTCCTATAAATATGACCATTGGGATTCATATTTGACACACTTCTCACTTTAATTAGAAAAGTGAAAATTCTCTCTCAAGTTTTTGCCCAATTGCCGATTTTCCTTAGGGAAAAAATTTAGAAGAAATTTCTTCTTCTTTTGTTCTTCCGGTTCGATTCCCACAAATCAGTTTTGCTTTCGATCGGGATATAGCATAGAAGATCCGGTGTTGCTGAGGATTTGATGCTGTAAAGAAACCTCCAACCGATTCTCCATATTTTACTCAATGTAAGTTTCGGTTTTAATTTTCGAAATTAAGCATGAATTTACATGTTTTTATCACAAATTGCATGATGTTAATAGATCCGTTATTAAATGTTAATAAGTTTACTAAATAAATTTCCGCTAATTTAGTAAATCATCCCTTCAAATGGTATCAGAGCTAATTTTAATTATCATGCAAAATTGTGAGTTTTCGAAAATTTTGGTGGGTTGCATAAAAATTGTTTTATGTATGTTTATATAAATTGTGCTATATAAATTGTGGAGGTTTGCTAGTTGACTATTTAGGTATTCTTGAGGCACTTAGGATTTTAAATTTTAGTAGAAAATTTGTAAACCCTAAATTTTAGGGTATAGGAAAAATTTGTAATTTTCCCATACCCAATGATGGCAAAATCGGCTACACCAAGGGAGGAAGAGAAGAAAATTTTTCCCCACCATCCCATGAGGTCCACGCCCAAGGAGATAAGGTAAGATATGGTAAGATATTTTAACATAATTATCTTGTTATCTCAATTTAAAAATTTAAATATTTAAGATAAGGATAAAATCTTTTTAAAGATTATATCCCTATCTTAAATTATGAATTTAGAAATTGATATAAGATTACATGGAAAATATTTTCTTTATTTTTTCCATATAATTAAAAGATAATTATTTTAAAACAAGTAATTATGGAAATATTATGGGAGATAATATTGCCTCCATAATTACCCATTGCCACGCCTACACCATGGAGGAGAGAGAAAGTTGAAGCCTCAAGTTCTACAATGGAAGATTTAAATTAAGTTGTAATTTTAATTTTCCGTTTTAGAAATAGTGCCAAGAATACCGGTCAATTTAGCTATTTATTATTTAAATTGTTTATATGTATGATATAATTGTTTTTAAATAATATTCATGCATAAGAGTATGTCATGTAGAAAATCCCACCATAGGTTGTATGATTTTAATTAATTGTACATACATGCATCATGATATAATATGTGTTATTATATGCTAATGTATGTGAAGCATGCTATAATTTTATTTTATAAATGTTATTATCGAAAATTATATTCTAATTGTTTTAGAATTAAAAGCATGCTTATTTAGTTAAAATTCAAAAGTTAAATCTAGTTTAAAAGTTGAATAGAAACTAAATGAATTATTTGTAATATGGAATTATTGTTTAAACAATTGGGCCAAAATCCATATAAGATAAACAAATAGAAACTTTTAATTAAGGGTTAATTAAAAATTAATAATTGAGATTAATTAAATTGAACGGATCTCCGGAGAAAGCTCGCGAGCGATGAGGTTTCATAAAGTTCCCCTAACACCGGAGCGCCTCTAACTGGGAGCGATCCGGGAGAAAAGTTCAAATTAATAAATCAAAATTATTAAGACGGCTCATAATGTGATTAGTTTTAATTAGGAAAACTTGAACAATCACTTTATAAAATTAATCTAACCAATTTAAGAGTTAAAGTTGATTAGGTTAATTAAAACTTGGATTAATGAGTTAGCCTGAATTAGTCTAAGTTATGAAACCCTAACTCAAAATATTAAGTGGGAGAAGGAAACATGTCAATGTATCCTATGGTCTCCACTAATGGGCTCAAAACGTGAGATTTATACATGGCCTCTGTAACACTGCTGCAGGTGTTCATTCCCATAGGAAGGTTTATTGTATAAATCAATATCAAGTTGGGTCTCCCGAAAGGGATAAAGAATTTTAAATGAGATTGATTGAAGATGAATCTACACTTCGTAGACACTCTTCAATTTTATTTAAAAGACTAAATTAGTGGGTCACACTTAAAAAGAAATTTGATAAAGTTTGTTATCGAAATTCTTGACCAAATACACTAGAAACAATGACATAGGAATATGAGTTATTCGGGTTGTCAATTGTTCGAGTGGCACCTCGTTTTAATGATGGTAACTCGACCTATCATTCGACGGCACTTCACTGGTATCATTAAAATATCGTGACATAGTAACATGTTTTAGGGCTTTTCTGTTCATTAATATGTTCGCATTCATGCATCATATTTAATTATATGTCAAAACTTTGAGTATTTGAATGTTGAATGCATGTTAGATTACTAAGATAAGGTTTATTTAAATTTCAGTAATATAGCATCTGCTTTAGTCACTATATTTGGAAATAACAAACTGAACGATGAGAAATATGTTTCCTAGAAAAGGAAATGAATAATTTAAGTAAAATAGTTTACTTAAATAAACTGACAATATTAATTATTTAAATAATGAGTTTATTTAAATGGAAATTAATATCATTGTTTAAATAATGTGTTTATTTAAATGGTAATTAATAATAAAATATTATTGATAAATAATTATTAATTATTTAGGTAATGTGTTTACCTGAATGGAAATTAATAATTAACATTTATTATTAATTTTAAATAATAGTGATTATTTAAAAGGATAATAGTAAATAACATATTTATTATTAATTTAAATAATGTCGATTATTTAAATAGAAAATAATAAATATTTATTAATAATATACAAAATCGGAATATGATATTTGATTTATTGAAATAAATATCAAGAGTTAATAAATAAGATTTATTAATAAGGAAGAATCTATAATTGAATTAATGAATTCAATGAATTTTGGTTCAAATTATTTGAATAATTTATATACCAAAATCGACACATATATGATATTTTAGGAAATAATTGTTGAATTATTTTGTCTAAAATAAATATATAAAAGAACGTTTAACCAATGACAAATTAAACAAAGAAAAAATTAGTTTTTCTTATTGATTTTATGCACATAAAATCGGCACGTAAAATAAATAAAGAATAAAATTTGATTTTATTCTTGGCATTTATCTTGTATTTATTTTGATAGTATTTCCTAATTCGATGGGAAAACTGTTTTGCATATAAATACAAACGTCTTGGTTGCTCATTCAAAAGCTTCTAATTTCAATTTTCGAAATTGAAAACTCTTCTTCTTCCTATTCTCCTCGTAACCGATTTTACAATAGTCTAAAAGGCAAGAAAATATTTCTCTTCCCAAACCATAGTTTTCGAGTTTAGTTTAGTTATCAATTTGTTTTTATTTTGAATTATGTAATAACTATTGGTTCTCATTTTGTATGAACCAAGTTTGGGAATATTTTAAATAAGAGTTATTTAGGTAGATATTCCTTTACAATTATATTACAAAGTTCCAAAGTGTGATTGGATGGTTATTCAAAATACTTAGTATAAAACAAATAAATTCCAAATCCAAATTCTAAACTTCGGAATATCTAAATGAGTTATAAAGGTTTAAAAATGTTTAAAAACTTAAGTCTAAAATTACTTAAATAAGTTAGAGGGATTAATCTCTTAAAGATGGTTCTCAAGGAATTTGAGATGATAACCATATTAATCCACGAACTTATGGGATAAGTAAAATCAAATATCTGTGATTTATCAAAGATAACTAGACTTAAACATCACTAAAGTTGGACATTTAGATGTTAGGACTTAAGTGATAAGTAAACATTAAATCGATTTCTTATATTCCAAACATTCGGTTATTTAAAAGGATGTTTTAAAGGTAATAACTCGATATGGAATAAACAAAACAGAATCAAGAGTAATAATTAGTGAATAATTGAATTCACAAATTATCAAAGAAAAGTTCAGGAAATCGGTGATCCTGAAAAAGTTTAAACCATACTTAAGATAGAAAAGAATTACAATGATTTTATTTCACAATAAAACAAGTAGTCATTTAAAAGTTTAAATGGTAAAACTACTTATAGAACTTTATTTGAGTGGGAGCGTCATAATACGAACCAAAGGACTTTTGAAGTCCAAGTGAAACTCATTGACTTCAAAATCAATGAATAAAGTTCAAAATAAGTGAAATAAAAATGACACGAATTTTCAATAGTGGAGTTGAAAAATGGTCACTTATACTTATACATTATTTTTGAAATAATAACAAGTATAAAATTGTAATCATTAAACAAATGAAAGTAATGGAGAATTACTTTGTAGTGGGAGCTTAAGAATTTCGAGAATCCTAGAACCAATGTGACTAAAATAATAATTGCAAATAGTATGTTAGTGTACATAGATAAAATGAGAGATTTTATGAGTTGTACGGGCTCAAATTCGAACATGAATTTACTTCCATGTAAGAATTCGACAAAAGACCTTTGCGAATTAAACATCAAATGAGTTAAGTATAAGTAAAATAAGTTTTTACTAACTAAACTCTAGATTCGCGTGATTACTAAGTTGTTAGTAAATGAAAGGTGGTTGAACATGATGGTTTCAAATCAATAGTTAATAGAGTTTATTTTATGGCGATAAAATATGGAATCTATTACACTTAATGAAACTAACATCGAACAAAAGAAATACATACTAAACAGGATGAAAACGTTCTCGATAAAGTATTAAAATGACTACCATGGCTAAGTAGTTGATAGTCATCCAGTTTGACTGGAATTACAAGTCAAATCTCCAAAGATCTAGGACAAGTGGGAGATTGTTAGGAATGGTGTCCTAGAACTTGTAATTATTTAATTATAATAATTTATTTCGAATAAATTAAATAAATAAACATAAGTTCTTTATATTATCTAGATGGATTCAATTGACGATATTAGGAATATATGGAAATATATAAATATCAAACATTCAAATAGTAAACCCTAAGTTACTCTTATGAAATCACGACTTAGTATGTGAGTCATACAAGAGGATTAAAGTCGAGATGAGTAACTTAAAAGTGTCTACGATAAATGGATAACGTTTGGGAACCTTATCCTGGTAACACTGTTGATAGCTTCGCATTTTGTTTATAGACAAATGATCTAATCCTGATCATTCATGTGGGAGACATGAAATGGAAGTATCATATACAATGTTGATTGTATAAGACAGGACCACGATGTTCAATCAAATTTCTCCTTAGCACCGTTTACGAGAAATGATCGAATATCAAACTAAGTTTATCAACCGTGATAGATCTCAATCCTGAGTGAAATGCGGACTCCTATTTGTGGAGTTATGTTCTTTGATTCACATAGTTGAGAGCGATCTGTAAGAACGCTCAATACACTCCTGTTTTGGGAACATGACTAGATAAGTAGTGGGAACTCATTTTCACGAGATGGAATTCATAACTTTCCTATAAATTAACGGTATCGGTGCGATACCTAAATATTTTAGGAACTTTAGGAAACTCCCTTGATGTGCCTGATTCGAGACATGAACAAGTGGCGCCACGACTTCTATTGATCACGAAGTATATTATCTCTAGTTCGACTAAAGATAATGTTCATTGGAGAATCAGCGGAACACAAGGATAAAGCGGTAATTACAGGGGCAAAACGGTAAATTTATCCGCTTGTAATTATGAGGGTTCCACGTGAAGGATATATCACGATATAAATAAAGATAAACTAAATGGACATAACTCATCTATAGTGAGGGGAGTTCAGCTATGAATCTATAGTGGAATTATTCATAGTTAGATAATAAGTAATTAACGATTATGAGTTAATCACTTAATTGACTAATTATTAAGCCCATGATCTATAGGTCCATCAGTCCCTGTGCTTGCCCAAATATCGTTGTAGCAAAACTAAGTTATTAATTTAACGTAAGAAGAACAAATAATTTAAGTAATTGTATTTACTTAAAATTAGGTAATATTAATTATTTAAATAATGAGATTATTTAAATGAAAATTAATATTGATACAAAATTAATTGTTTAAATAAAGAGTTTATTTAAATGTAAATTAATTATAATATTATAAGGCAAAATTAATTGTTTAAATAAATAAATTATTTAAACGGAATTAATGTTAATATTATTAATTATTTAAATAATGAGTTTATTTAAATGGAAATTAATAATTAATATTATTAATTAAATAATGAGTTTATTTAATTTAATAATAAATATTAGAGAGAATTAAATACAATTGGTTTAAGAAACAAATTGGTTATGGCCCAAAATAATTAATTAGTTGAATAAGATTCAATGGTAATTAATATATTATTTTTTGGCTTAATATATTTAATTAGAAATTATTATTTGAATTTTTCTAATTTTAAATACATAAAAATAAATAATTATTAAATAAAGAAAAGTATAAATAAATAAATATATATAAATATATTGGTGGGCCTTCTTTTTGTCGTTGGTGGCGTCATTGTGCATACATATATGTGTGTAATTGACATTGAAATTTTATATAATGTATATATTGATTTTGTTTCGTCCAGCGTGCCCCTAAATCAATTTATATATATAATTTTTATTTATTTTTTCTATTTATTTTAATAATTAGGAGATAAGCATATCTATAGAGATTAGATATCATATTTTCCTATAAATATGACCATTGGGATTCATATTTGACACACTTCTCACTTTAATTAGAAAAGTGAAAATTCTCTCTCAAGTTTTTGCCCAATTGCCGATTTTCCTTAGGGAAAAAATTTAGAAGAAATTTCTTCTTCTTTTGTTCTTCCGGTTCGATTCCCACAAATCAGTTTTGCTTTCGATCGGGATATAGCATAGAAGATCCGGTGTTGCTGAGGATTTGATGCTGTAAAGAAACCTCCAACCGATTCTCCATATTTTACTCAATGTAAGTTTCGGTTTTAATTTTCGAAATTAAGCATGAATTTACATGTTTTTATCACAAATTGCATGATGTTAATAGATCCGTTATTAAATGTTAATAAGTTTACTAAATAAATTTCCGCTAATTTAGTAAATCATCCCTTCATAATAACCATTGATTCTTCTTCATCTATCAACTTCAACTTCCATTAATTCTTCATCTCTAACAACGAAAAGGTACACGGCGATTCGAAATCTCAAAACTCATTCGATTTCCGGAAATGGAAATCCTTCGAAATCCATGGAAATCCTTCGAAATCCATGGAAATCCATGGATTCCATACCTCCGGATTCCGAACAACACAACGACAAGAAGAATAAGAGGAAGAAGAAGAATAAGAATAATAAGAACCCATGTTTTTAGCTTCATCTTCAATGGGTTTCGTTCATCATCTTGAATAAAAATGGGTTTCGTTCATCATCTTGAATAAAAAAGTGAGGGAACTCCGGAATCCGGGAAAAAAAAAAAAAAAAAAAAATTCTTGAATTAGGAGATCTCCTCCCAATTCGATTCCAGCCTCCGGAATCCGGAGTTGACCTCCGAAATCCGGAGGTGTCCTCCGGAATCCGGAGATAGACCTCCGGAATTCGATTCCGGAATCCGGAGTTGACCTCCAGAATTCGAAAAAAAAAAAAAATTTCAAAATTATTATAAGAAATTATAGTTATTGTGATTTAATTTGAAATTAGAAAGAAAAAAAATAAAAAATAAAATAAAAAAATGTGGCTACCTCCGGAATTCAATAAAAAAAAAATTAATTTGGGGGGCTACCTCCGGAATCCGGAGGTACCTCCGGAATTCAAAAGAAAAGAGAGAGAGGAAAAAAAAATTGGGGGCCAGCCCCCCAACCTTGCCGCCCAAAATTCCGGAGGACCTGGAATTCAATTCCTGGCCTCCTGAATTCTTTCCAGGGTGGGGGGGGCTGGCCCCCCAATTTTTTTTTTTTCCTCTCTCTTTTCTTTGAATTCCGAGGTACCTCCCATTCCTAGAGAGCCCCCAAATTAATTTTTTTTATTGAATTCCGAAGGTAGCCCCCCAAATTAATTTTTTTTTATTGAATTCCGGAGGTAGCCACATTATTTTATTTTATTTTTTATTTTTTTCTTTCTAATTTCAAATTAAATCACAATAACTATAATTTCTTATAATAATTTTGATTTTTTTTTTTTTTCGAATTCCGGAGGTCAACTCCGGATTCCGGAGGTCCGGAATCGAATTCCGGAGGACACCTCCGGATTCCGGAGCTCAACTCCGGATTCCGGAGCTCCGGAATCGAATTCCGGAGGAGATCTCCCGAATTCGAAGAATTTTTTTTTTTTTTTTTTTTTTTTTCCGGATTCCGGAGTTCCCTCACTTTTTTATTCAAGATGATGAACGAAACCCATTTTTATTCAAGATGATGAACGAAACCCATTGAAGATGAAGCTAAAAACATGGGTTCTTATTATTCTTCTTCTTCTTCTTCCTCTTATTCTTCTTGTCGTTGTGTTGTTCGGAATCCGGAGGTATGGAATCCATGGATTTCCATGGATTTCGAAGGATTTCCATGGATTTCGAAGGATTTCCATTTTCGGAAATCGAATGAGTTTTGAGATTTCGAATCGCCGTGTACCTTTTCGTTGTTAGAGATGAAGAATTAATGGAAGTTGAAGTTGATAGATGAAGAAGAATCAATGGTTATTAAAGATCAATGGAGATGAAATCAATGGAAGTTGGAAAGTTGAGGGAGAGTTGGAGAAGAGAGAAGTGGAATGGAAATTTGGAGAAGATAAAGTGAAGGGTATTTTTGATATTTCATACCAAAGTGACATCATCAAAGGGTCAAAAAAGGTTAATTTGAGAATGGAGGTCAATAAACATTATTTTAAGATTTTGGAGGTCAATTTACCCAAATTTCCCAATATCTTAGACAAATTTGGCTGATTTGGGATCTTATTAAAGCAGAAAAGCAGGAGAGGGAGAGAAAGAATGGATGAGAGAGAAAAAGATATTAATATAAAAATAACAAACTTGTCACATCATTAATATAAAACTAATTAAATATGCCACATCATTTGGTCCCTATGTTTTCATTTTGTTTACCATTTAGTTATTGCCGTTAAAAATCCGTAAATACTTAACGAAATGCTGACGTGGAATTAAAAATTAATTTTGACAAACTCAAAACTCAGGGACCAAAAGTGTCTTTTTCCCTATAATTAATAAGAAATCTGTTTATCTCAAATTTTCTTGTAAAAATACGAATTGAATATTTAGAAAATAAAACGTTAATTAAAACACAGTTGCAACAGCCGAATCAAAGTTACAAGTGTCCGACAGATTCAAAAACAGTAAGCAAAGATTAACAACTTAAAATATCAAGGGGGAGGCCATGGGAAACCATTTGGTGAAAACCCACGAGGCCACGCCAAGAGAAAAATCTATTAGAAAGACCAGTCTTCGTCCAACAAGAAATTTAAAGCAAAATAAAGCACAAACGAAAAACTTCATTTTTTTTGTCTTCGAGTGTTTTTGATGATGGCGATCTTCAAGTTAGATTATCCACAAGTCCTCTTGTGAACCTCTGTTAAGAATTGACTCACAATGAACACTCAATTCTCAAGTTTAAGAACAACTCTAGCAATCATCAAACAAGAAACACCCCCCTTGAATCTAACTAAGAACAAATGTAAAATGCAAGATTAAAACAAGCAAAGAACACAAGAATCTATAGAGGTTTGACAATTTATCTACTTCTTCTTTGCCTAACAACAGCCAATATTATTGAAGAATCTCTCAAAGAAAAAGGATGACTAGTTGATATCAAATCTGTCAAAAGCCACAACTTAAATACACCATCAATACTGTTAAATCTGTTACTGAAGTGGTGAAACCCAATCTACTAGACTTAGGGGTATGTTTCAAAGCTGTATAATCCATTCATTTTTATGCCAAGTGCCCGTCTTTAGTTAGCTTAAACAATTACAAATCTCCCCCTATGAGTTTCTAAAGACAGTAGGTTCTTCTTCTGCTATTGCTGTGAGGCTTCAAGATATTTTGAATCATTCTAGTGTTAGGTTTAATGAAGACAATTCAAAATACCAATAGCTAAGTCAAAACCCATTACTTTATACAGCCCAAATTGACTAACCTATTTTTGGCTTCTTAATATATATATTAAGACGTAGGTTCAAAACATTACATCGTATCAATGGAGATGACGGATGTAAAGTCGAGCATCACTCTTCTCCCGGGTGGTATGGAGATCGTTCCAGAGAGATATTCACTGCTAGATATTAGTGGGAAGTTGTCTCTAGTGCATTTGGTTTCTGGAGTTGAGATAAACATATGGATTTTGGAAGATTTCAAAAAGGGTATATGGTGTTTGAAACAACGGGTTTGGTCAGAGTGCCTAAACTTCACTAGAGCAAAAGGCTTTGCGTCGGAGAATGCGTATGATCGTGAGTTGTCGGACATCACGAAACTCGTCCCGTTGGGGAGTGCTAGAGATGGTGAGGTGATTGTATTTGTTGGATATGAAACATATGGAGTTTAAGAAGTTTGCTCTGGTTTTCAACAATGTGAAACATGTCATGCCTCATTCTAAAAGCCTTGTGTGTTGGAAAACTCAATATGGCATCATCTATCCCTCGGCCTTCATAAACTACTTAATAGATTTTTTTCTCATTATATTATTGCATTTTATTTTAGAAGAAGAACAAATAGGATTGATTTATTTTCAAATGGTATAATTACTATGTAACTATTTGAATGGTCACAAATAGTCTATAATTAGGTAGTAGATTATTTATAAAAAGAAATATTTGTTCCCTTTACGGTGCTACTTTATCAGTATAGAGGGAGCGAATTGTCTCAAGAAGAGAGTGTATTCTTTGAGTTCGGATTAAACAAATTCGTCTCTAGAATAAATTTATTCAACAAAATTTACATGTAATAATTTCATTTCATTATATGCTAAAAGATTATTGATAATTTATCTAATTATGTTTAAGGATGAAAATGTTATATAAAAAAAAATGGAATCATAACCTGAATAATTTATTTACAAAGGTGGAAAAAAAATCATAAATAGATCCGTGCAAAATGAAATTAAATTATGCAGACTGTAAAAATTTTGAAATGGTTTATAAGCAATAGGAAATTCATGACATGCTATCTATTAAAATGGAAATTTCATTGGGTAGTAGAATTTTCTTCAATATTTATATATATAACAATTTTAAAAAGTATTGCAAATATAACAGTCTTAAAAAGTATTGCAAATATAACAGTTTTAAAAAGTATTGCAAATATAACAATTTTTAAAAGAGATAATTGCAAATTACACCTTTGTGGTTTGCCTAAATTGCAAATCGCACCCATGTGGTTTAAAAATGCTTGTAAATACATCTGTGGTTTGGGAAATTGCAAAACGCACCCCTCTTTCGATTAGTTTATTGAAGTTTTAGACACAAATTTATTCTACGTATGTCACGTGTTCCAATTTCATTCAAATTATAAAATAAAAATTGATAGATGTGTGCGAATTTTAGATTTTACATTTTGTGCATAATGATAGTTTCTACATATTGCACTCATTTATTGAAAATTTTATAATTATTTGAATGGAATTGAACCACGTGATACCTGTAGAATAAGCATGTAGTTGAAATTTTGATGAACAAACCGGAAGAGGTGTATGTTTTGCATTTTACCAAACTACAAGGGTATTTTTGAGCATTTTTAAACCACAAGAGTGCGATTTGCAATAGACAAACCACAGGGGTGTAATTTACAATTATCCCTATTTAAAAATCATTATTCAAGTGAATCAAAGAAATCAATGATAAGTTATCAGGTAATCAGTGATTATATGCATTAAATATCATTTAATGCAGTGAATCAATAAAATCAGTGATTACCTATTCATGGAAAAAAGTGATTATGTAATATTTTAGGCTGCTATTTTGGTAAATATTAAAATTTAAAACTACTCATACATGTACCCTTGTATTTGGCAACAAAGAGAGATTTTTTTTTATTAAATCAAAGTGGAGAGGGGGGACTCGAACCTTCAACCTCAAGGGGAAGAGAGTATATGCCAAACCAATTGAGCTATGCTCATGTTGGCCAGAAAGAGAGAATTTCAGTGAGATATAATTAGCAAATAAAATTTTTAAAACATTAGTCAAGTAAAAAAATATAATGGTAAAATGCAAATGAGACCCCTGTGGTTTTTTCTAAATGCATGAACACCCCATGTGGTTTGAAAATGACAAATCACACCTCTGTGGTTCCAATTTTTTTCAATCACACCCCTCTCATTCAATGTTAATAATTTTCTTTTAAGAATAACTTCTTCGTTTGAACTCTGATTTGGATGATTCAAGATGTTTTCGAATCCTCATTTCGGTCTCTACCCTATGGTCACTTCAAAACTTCAAAATCATCAATGACCAATAGAGTTAAGAGTGTCAATCACATCTAGAATTTAGATATTAATAAACTATTTTATTTATTAATCATTTAAAAGTTTCGAAGTGATTATTATGTAATAAGAAATCCGTTTATCCTGAATTTGCTTGTAAAAATCGGAATTGAATATCTAGAAAATTATAAAATCGTTAATTAAAACCCAGTTGCAACACTAGAATCAAAGTTACAACTTTCGGCAGATTAAAAAATAGTGAGTAAAGATCAACAACTTAAAATATCAAGGGCAAGGGAATGAGGAATCAATTGGTGAAACTAGAAAGATGAGTCTTCGTCGAACGAGAAATTAAAGAAAAATAAAGCACAAACAAGAAAAACATCATTTTTCATTGTCTTCCAAGTTTCTTGATGATAGCGATCTTCAAGTCAGATAAGCCACAAGTCCCCTTGTGAATCTCTGTTAAGAATTGACTCACAATGAACAATCAATTCTCAAGTTTAAGAACTACTCCAGAAATAATCAAACAAGAAACCCCTTTGTTCTTCCCATTCAAATTATTCTTCTTCCAATTCTCTTTGTGATTAGTGTTTCCCTTTGTGAACAAACCCTCGGCACCACCATGGTTTCTTCCTTCAATCTTCATTTCTAGTTCTTTGGTTCAGTCGGAGCAAGAACACCTTCAATTGTTAGTGCTTGATTGGAGTATCTTAAGATTGCCTTGACATCTTTATAACTTTCAGGCAATGAATTGAGAAGTAGAATTGTCACAGATCTTGAATAATCTATTTGTTTTATTTAGTGGTGTTTGCAGGCAAATAATTCGGATCTTCAAGGGCCAAAACTGCTTTTTACTGAATCAAGATTGCTCTCAGTTTTGTCTTCTACAACTTGTAGTCACTCGTGCCATTGAATTTCTCTACATCATATTTCGCGGAAGCCGTGAAAAGGAACCTCTGATACTGATTTGTTAGGAATTGACTCACAAAGAACACTCAATTCTCAAGTTTAAGAACAACTCCAACAATCATCAAACAAGAAACCCCCTTGAATCTAACTAAGAAAAAATGTATAAAATGCAAGATTAAAACAAGAAAAGAAAAGAACACAAGAATCTATAGAGGTTCGACAAATTGTATACTTCTTCTCTGCCTCACAACAGCCAATATTATTGAAGAATCTCTCAAAGAAAACGGTTTACAAGTCGATACCAAATCAATCAAATGTCACATCTCCATGAATACCATTAAATCTGTTACTAAAGTGGTGAAGCCCAATTTGCTAGACCCAGGTCTGTTTCAAAGTTGTACAATCTATTCCTTTTTATGTCAAGTGTCAGTCTTTAGTTAGCTCAAACAATTGTTGGGATTTGGCAAGTATATGAAATTAATGATAAAGCCCTAAATTTGCTAAACAAGTTTGCTTGGTGACCAAGTCTTAATTGTGGCCATTGGATTTGCTTGGTGAGCAAGAATGAATTATGATCGTCAGATTATACTTGGTGACCAAAGCTATTTGTATTATAAATAGAGGCAACCTTTGTTGGCAAATGCATCCCAAAAATACTGAGAGTGTATTTGTATTGGATTCGGGGACGGCTTTGGTGAGAGTGAGAAATATTGTAAAAGAAAAAGTTTACTTTCTTGAGGGCTTTTTGATTGTAATACACGGTTAAATGTATTGGATATTTGTCACTGTAACTCTTGATTCATCTTAGTGAAATCCGCAGCGGTAGCAACTGGACGTAGCCAATTTGGGTGAACTAGTATAAATCCTTGTGTCATTTGATTGTGTTTGTTTCTTTATTTTTCTCGGTTATTTCTCTTTATTTCTAGCGGTGAATGTGGGAAAGGTAGTTTTTTCCCAACAACAATTACAATCTCGATCTAAGAAAATCACTTCCTAGTCACAAACATATCACAACATGAACTCTCTTTGATATGTGTTAGTTTTATCCTGAAACTTTCTCGAATCTGTATGATAAAAAGGTTGAGGAAGACAGTCTCAAATACAATTAAATCTCACAAGAGATTACACACGAGAGAGAAACAAAGATCACTAATGATATAAAACAGCTTGAAGCTTTTAGTGCATAAGAGGTAGCTTTAAAAGGCATGTACAAATTCTTTTTTATAGTGGATGACGAAGAACTATTAAGGAATCAAAATTTTAAAAAAAAATGCATGATTGAAATGCAAATTTGAAAACACTTGCTGAAATTTTGGCCAATAAAAATTGGCAAAAGCCAAGCACACAAAATTTACCAGCTTCTTGTACACAAGGCCACCACATATTCACTAAATGTACCTCACAAAATTATCATTTAGACAATGATCTATAAAAGGTAAGTTAATTACTGAAGGGGAATTTCATTGGGTGACAGATTTTTATGTAATATTTATAAAAATATCAACTCAAAAAAGTATTTAGAAATATAACAATTTTTATCATGTTTATCATTGATTAACAGTTTTAATGTAAAAATATGCAATTCAATGTTTATCACTGATAAACCCGATCAAAATTTACTATATTTACAAATATTTTTTTGAGCTTTTATTTTTACAAATATTACTAATTTTTTTTGCTAGATTTACAAATACCCCATTCCTGAAAAGGAATCAACTATTGCACCCTAGGCAATTGGATACCATATAATTAGCAAATGAGAAAATACAAATAATATATGAAATATAATTTGTCTTGTTGGAAGAATTAATTTGATTTCTAAAAAAATGATATTACAATTAAAACTTGATTTCTACCCATCAAACAATTTTAATTATATTAATTCAAATTAAAAAACAATCAAATAATATAATAAAATAATGAAAGCGTTTTTTATCAAAAGAAATATATTCTAAAAGGATAATAGCTCA
Organism: Gynostemma pentaphyllum; assembly: GCA_028015215.1. Taxonomy (NCBI): domain Eukaryota; kingdom Viridiplantae; phylum Streptophyta; class Magnoliopsida; order Cucurbitales; family Cucurbitaceae; genus Gynostemma; species Gynostemma pentaphyllum. The sequence goes on along the minus strand of CM051345.1, from coordinate 8,887,987 downwards.
TAAGTGCAAGTTGAGAAAAAGAGCTACTTCATCACCAAATGGTCCAAAAATATGTCTTGTGTGTATATTTTCAAGTTATCCAACATCTCTATTTTATCTGCTTGGTTTTTGGAGATAGGATTATATAAATGTTGATTTGTTATTTTGGTGTGTTTTGTTTTGATCTATATCTATATTATGTACTATGACTCGAATTATATATTGTTTATTTGTTTTTTAAACAAAATAATGATTCTATTATACTTAATGATCATTAAATTTAAGAAAATTATCAGTTGTCTTTTTTTTTTGCACGAGTGTGGTTATAATAAAGTAAATAAAAGAGTGAGTCTCACCGTCTGAGACCAAGGCACAAAAGTAAGAGTTTCTTATATACAAGATCTGCAAAAACACGATAAAATTAGGGGCAATTTCATCTATAATAATTTCAACATCTCTAATTACATCTGTCATTGAAAAACCAAAAAAATTACAAAACAAGCCACGCACCACCGTGTGGTCCAACAAAAAGACTTTAGTACCCCGCCGGACACACGTAATTATAACTACCGTAATTTGAAAAACGTGAAGTTAAATATTAAAATAATAAATTAGCTGTAATTCATAAACGGAAATCGTGGGTTTTTAGAAAAGGAAAAAATCATTTGATATCTTTTTTGATTTGGAGTGAAATTTGAAATTTGAAAACTTTTTTTTTTTAAATCCATGGAGAGGTGAAGAAACGAGACATAACGTAAAATACTCATTCAATATGAGGAGTCGAGGAAGAATATTAGAGGAGATATCAAAGTTGATTAACAAGGAAAAAGTGAAAGAAACTCTTCAAGAAAGCATAAATAACGATGTTGATGAACAGAATAATGGCGTTTCTAAAACCCGAGGCAAGATCTAAACTGACAAGCAAGGAAAAGGGAGAAGAAAGTCGTCGAGAAACAATGAAAAATGAAGGTGATGAACAAAAGACGAAGATTTAAAAACCAAAGAAAAGGTATGAATTTTTTTTTCCCATACCAAAGATATATGTTTTTGTTGATTTTTACATCGAGTTTGATGTTAAATATTTACATTAAAATGCTGTTTTTTATGATGTAAAGAGAAAAAAAGTAATTGGAAAAGTGCTGGATATGAGGGAGAATGAAGAAATCAAAGTAAAATGTAGAGAAGACAGAGATAAAATTAGCGATGAAAAATTGATGATGATTGCAGTTACAACCCATAAGAGCAAAATAGCAAGTCAGGCAACTTCTGCCCCATAAACTGATGCATTTGGATCGAGGGGAAACAGACTAACAGGGATAGCTCACAATTAGAAGATTCACAACCACATTTCATTTGTTGAGCCAGAAGAAGACAAAGAAAAAGTGATTCTTACATGGTTAAAATACTATTTTGTGAACCTATTAATATAATTTCCCTACATCTTTGAATTTTGAGTAGTTGTAAAGCATGTGCATTGTTGTTTGAAATTGATGGTAGATCCTTGAAATATTTTTTAGTTAAACAATCTTTTGGGATTTGTTAAACAGGAGATACTTATTTTGATGATTTTTTATTCGATTTCAAACTGGTGCATTAGTTGTTTTAAATATTTGATTTATATAGATGAAATAATATTAAATATAGAATAAAAGCAAACATTTATAAATATATATAAATGTTTATAAATGTTTAATTCTCTAAATTCAAATAAATTGGTAAAAAGTGATTCGATTATATACGGTTTTAAAATGTTTATATTTATTAAACATTTTGAAAGTAAGAACGTTGATCACTTATATCACATTATTAAAATTTAAAAACATACCAAGAACTTTATAGTACAGAATATAAATGTTTTTAGGGTGTGCAATTTTATACCTTGTTTTTTAACAAAATTATCAAAGATTTTTACACAGTACAAATTGACAATGTATAAATGTTTATTAGGGTTTATAATTATTAAACAAGAAGTTTTTAAAATGTAAATTTGACTAACATTTTTACAGTGTCAAAATGCCAAAATGTAGAAGACAGGATGAACAGAAAACTATTGTTCATAATCAAAACCATTTAACAAAACAGTTCTGAAAACAACTGCTTGCAATTCCATAATGAAAACAATTAAATAGTAAGACAATTGTTCATAATCAAAACAACTTAACACAACTTCCTACAAATCCATTAAAAATAGAAAACAATAAATACTGAAAAATTCTCAAGACAGTACAACTAAACAGAAAAAGAATTTCTTGAAAAAAAACAATAAACTTAAAATTAAGCTGAAGATGTGTAATATGAACTCGGAATGGCATTGCGACATGCTTTTCAATTGTGACCTTTCCCACCACAACATGAACACTTCTTCTTATTAGCATACGATTCAATACCAGAAAGGATGTGCATAGTTCTCGGCCTCCCAACTGAACATCTAACATTAGGAGGAAGAACTGAAATGTAACAGATCTCAACCAGACATTTCCACTGCGATCTATTACCAGAAGAGAAATTGCAAAACAAAAATATATAAAACAGTACCTGAAAAAACAATAAATGAAGCATATAACAATGGAGAAACGGAGGAGAAAACGGACGAAATAAAAATGATGAAAAAACGAAGAATAAGATGATGCCCAGATTGAATGATTAAGGAAACGAGTGTGGAGATCAAGAAATCACGTAAAAGAAAAATATTGAAATAACGTATCCCCCAACTGATTTATTTGATAAAACGTGATTTAGGGGATTTGAGGATCATGTCTATAATTTGAAACCGTTAATTACGATTTCATTAATAAAAATAAAAATAAAAAAGGAAACTACCAATAAGCGGGAAAAGAGATAGAATCAAATCTCAAAATTTGAAACCGTATATTAAAATTTAATTAATTAAAAATAAAAAAGGGGAAATGAGGAAACTAAGATAAAGCGGTAAAAATTAATTAAAAAAAGAATATCTGTAAAAAAGATTATGAAATTAAGAAACAGTTGCAATTAAGGGTAAATTAGTCATAAAAAGGTAGAGAACCACCGGCTACGGCCTATAAAGTCCAAAAGTGTAATTTAATTGGTACTCATGATATGGTTGTAATTAAGGTTCCAAAATTGATTTAAGATGTAAAAATTTCATAAAATTATCAACAAGAAGTAAAACAATAAAATTGTAGCTTTAACTATGAACATTTACAATCTCGCTTTTAAACTTTAAGAATTGTTGCAATATCACAACTTACGTGATTCAAAAACGATTATTGAAATTAATGGTAAGAATGACGTTGCAAAGAAACTTAAAATTTTATGAAAAAAAATATTGTAAAGAAAAAAAATTCTTAATTCAAATTGTGTGGTATCTCCGCTCGGTTCCTATCCTGTTCACATCCCTCTTTCTTGTTATGGCGATAAACAACATTATTAAGATAGTATCTAATAGCATTTTAGATGTAAAGCGCACATAATAAAGTGACAAAAAATAACTCCTTATAATTACGAAAATATGAGTTAAACCCCACATTTAAAAAAGAAAGTCTTCATATAGATGGGAAATAAAATAGAAATAAGGTAAGTAATTCGAATGAATAAATAAATGTTGGTTTGAAGGAGAATATTTATTGGAAGAGGGAATACGGTTTCATGATCCATTCAATACATAAATTTACAAAAATGACCTCCAAAATCTGAAGTTAAAGAATTGTGACTTTCACATTCTATTTTAGTAAAAATCTCAATCACCCTTTAAAAACTATTGACCATTTGAAGACTAAAAAAATTCTCATATTTGTTCTTTTTTTTTCTTCTTTCTTAAACTTTTTCATCTCAAAACCTCAATTTTTGCAATTATCATACATAGAAACGATCTCAGATGGAAGGAATGAAGTAATATTGTTTGAATTGGAAAAGAAAAAAGAAACATAGACAAAACAAAAAGGATTAGGAAATTGATCAAAACCTTTTATGGGTATTGTTAATTTGATTGTCGATACTCATGTTCTTTTTTTTTCAAATTTTTATACTACAATTGTGACCAATTGCGTCTCCGATTGGGACCAATCCCAATTGGTATCAATTGTAGGTAGGGGTGAACATGGGGCGGGGTACCCCGATTACACCCCGACCCTGTTTAAGCCAAAAAATGGCACCCCGACCCCGCCCCAATTGTATTTTACCCCAACCCCGACCCATTTAATTGTCGGGGTCGGGGTACCCCGAATACACCCCGATTACACCCCATTTAAAAAAAAATTCACAATATTGTGTTTCTCCAAAGTTTTGAGTTGAGAAAACAAAGAAGAAAAGAAAAATAGAGAGTTGAGAATAGAAAAGAAAGAGGGAAAGGAAGAGGAAAAAAAAGAAAGGAAAGGGGATGGGTTGGGAGAAAAACAAGAAAAAAAAAAAAACTTAATCGGGGTCGGGGCCCCGATGGGGTACAATTCCATCACCCCAACCCTGCCCCGTTTAATATACGGGGCATCGCATCCTACTTCCGACCCCCCGATTCCCATTACACAATTAAATGGGGTGTAGGGAGGGGTCCACTTGGTGGTTGTTCACCCCTAATTGTAGGCCACGATTGGTACCAATGGCAGGCAACGATTGATACAAATTGTGGCTTAAATTCTTAAAAGAAAATTGGGTGAGGACATCTCTCTCTTACTTCATCTTTCAAATTCATCAAAATGTGGGCAATGATATTTGAATTTCCATAATTTTGTTTGTCCAAGAACACAATCTTTCTAATTTACTTCCTCTTTTGAAAAAAAAAAAAAAATCATTTCTTTTTTTCTTATTTGATTTGTGTGCTATGCTACGAATATCTTAAGATAGAAGGAAAACGAAATAAAGATGAGAAATATTTTGTAACCTAAAGAGGGGCAAGAGTTTTTTTTAAAGGTATTTGAGATTTTTCACCAGCTAATGATCTAAACAAAGAGTTAAAATATTAAAAAATGAAAGATAAAGGTAACCTTCATCAATGGGTCGAGTAGAGCCATTATTAGGTCCAGGCTCGGCTCGACCCAGCGAGCCTATGGTGATGTTCAATCCGAGCCCGCTCGACCCAACGTAATAAACAATGGTGCATAGCTCGACTCATGGGCTTGGCTCGTAAGGCCAAGTTTGGGCCTAACTGATTGGATCGAGCCGAGATCTCCCATCATATGACTCAATTTTTTTTTAATTTTAATTTGAAGTAAAATATTAAAATTATTTACTTTAAACTTATCAATTAAATTTGAAATATAAAATGGAGGACAAAAAGTATATATTTTTATTCATTAATATTTTAATATATAGATATTTGAGAATAAATTGTAACAATACAATATGATACATTCAAAAATACTTTGTAATCACTCATTTGTCAATCATGTGCATTTTTCTCAACTTATAAAAATACAATAAGTGAATCAATGATTTATTTTTATTAAATGATAAATGGCATATACAAATATATGTTAATTTTATAACACAAAGTTCTATTTTTAAACTAATATTTTTATTTTTTTAAATTAAGCGAGTTTTATTTGGTAGTGGGGACAGAGGCGATAAGTCTCAAGGAAGCTTCGGGCTGTTCATAGTTAGAAATGATAAAAAAGGGCTTATATCTAATCCAAACATTTAATGAACCGAGCCAAACCGACTCATCAAATGTTGAATTTCAGACAGAGTTTGGGCCGAGTCCAAGCCGACTTATGGGCTGCAAGCTGGGTGATGATGGTGAGATTTTGGTAACAATTTTTTAAAATTTGAAAACTGAAGTTAAAGATGTAAAATATGAATATTTTAAAATATGAAAGATAAGGGTTAAAATATTATGCAATGAAAGATATAAAAGACTTTTCTGTTAAAATCTCATTCAATACATTGCCATTCGAAACAATGGAAGATAATCTCGAGGAGAAAAGGGCTAGGTTTCTACCGGCGGAGATGGAGCTTTTACAGAATGATTCCATGAAAACTGAAGGTTTATTTCGTTCTTAATCTGCTAGAAATTTCCGGGTTTTCTGCTTCATCGATTCAGTTTGTGGATTACGTTTCAATTCCTCATCCCTTTCTTTATTTTCTCACAAAATTGTATCTTTTTTACTTTAGGGTTTTAAACTTGAGAAAATTTGAAGAAAGACGAGGAAAAGAAAGAAAATGAAAATTGGGGAATTGGGTTCTGTCTCTTTTACAAATGATAATGTAAAACAAGGTAGAATTCCACAGCTTCCAGAAAGTATAATCTTCAATATTCTTAGTTGGGGTTCTGCCGAATTTCTGCATAATGTTGGGAGATTAGTTTCCAAATCTTGGGACACAACGATACGTGGACCGCGATTTATATACGAGCATTTGTCCCATTCAAATCCTATTCTCGTCGTCGAATATGTTCTATATCCTAAGCCTTTATTCTACATTGAGCATGACGGTAAGAGACTTCGAGATTTCGATTATAAAGATAAATTTGAAGGGAGGTTATTGGATAGTTCTGCTGGGTTGATGTTATATAGGGATCGAAAATATAAGAATCTGATTCTTAGAAATTCTATAACAAACCAGATTTTAAAACTACCGGGTCCTCCCCTAGGAGTTGTGAGTTTTAGGTGCACAATGAATGTTGCATACTTATCTCATACTGGGGAATGTAAAGTTATTGCCACTCACAGAGCTTTCATTGGATCAAACACTCATTGTCGTTTGAGTGTTTTGACGGTTGGTGCAGATAGTAATATGTCATGGAGAATATTGAATATTACAGCAACTCTTTGGGATGCTGCTGTGTGTTCAGAATTAGAATCCGAGTCAGAATCATCGTTATTCTCATCTTCTATAGGGACCGTAGTTATTTATTGGTCCGATCTTGTGTTGGCAAGTGACATGACTTTTTTTGCAGTTGATCTTTGGGATGAATCTTCTCACTTGGTTCATGTGCCTTCAATATGTGATGGTGAGGACATTGTATGGGACCTAATTCCAATGGAGAGGGCGCTGTATGTTATTTCAGACGACAAAGATAAGAAATTACGAGTATGGAAGATGACTGACTTTCGTAGGAGTGAATGGACTGAAGTTTTCTCGATTGTGGTGGATGAGGAGTGTGAATCGTTCTTAGATAAGAAATATAATACAATTATTGCGTGGTACGATGATCATAAGATATTGGTATATAAAACCGACAACGATAGGATAATGGCCCACGACTTCATTCTGAGAAAGAGCTACTTCATCACCAATTCTATGGTCAATCAGAAATCTTTCTTGTCTCACACAAACAGTCTGGTTCGGTTCGGTAGTGATTTAGAAGCTTTACAAGTTTGATTTGGCTGCAGAATTAATTAGGACCTCACTAATGCTTTTAGAATTTCATTTTGTTGTGTTTTGTGGTGGCGTTAAGTTATTTTGGTGGTGATGTGTTATGATTTTGAGAACATCTGTTGTGTTGGAGGAGCTTTTATTTTTTTGATGGCTGCAGAATTGGGACTTCTACTTCACTGACAGTTTATGTGTCTAATGTCTAGTTATTTCCTTGTATTTTTTGCAAGTTATCATGATTCATGAATCTCTCTCTATCTGCCTTTTTTTTAAGTATTTATCTGCCCTTGTTAGAGACAGTATATCAATATATATGGTTGATTTCAAGGCTGCAAACTTAACTGAAAAACTGACAAAAAATGAACCGCATCGGAAGATTTGTTCGGTTTCAGGTTTTAATATAAGAAAACTGATAATATTATGTCTTTAATGGCTGGAGAATGTCATCGAAATGATTAAAATGATTATTTTTAATGGAAATGAAACATATGGCGGACTAAAATAAGCATGTGTGCACTCTAATTTTATCAAAACTAACTTGTGAAAGTATGAATTGTAATTTTACAAGGAGTAAGTGTCCTTTTACAAACCATTGCCTATGATCGGTCATGATCTTTCAGATCACAGGGGACAATTTTTTTTTCTTTCAAAATTTAGTACTTTGGTGTCAAAATCTTCATCCGAACTCTGTTTTGCTAAAATAAGATATTGATTCCCTTCGATTTTTCGATATCTATTCATTGAATCTAAATTCGTGACAAGTTAAGAGTTTAGATAGAGAGATTTTTTTAGTTTTTGTGTAAAAATTTAGAGTTTAAAAAGAGAAAAATGTAGAGTGGAGTTAGAAGAGTTCTATCAATATAAAAAAAGGGGTTAAATGCATGAAAGACCCTTACACTTTCATGGTTTTTCAATTTACACCCCTACATTTTTAATTTGACAAAAATCACCCCTACACTATTATAAAGCCAACTTCTGTTAGAAATACCATCCAAAACTAACCAAACGATATGTTATTATTATTTTTAACTATCCAGTATTATATTATTAAAAACTTAACCTGGGTTAAATTTCTCTCCCTTTCTAACTTTGCCTCGGTTCTCCTCCCCGCTTGTCCCCGCATCTTCACCAACCTTGACGAATCGATAATTATAAATGAAAACCCAAATTTCGAATCTTTGTAGATGCAATGTCCTCAATAAGCCATCAAAGCGAAATCCATAAAACCATTAAATCTCTCCCAAACCCTAACTGGGTCATAAACATTCTTTCTCCTTCGATTCTCAATTCTTCGTTTATGATTTCATACTATAAAAAATTCCATCGGGATGTTTCTTTTGCTCCAAGTCTTAATGACCATACTCTCTATGTATTTTGTGTTAATTTCAATCCCCAATCTAATACGATTGTTTCTAATTCCTTCGATGAGACTGTTCATATTTGGGATATTATATGTTCAAAAGTTCTTCCTTCCAATTTAGATCCTATTACTGGTGAGTGGAATTTAATCTTGATGGCCGTTGATTGTTTTGAGTAGATATGATCGGGTTGTGTAGCATTTGGGATGCTTCTACTGGACATGGTGTGGAAATTTTGATAAATGATAAAAACCCAAATTTTAATGATATAAAACAAAAAGAACAAATTCAAGTTAAAATTTTGATAAATGATAAAAACCCAAATTTTAATGACATGGTGTGGAAACCCAGATTAGAACAAATTCAAGCTCAAAAAAATTGTTATTATTGCAAAAATCCAAGAAGATGAGTTCCTTCTAAACCATATTTGTTAAAACCTTTATCTTTTAAGTCGTTTTTTTTAATAAGAGAGATAAAAAATCCTGAATTTGGTTCTTCATAAATTTAAAGGTAAATGATCGAGATTTATCAAACTTAGCAGCTTATTGAGAGAGGGGAGGAACATATTTTTATTTACATACCTAGGTTATTTCTACCATTATTTTTATATGCGATTCTTATGGATGATAATTGATAATTATCAAATTTCCAGTTCTTTATGATAGTGAATGGTGAAGACGAAGAAGACGGGACGAGGAGAGAGAAGAGAGGGTTAGAGACGAAAGAGAAATTTAACCCAGATTAAATTTTTAATATTATAATATTGAAATAGTTAAAAATAATATTAAAATATTGGTGAGTGTTAGTTTTTGGATGATTTTTTAACAGATGTTGGATTATGATAGTGTAGGAGTGATTTTTTTCAAATTAAAAGTGTAGAGGTGTAAATTGAAAAACCATGAAAGTGCAGGGGTCTCTTATGCATCTAACCCTAAAAAAAGGGTTTTTTTGGTCTTTTCACACTTACATAAGGTTTTATTTATGAAAATTAAAAAGTGAGGTCAAGTTTTATTATGGCTCAATTTTCAAGGTTAAATATGCAAATTTCCCAATAAGCACGTGTGCACTCTAATTTTATCAAAACTAACTTGTGAAAGTATGAATTGTGATTTTACATGGAGTAAGTGTACTTTTACAAACCATAAAGATTTTAAAAAATGTTGGTAAATCTTTATGGTTTACCAACATAAAGATTTATTAACCATGCAGTCCGTTGAGGGTGATTTGTAATTATATTTTTTTAATAACAGAGTATGAGTAACATTAATTAAAAATATAAAAAAACAAATATGTTTAAGAATGAACTAAAATTAAAAAAAGGGTTTAAATCGAATTCATTAATTTAAAAATAACTTCATTATTTGCGATGAAAATATTTATTCTAGTCTTTGTTAATTTCTTATATAATTTAATAAACCTTTGAAACTTTCTCATTGTATTAATTAATTTTTATAATATAATTAATTCAAATCATCAAAGAATTATTTTCTTATTTATATTATTATTTTATTTATTATATAAATAACCTGCACAAATCCAAACTATATTTATAGAGTTGGGTTAGGTTGGGTTTATCAGTTTTGATAAATCCATTATTTATTATATAATGGTTAGTCTCCAACTACCATTTTTCATTATCAAAGTTGCTATTAAATTCACTTGTCCCATTGTACTTGTTAGGTAAAACATTAATGACCATTGAGTTTCTTCCATGCGATCCGAGGCCGCTTTTACTTACCAATCTGATGGTTGGGAAAAGACTTGATCCCACTATAAATTAGTGGGACTCTCATATTTTTCATTTCACACTTTGAGAAAACTTGAGATAGTTTTGTAGCTTGATAATTTCTTCTCTAAGTTGGTAAAAAATTTCTACGAAAGATTTTTTTTCTCTTCATTTACTATATTTCTTTTATATACTAAATTTTTTGTTTCCTCTCAACTTCAATTTGCAGCTCCATTCAAGTGTCGGGTAGCTTGGTGTTTGGTGCAAGGGAAAGAACTAGAGGTAAGATTATTTAGGCTAGAGGTAAGATTATTTAGGCTAGAGGTAATAATCTTAAACAACATTATTAAGATGACATTTAATAGCATTTCAGATGTAAAGCCCACATAATAGAGTAACGAAAAATCACTCCTTATACTTACATTTAAAAAAGAAAAGCTTCATATAGATGGGAAATATAATAGAAATAAGGAAATTAAATGCGAATAAATAAATAAATGTTGGTTTGAAGGAGATTATTTATTGGAAGAGGGAAAACGGTTTCATGATACATTCAATACAAGAAATTTACAAAAATGACCTCCAAAATCGTTAAAGAATTGTGACCTCCACCTTCCATTTTATACTATTTGGACCCTTTGAAGACTGGAAAAAAAACTCTTATAAAACTCTCAAATACCCTTAAAAAAACTCTTGGACCCTTTGAAGACTAAAAAAAATTCTCATCTTTGTTCATTTTTTTTTTCTTTCTTAAACATTCTCATCTCAAAACCTCAGATTAAACAATTATCATACATAGAAACGATCTCAGATGGAAGGAATGAAGTAATATGGTTTGAATTGGAAAAGAAAAAACATAGGCAAAGCAAAAGGATTGAGAAATTGATCAAATACTTTTTTGGGTGTTGCTAATTTGATTGTCGCTGCCCATGTTCTTTTTTTTTTTCAGATTTTTCACATTATGATTGGTATCAATCGCGGCTTACGACTGGGACCAATCACGATCGGTATCAATCGTAGGCCGTGTTTGCTACCAATGGCAGGTCATGATTGGTACCAATTGTTACTTAAATTCTTAAATGTAAAGAAAATAAAATAATCTAGGTAACATCTCTCTCTTACTTCATCTTTCAAATTCATCAAAATCCAAATCTAGGCAGTGACATTTTAATTTCCATATATTTTTTTATCTCTACGTTATGTACTATGGCCATTGAATTATATATTGTTCATTTATTTTTTGAACAAATTAATAATGATAGTATAATATTGAATGATCATTAAATTTAAGAAAAACTACAAAATTGTTTTTTTTCCCTTTCAAAAGCGTGGTTATAATAAATAAAGTAAATGAAAATAGAGAGGTTTCATAACCGAGACCAAGACACAAAAGTAAGAGCTCATTACTTATAAAAAATAGAAGAGATCCAACAAAACATGACTAAATTCTCAACATGAATTAAAACAACGAAATTATATCTTTACAATGTCGCTCTTAAATTTTTAAGAATTGTTGTAATGTCACATCTATTGTGAGTTTCAAAAAAGATTATTGGAAATAACGGTAAGAATGACGATTCAACAATTCTTATTTCATATGAAAGCTTTCAATATCAATTTATAAACGAGAGAGTTGAGTATAATACAAGTGGATGGTTGGGGGACAAATCCTCATTTGAATTTGATCTCAAAAACTAATATTATAAATTAAATATATTTATTTTTATAGGTAACAAAAATTATTTAGACCAAATTTCAATCTAAATAAATATGTTTATGAGTTTAAAGTAAACTTAAAATTTTAAGAAGAAAATTATTAATCGACAATTGTGTGGTATGATACAATAAGATGACACCTGACTTTCTTGTTATAACCATGAACAACGTAATTAAGATGACAATTAATAGCATTTGAGACATAAAACACATGTAATAAAGTGATGAAAAAATCACTCCTTATAATTACGAAAATACACAATATTTAAAAAGAAAATCTTCAAACTAAATGCAAAAAAAAATGTTGGTTCCAAAGAGTATTTATGGAAGATACTTGCCTCCAGAAATTCTTCCTAACATTCTTATATATCTAATTTTTATTTGATAAAACATATTAATATTAATAAATATGTGATTGTTCAATAAATAAATGGGACTCATTTTGACTTATAAATATTAATATAAGGAGGTAGGAGAAACTCCGGGTATTTTATTTTTTATTGGAAAGAAGATACTTACCTCCTGACTGACGTGTTATCTTTTCATTTAATGAAACAAAATAAAAGATAATAAATTTATTATCTTTTATTAATTCTATGGACCTACTAATTTATTTTAACCGATAGGAAGAAAACACCTAGGAGCTTGGAAGGAAGAGGGAAAATAGTTTCATGATACATTCAATACCATTGGCATTTGAAACGATGGAAGATAAACTTGAGGAGAAAATGGCTAGGGTTTCTACCGGCCGAGATGGAGGTGTTACAGAATGATTCCATGAAAACTGAAGGTTTATTTCGTTCTTAATCTGCTAGAAATTTCTGGGTTTTCTGCTTCATTGATTCAGTGTGTGGATTAAGTTTCAATTCCTCATTTCTTTCTTTATTTTCCACACAAAATTGTATCTTTTTTACTATAAAGTTTTGAACTTTGAGAAAATTTGAAGAAAGATGAGGAAAAGAAAGAAAATGAAAATTGGGGAATTGGGTTCTGTCTCTTTTACAAATGACAATGTAAAACAAGGTAGAATTCCACAGCTTCCAGAAAGCATAATCTTCAACATTCTTAGTTGGGGTTCTGCCGAATTTCTGCATAATGTTGGGAGATTAGTTTCCAAGTCTTGGGACACAACCATACGTGGACCGCGATTTATAGACAAGCATTTGTCCCATTCAAATCCTATTCTCGTCTTCAAATATCTTCTAAATCGTAAGCTTTTATTCTACATTGAGCATAACGGTAAGAGACTTCGAGATTTCGATTATAAAGATAAATTTGAAGGAAGTTTATTGGATAGTTCTGCTGGGTTGATGTTATATAGCGATCGAAACAATGAGAATCTGGTTCTTAGAAATTCCATCACAAGCCAGATTTTAAAACTACCGTATCCTCCCCTTGGAGTTACGGGTTCTAGGTGCACAATGAATGTTGCATACTTATCTCGTACTGGGGAATTTAAAGTTATTGCCACTCACAGAGCTTTCATTGGATCAAACACTCATTGTCGTTTGAGTGTTTTGACGGTTGGTGCAGATAGTAATATGCATGGAGAATATTGAATATTACAGCAACTCTTTGGGATGCTGCTGTGTGTCCAGAATTAGAATCCGAGTCAGAATCATCGTTATTCTCATCTTCTATAGGGGCCGTAGTTATTTATTGGTCCGATCTAGTGTTGACAAGTGACATGACTTTTTTTGCAGTTGATCTTTGGGATGAATCTTCTCACTTGGTTCATGTGCCTTCAATCTGTGATGATGAGGAGATGGTATGGAACCTAATTCCAATGGGGTGAGAGCTGTATGTTGTTTCGGTAAAGATGGGTTTTGCACTATTTTGGAGTGAAGATGACGACGACGAAGATAAGAAATTAAGAGTATGGAAGATGACTGACTTTCGTAGGAGTGAATGGACCGAAGTTTTCTCCATTGTGGTGGATGAGGAGTGTGAATCGTTCTTAGATAAGAAATATAATACATTTGTTGCGTGGTACGATGATCATAAGATATTGGTATATAAAACAGACAATGATAGGATAATGGCCCACAACTTCATTCTGAGAAAGAGCTACTTCATCACCAATTCTGAGGTCAATCTGAAATATTTCTTGTCTCACACAAATAGTCTGGTTCGGTGGTGATTTAGAAGATTTGCAAGTTTGATTTGGCTGCCAAATTAATTAGGACCTCTCTTAAGAACCCATTTGGAATAACTTTTAGGACGGTCTTAAAATGTTTTTGAGTTAAAAAAAAAAAGCAGAGAAATTTTTGTCCAAAAACATATTTAGGTCCTCCTAAAGTTATTCCAAACAGGCATTGATTCTCAGACCGATGCTTTTAGAATTTCATTATGTTATGTTTTGTGGTGGCTTTAAGCTTTGGAAAGTGTATCTCTTTATCGGCTTTCACCAAATCTTGTTTGAAGTTATTTTGGTGGTGATATGTTATGATTTTGAGAACATCTGTTGTATTGGAGGAGCTTTTTTTCTTCCTTTGATGGCTGCAGAATTGGGACTTCTCCTTCACTGACTGTTTATGTGTCTAATGTCTAATTATGTCTATGTATTTTTTGCAAGTTATCATGATTCATGAATCTCTCTCTATCTGCCTTTTTTTTTTAGTATTTATCTGCCCTTGTTAGAGACAGTATATCTATATATGGTTGATTTTAAGGCTGCAAACTTAACTGAAAAACCGAAAAAAATGAACCACATCGGAAGATTTGTTCGGTTTCGGGTTTTAATATAAGTAAACCGATAATATTACGTCTTTAATGGCTGGAGAATGTCATCGAAATGATCAAAATGATTATTTTTAATGGAAATGAAACACATGGCAGACTAACATAAGCACGTGTGCAATTCAATTTTATCAAAACTAAGTTGTGAAAGTATGAATTGTAATTTTACAAGGAGTAATTGTACTTTTACAAAACATAAACATTTTTAAAAATGTTTGTAAATCACAGTGGTTTGATTTTTTAATCATGCAATCCACAGAGGGTGATTTGTAATTATATTTTTTTAATAACAGAGTATGAGTAACATTAATTAAAAAAATATAAAAAACATATATGTTTAAAATGAATTAAAATTATAAAAAAAAAGGTTTTAATCGAATTCATTAATTTAAAAATAACTTCATTATTTGGGATGAAAATATTTGTTCTGGTTTTTGTTAATTTCATATATAATTTAATATACCTTTAAAATTTCTCATTGTATTAATTAATTTTTATCATATAATTAATTCAAATCATCGAAGAATTGTTTTTTTGGGTTAGATTGGGTTTATCAATTTTGACAAATCCATTATTTATTATATAATAGTTAGTCTCCAATTACCATTTTTCATTATCAAAATTGCTATTAAACTCACTTCTCCCATTGTACTTGTTAGGTAATACATTAATGACCATTGTGTTTCTTCCATGCGATCTGAGGCGTCGCTTAAACTTATTGCGATTAAATGGCTGGGAGAAGACTTCATGCCACTATAAATTAATGGGACTCTCATACTTTTCATTTCACACTTTGAGAAACTTGAGATAGGTTTCTAGTTTGGCAATTTCTTCTCTAAAGTGGTGAAAATTTTCTACTAAATTTTTTTCACGCTTCATTTACTATATTTCTTTTATATACTAATTTTTTTATTTCCTCTCAACTTTAATTTGCAGATCCATTCAAGTGTCGGGAAGCTTGGTGCTCGGGAAAGAATTCAGGCTAGAGGTAATAATCTTAAACGACATTATTAAGATGACATTTAATAGCATTTGAGACGTAAAGCCCATATCATAGAGTAATGAAAAATCACTCCTTATACTTACGAAAAAGTGAGTCAAGCCCCACATTTAAAAAAGAAAAGCTTCATATAGATGGGAAATTAAATAGAAATAAGGAAATTAAATGCGAATAAATAAATAAATGTTAGTTCGAAGGAGATTATTGATTGGAAGAGGAAAAACGGTTTCATGATACATTCAATACGGAAAATTTACAAAAATGACCTCCAAAATCTGAAGTTAAAGAATTGTGACCTCCACCTTCCATTTTATACTACTAGATTCTTACCACGTGCATCGCACGTAATATTCTATCTAATATAGAATAATTTAAAGGTTTAACATATTTTTTATACGGTAAATCTTTTTTGAAATGATTTTTGTTTTATTAATTTTTTAATTATTAAACATATTATTAATTTCTATTTAGGATTTAAATTATTGTGTACTTTACTAATTCAATGAATTATATGTAGTTGATTTTCTTTTTATTTAAGACGATTTTATTTTTATTTGTTTTCATATGTATATTAGTTTTTCTGGTTGATTTTAAATTTATAAATTTTTAAAAATATTTCTTATTAAAAAATATATTTTTTATTTTAATATTATAAAATACTATACCCTTACAACTCAATAAATTGTATTTTGTTATAATTGTTTTTTATATTAACTTAAAAAACAATTTATTTTTTTAGTTGTTTTAAAATTAAATCACCATCACCTTTATTAAATCATTTAATACTTGGAATACTTAAATATAAGGGTAAAGTACCCCTTTGGTCCCTGAGCTTTGAAGGTCGTTTCTATTTGGTCCCTACGTTTTCAATTTTCAATTTGTGTCTAAGTTTGGTCCCTAGATTTTCAAGTATTAGATGTTTTGTCTATTTGCGTCCTGCGTTTTCAATTTGTGTCTTAAGTGGTCGACAGTTTTTGATGTTGTGTTGTATACTCTTTTGTGGCCATCCCCTGACGTTTGATTTGTGTCAAAATGGTCCCGATTATTGATCTCTTTTGGATCTAGCATTTTGTCCCTAGATTTTCAAGAACTATTAGAAATAAGTTTAATTGGTCTTTAATTTAACGTATTCGTTAACTTCTTACCAGATTATTGACTTAACGCTGACATAACATGTTTAATTGGTCAAAATATGAAGATGTGATTAAATTTTTCATTAATCTAGGCTTAAAATTTGACATAATTATTAATCTCATGTCAGTATTTTGATCAATTAAACATTTTATGTGTAACGCCCCATTACGAGAAAGTTAAAAATGAATGTTATTTTTAAAATAATATTAATGGCGTCGATTAATTAGAACTTGAAAAATCCGGTGTTATTTCAACAAGGGTATTATGGTAATATTTCCTGAAAAACCTCGAAATTTGAACCTCGTGATTTGAATCATATTTTTACATGAAATTGATCGTCTCGATATCAAAATTCCAAGCACATTCGTCGCAACCGGTGATCAAGTTATAGATGTTTTAAGGTGAGTGGCAGTTTCGTAAATATGCCAACTCGTGGCTTTCAACGGGGAATTCACAAAGTTTTTTTGGGGACAAATCAAATAAATAATCAAACATTGGAATAATCTGAATCGGTTTGACTCAAAAAATAGCCTAGTAGAAATTTGTTTCTAATTATTATTATTTAAACTACATTGATAATAAAGGTAAAGGGGCAATACCCATTTCTTTTTCTTGAGAGAACAAGAAGTTGGTTATTGCTCCCTTACCTTTACTTTCAAGAACTCGTATATACTAAGACCGAAGTCTTATCCATTTATAGATGGAACTTCAATAGCAGCTAGGTCTAGAGGGAAGTTATGAGCATTAATCGGAACACGAGTCTTCTCAAGGGGGCAGCGGCTTAGGCTTTTGAAATCGATGTTCGGTTCGTCAAATTTTATTGTTAGGTGTTCGATTTGATCGTGGTGAGTCGTTAGGAGAAGATTGGAGATTGATTTCGTGACTTCCTATCGTTGGGTGAGTGTTTCGAACCGATTATTAATATTTTTAAATTCTGGAAATTGGTGTTAATTATGAAATTATGATGTTCTTGAACCTTGCCCAAAAACTCATTCCATATTGCCTTTTGTCACTTAATTCTTCGCCTAAAACTTAATCGGTGTTGATCCCCTTTGCCTAAAACCAAAACTCATCGACACCGATCACCCGGAACCCAAAACCATGACCCGAAGGCCACGGTTCAGCCACGGCAAAAGACAGCAGCGCCGTAGCTGCTGTCTCCTTCAAACAGTGACCATTCGTCGTTTGTCTTTTTCCCGATCTTCGAGCCATTGAACCCCAATCTTTTTAACACCTTTTGGAACTATTTTAGCATGTAAATTAAATGTTTAGGACCCTTGTTTCAGGTCTGATTGGTGGTGGAAACTAGCTTGGAATTTAGAATTTTAGCAAAGACAAGGTGAGTTAACGGTTTAGTCAATGGTGGGGTTTTAGAGAAATCTAAGGCTCTTACCGTAGTTTATTCATTTCATTATATTTAATTATGATATTCTGGAACGTTTGGATGAAATTGGACCATCGAAGATATCGTTTTTAATTTGGGAGAAATTAGATTTTCGGTTAGAGCTAAAATAGTCAATTTTTGGTAAAAGTGAGTTTTCTTTTCATCGAATTGATTCTGATTGAGATGAATGTTAATTCTGTAAATTATTGAGTTCTAAGATGAGTTTTGATATTGGAATCATAAGAAAAATCGATTGGGAGAATTAACTTTTTCGGTTAGAACTAGTTTAGTCATTTTTCGGCAGTTTTTGATGTTTTTCGATTCTATTTGATTCTGATTGATTTGGGAATTAATTCTGGGATATTATGGAGTATTTTATGGTGATTTGGCATGATTTTTGAGTTGAGCATGATTAGGATTGAATTATTAGTTTTGACGGTTTTCGGCAGTTTTATCGTAATGATGTATTGTGCATGCTTTAATTAGAATCTTTGAGCTGCTGTGTTTTAATTGTGATTACTGATTGTGAATGAACATTATCAAGAGGATAATGTAAAGAGATTGTGGAATGATGGCTTGACAGGTGTGTTAAACTAGTATGAGGCTACGAGCTCATACTTAGTAAAATAAATAGTTATGAGAGTGAGCTCATAACGACCTATGGACATTGCTTGTTATGAATGATCCATTAGGGGATTAGTTATTAGTAACTAAGTGCCTAAAAAAGGTTTGTAGTCCCAGAGACCGCCTTCTTAGTGGAGAGTATGAATGATTGATTGATTATGTTTGTTTGTTAAATTATTTGCTTGTTAAAATAGAGTTACCCAGTTATCCGGAATGTTAAGTATTGGTGTTAGGATATTGTGAATGAAAACCTTGGGTATGAAACTAGTGAGAGTTGTCTACCCATGTAAAGTAAGTTTTATTGAGAAACCTTGAATATGGAACCCGGTAGTGTTGCCTATTCATATAAGAAGTTATTATGCATTGCCTTGAATATGGAGCTAGTTAGAGTTGCCTATTCATGTATGAGAATGATATTATGAAAAATGTGGATATTTACAATGGTTATGAAACGGAAAGATTGGTGATCTAAGTGAGATTGGTGGTTAAACGTATTGAATATGGAATCGTGAAATTGCCTATTCATGTAGCTTGAGACTTTGAGCTTTAAGTGATTTTGTGCCTTAGATGTTATTGGAGAGTGTTTGAGTGCTTGGGACTCGGTTTGAAATGTTAGAGACTATCTAAGACTTCATCTTTGATTAAGTCGTTTTCTCCTTTTAGCCTCACGGGCTTTCTATTGTTTTTTTTTTCGTAATAATGGACCGAGAGGTGGCGGTTGATGAAGTGGAAGAGATGAGGGTTCATGTCATGTCGGCATCGATTTTATTTATTCATTAATATTTATGAATAATACACATATTTTATATGGTCATCGAGACTTTATTTTATGATTTTGAGTTGTCGAATTTAAGATTATATTTTTGGATTAATGTTTTGTTTTCAAAGTTTGAACTCCGGAGTTTATGTTTTGTTTTAAATACTTACTGATTAAAAGGTTTACATGTTTTCAATAAAGAACATTTATTGAGTCTTCCGCTGTTTTAATTAAGCATATTTAATGCTCTGAAAGGTCGGGTCTTTACATTATGTCACCGTTAAGTCGATATAATGCTAATGAGTTAACAAATTAAGGAAGAATTAAAAGTGTTTTTAATAATCCAGGGATCATTTAGATAAAATTTGAAAACTCAGGGACCAAATAGACACAATATCCAAAACTCAGGGACCACTTAGACACAAATTGAAAACGTAGGGACCAAATAGACACGACCTCTAAAACTCAGGGATCAAATGAGTACTTTACCCTAAATATAATTTATTCTTCATAAATGAGTGATAAATCTAAATAATTAATAGTTATTCTAATATCACATTCAGTTTCACATGATTGTACTTAATTTTTCAACTATTTTATAATTTGATGTTGTGAAAGCAATAAAAAGCCAATGAATTTATTAAAAAAATTGACAATTTCTTATTAATTGATTGATAAATATTCTAATATTATTATATAAAAATGACGTAAAAAGGAAAAAAATCAAATTAAGTTAATATATGAGAAAAGTAAAATATGAAGAGAAAAAAAAATAGCATCACTATGCAAAAAAATGTCACATTACAATGTAAATCTATTATTTTTACATCTCCAGAGTTTATTTTTCTAAAAGTGTATGAAATGTGGCATGCAATTGAAGATAAAAAGTGGGTATAATAATCTAAAAATTTGATATTTAGTAGAAAGTGGAGTATTAATAGCTATGACATATTTAGTAATTTTGAGATTTTAAAAGGGTATATATAATGGTATTATCATAATTTCAAGATTTTAAAATGATATAATTGTCCAAAAATATTTCTCAACCTTCTCCACTTTTATATATTAGAGATTTTGACCATTTGAAGACTGGAAAAAAAACTCTTAAAAAACTCTCAAATACCCTTAAAAAAACTCTGGACCCTTTGAAGACTAAAAAAAATTCTCATCTTTGTTCTTTTTTTTTCTTCTTTCTTAAACATTCTCATCTCAAAACCTCAGATTAAGCAATTATCATACATAGACACGATCTCAGATGTAAGGAATGAAGTAATATGGTTTGAATTGGAAAAGAAAAAACACAGGCAAAGCAAAAGGATTGAGAAATTGATCAAATCCTTTTATGTTTTTTGCTAATTTGATTGTCGACCCATGTTCTTTTTTTTTCCTTCAGATTTTTCATATTACTAGTCAACAATACGTCCGTTGCACGTGGTTTATACATATTTTTCTATTTTATTTAAGTTGTTAAAACTAAAAAGATTTATTTAGACTTGAAACTGAATTTTAATTAGTGATCTTTCAAATTTTATTTCATATTTATTAAATTTCATGTTGGATTTTATACATAAAGAAGTATAAAATTTAAGAGTGAAAGTAAGAGGAAGTGTAGTGAGAAAAGTTGAAGTTGTGGTTTGTGGGAAAGTGAAAAATTCACTTGTCCCACATTGGAAAGATCACAAATATAACATCACTTTATATATCCTACACTTGCACTTTGGGTTGGGTCCTTTGGGGTTCCACGGCAGAAGCCACGCAATGGGCTTCAGTTCCCCTGCGCGGCGCGCCTGTCCCGTCCGTCTTCTGGTCATCTTGATTAAATAATATTCTTTTTATTTAGAGAATATTTATTTAATTTCTTTTTGAATTTCAGAAAGTGTAACAGCAGGTATTAATGGTCTTTGCCGTTACCAACGACATTGATCCAAGTTCATTCGCGCCGGCGTAATTCGCCAACGTGTGTTTCATGGGCAACTGGTCAGTGGTTTAAAAAAAGCAGTTTATTCTGAATTTAATCCAGAATTAATTTTCTGTTTGGAGTTACAAATCCGTCTCCCTATAAATAGAGACGGATTCTTCACTCTCAAACCACCAAGAAATCAGTCAATATTTGATTTCTCAATTTCTTTCTTCTCTGTTCTTCGTTCTTCGTTTTTCTGTCCACTTTTTAAGAAGCTATTCTAGAGGGGTTCTGTCAGGTTCTTGAATCTCTGGTTGTTGTATTCAAGAACTCTCCATCGAATCCTGCCGAGTCGAATTGCCGACGAACCATAAACAACCTGAGCGGGGGAATATCGACTTGGGGCAACGGTTCCATGCTTTGGAGATTTTACAGTAACGTTATCCTTCAGTTTCTGTTTTGATTTAATTGTTATTACTGATCTGTTTGTTCTTGTAATCAATTGAGTATCAATATCAAAGTTCGATTATTGTTCAATTTCCATCTCTGTTCCAACAATCTGAAGTCGATATCATAGAATTTGTGAACATCTACGGATCGAACGACTCACCACTTGCTGAAATTGTCGCTACCCCTATAGTTGATGTTGTTGTTTTTGTGGTCTTTGCTTTTGCACATGAATCGCCATTGCATAAAACAGTGCACCAATTTTGACCAATAATGTTGTTGCGAATCTGGTACCTGCGGGCTCCAGGAGATGCTTACATTGCTGTAGCATTCCAGGACCAAAAATGACTCAAACGAATAGAACTCAATAGAATGAGTTAAATTATGTGTGACAGATTGTTGTCTCAATTTATCAATAGAAGGAAAGTTTAAGAAATACGTTTCACTATTTCTTCAAGAAAATTCGATAGTCTATCACTAAAGAAGGTTTAAGTTCAAAAGACACCTATCCTGATGCATAACTTAACCAGTGCTCTCAAAAGTGACAGAATTTTTTGTTTTCATGTTTTTTGGGTTAACTTACTTTCATATGGGGGATTGTTGGATTTTATACATAAAGAAGTATAAAATTTAAGAGTGAAAGTAAGAGGAAGTGTAGTGAGAAAAGTTGAAGTTGTGGTTTGTGGGAAAGTGAAAAATTCACTTGTCCCACGTTGGAAAGATCACAAATATAACATCACTGTATATATCCTACACTTGCACTTTGGGTTGGGCCCCTTGGGGTTCCACAGATTTTGCGAGGGTCGAGCACGCACCCAATGGGCTTCAGTCCACACGCGGGGGCGCCGTCGCGTCACGACCCAGCCCAACCTGGGCACCTAGTCCTGGGTTCGTCGAGCTGCGGGTCGTCATGTTGATTAAATAATATTCTTTTTATTTAGAGAATATTTATTTAATTTCTTTTTGAATTTCAGAAGTGTAACAAGGTATTAATGGTCTTTCTATAGGCGACATTGATCCGTGATCACCGCGTCGAACGCTTTGGATGACATTGAGTCGTTTCTGTCGCGGCGTGCTCGTTGGACAAGCGGTCATGTTCAAAGCAAGTTAATAGATTTAATCCCGAATTTAATCCAGAATTAATTTTCTGTTTGGGAGTTACAAATCCGTCTCCCTATAAATAGAGACGGATTCTTCACTCTCAAACCACCAAGAAATCAGTCAATATCTGATTTCTCAATTTCTCTCTTCTCCGTTCTTCGTTCTTCATTCTTCGTTTTTCTGTCCACTTTTTAAGAAGCTGTTCTAGAGGGGTTCTGCCAGGTTCTTGAATCTCTGGTTGTTGTATTCAAGAACTATCCATCGAATCCTGCCGAGCCGAATTACCGACGAACCACAAACAACCTGAGTGGGCAATATCGACTTCAGGACAACGACATATCCGTGCTTTGGAGATTTTACAATAACGTTATCCTTCAGTTTCTATTTTGATTTAATTATTATTACTGATCTGTTTGTTCTTGTAATCAGTTGAGTATCAATATCAAAGTTCAATTATTGTCCTATTTCCATCTCTGTTCCAACATTTCATTTATCAACAAAAAAAAGTTATTCTTAGTAACTGTGTGTTTAAAATTTGAAAACTTAAATTTGAAAACTATAAGTTTTTTTTATTTAGGGTTAAATGTACCAATGACCCCTGCATTTTCAGACTTTTTTAATTTATACCCATGTACTATCAATTTAGCTTTTTCCACCCCTACATTTGCTATTTTCCAATTTCTGTTAAAAAAAGTGTTAAAACTAACAGCTATTTTTTTTAATTCTTTTTAAAAATATTCAGGATATATGAAAAGACTTTTTGGTCCTTTTTCTTCATACTCCTATCTCTCACCTCCATTTCCATGGTAGACTAAGTCCATCCCATTGATTCAGACCAAGTTCATCCCACCGATTCATTTCTACACTTGCCGGATAAATCGCTAATTAGTTGGCATTGAATTTTGAATACTCAATATTTATTAGTAATGGAATATTTCCCATCTACTGAGTACTGTCATGGATTCCATCCATCAGGTACCAAAATCACAAATATACCTTATGAGAATCACTTCTCCCAAGAGAGTTTATGAGGAAATGGAAACGGAAGGAAGGGACACGGAAGACTTCGTTAATGGACGAGGAAACGGGCATCTAAGAGAGAATTGAATCTCTGTAAATGATGGTGGGTTTGAGATTTGAAACAAAAATGAAGGATATGGACCAGTGTATTTGAATGATAATGAATCAATCAAGAACATTGAATTTTTATTTTTATTTTCGATTATCTCTATCTCTCTCTTTATTTCACCTTGAAAAAACCCAGATATAAGAAATGGGAAAGAGGAAAATATGATTATTATTCCAATATGTTCAAAATGTGGCTTGGTTATACAATTGGTCCACCATCGAAATGGAGGTTAGAGAAACTAAAGAAGACATATAGGAGGATGAAGGAGGATTAAAAGGTCATTTCACATATATCCTAAATATTAAAAAAATTAAAATAAAACGGCTGTTAATTTTAACACTTTTTTTGACAGAAATTGGAAAATAGTAAGTGTAGGGGTGAAAAAAGCTAAATTGATAGTGTATAGGTGTAAATTGAAAAAGCTTGAAAGTGCAGGGGTCATTGATGCATTTAACCCTTTTATTTATTATAAAAAAGGTCAATTGACCCTATTAATTTAGTCATCTCTTTTTGAGGATTTTGAAGATGACATTTATAAAAAGGGTTAACCATCCAAATAGCCTTATTTGGTTTGAAATAAGAGTACATGGCCATGTGATGAAAAATTAGAGTAGATAGCCACATTTATTGCTTCAGGAGAGAGAAATATAGGAGAAATTACTCATCTACCCTTTGTGGTCTAAAAAGTAGCTGTCAACTCAAAGTCAAAGGTGGGTGCAAGGGAAAATGAAGTGGTGTTAGTTTTTATTTAATAATTACAATTTATGGTTCTTATTAGCATTTCCCCTCTTTTCTAATTTTTAATTTTCCCTCTCTTTTCACTTTCTTTCTTCTTCTTTCCTCTTCTTTCTTTCCAACCTTTGACATCATCTTTTTCCTTTTTTTTTTTCGTTTCTACTTTGAAAGAGTAAGCAATTTTTTATTTTTTTTAAGTTTTGGAGTTCCCCCCTCTTTTTTAGAGCATTTTCCATGTTTTTCCTTTTAAAGTTGTGTTTTTGTTCTTGTATGTGGCTATTAGTTTTTTCTTTTTCTTGCATATGGCTATTTTCATTTTTTTTTTTACTCTGAAAGAAAAACTTCAAAGTGGGAAGTTGTTGTTATTTGATTTTTGTTTTGTTTAAAAAAGTTGTGTTTTTTTATTGTTTTTTGTACAAAAGATCTATGTACTTTTGTTTGGCTGTGTTTTAAAGATCATCATATTCTTTTGTTTGTTCAACAAATATTTGTTGTTTTGTTTGTTTGTTTTCACAGATGGAAGATATAAAGGTACAGGGGGCGAAGTCTTCATCAGATCATGGAGACGAGTGTAAGATAGACACATGTATAATATGTACTACGTGTACTTGCTTTGATATCTGTAGTACTTACCATACCCGTCTTCATCAGATCATGGAGACGAGTGTAAGATAGACACATGTATAATATGTACTATGTGTACTTGTTTTGATATCTGTAGTACTTACCATACCTACTTTTCTTTGATCAGATACTAAGCACGATGGAGCCAAATAAATTAGGATGGTGCCAGATGTACATATTATTTGTACTATACGTATGGTATTTTGTACGTACTACGAAAAATCAAAGTTCGCCTAAAACGAGGTTTTTGACCCAATTTTCTAACTCCCCATTTTGAATACATCACATAATGTATCACGTGTATGATGTGTACCACGTGTCCTTATTATATACGTATTGTATAAACTGTCATTATTAGAGCAACTATAGTATGCCCAAATTACTGACATATGAAATTGAATTATATACAAATGTATCATGCGTATAATGTGTACCATATTATATACGTGTTGTGTAAAACGGCTATTATATGTACGGTGCGTTGCGTGAGTACAATGTGTATTACATGTACCCAATTTTATACGTATTGTGTAAAATAACAATACAACTAGAACACGGGGTCAAACCTCGGAACTTGGTATGGTATTTTGTACGTACTACAAAAAATCAAAGTTCGCCTGAAACGAGGTTTTTGACCCAATTTTCTAACTCCCCATTTTGAATACATCACATAATGTATCATGCGTATGGTGTGTACCACATGTCCTTATTATATATGTATTGTATAAACTGTCATTATTAGAGCAACTATAATATGCCCAAATTACTGACATATGAAATTGAATTATATACAAATGTATCATGTGTATAATGTGTACCATATTATATACGTGTTGTGTAAAACGACTATTATATGTACGGTGAGTTGTGTGAGTATAATGCGTATTACATGTACCCTATTTTATACGTATCATTTAAAATAGCAATACAACTAGAACACGGGGTCAAACCTCGGAACTTGATAGGATAACAACATTAATTTGTTCCAATGAAAACACGACCAAGTATTACATTTCATTATTCATGTTTAACATTTGTTTCGGACCGAACTATACATATTACTTATTATACTACTGAAAAAAAATGTATATATATTGTACCAATCGAACTTTTTTTCTATAAAAATTTAATTATAAACATTAATAAAACATGAATACTAAAATTACAAAGTAATAATCAGGAAACAAACCATTAAAAATTATGGAAATTATAGGAAATTTCATTAAAATAAAGTGTACAATATTACTTTCAAAGAATATTCCTCAGCATGCGGAATCTATGGTTTGTAACAGTGTAAACGCAAAATAATAAATAAATAGGAGTTTTAGAAAGGGATGAAATGAATTTTCAAAAACAAAAATATGAATGTAGTTGAAAATGAAATGATATATTAAAAAAACATATATGAAAAAGGGGGATATAAAAAAAACATATATGAAATAAGAATGTGACTGAAAAAATATAATATAACATATAACATATTATTTACTTAAGAAAAAGAGGAAAATAAAAAAAATTAAAAAAATAATGGGGTAGCGTGAAGCTTCTTAAAGAAGCTTACCAATTACCTTGGAAAAAGTGATTGACACGTTTTTCTTAAAATTAATTTATTCCAACTACTACATCATTTCCCACACAATAAATGATTGCACTTCAAGGGTAAATTAGGTATGAAAATAAGGTAAAAATATCTAAGTGGCTATCTACTCTAAAATATACAATGGTGGCTATGTACTCAAATGAAGGACTAAAAAGTGGCTATCTACATGATTATCTTTTATAAAAAATACTAAGAGACAAGTAAGAGTTGGTATAAACTGTAAGACAAATAACAATTAACAATCCCAAATTACATATTTAAAAAATAGAACAAAAAAAAATTGATTGAGAAGATACATCTATCTGGATACTTTCATTCGAGCCAACTTGGAGTTTCTTCTAACCTAACATCAACTATTTTTGCTTCTTTCTTCTTCAATGCACCCTAGAGGTTTATTATTTCCTCTTATTTGTTTTCTCAAACCTTAGAAGAATATTTCATTGTAAAAGATAATTTCCTCTATAGTTTGAGGAATTGAAGTTATGGGAATTTTCTACCTATATTAAGTCTAGAACATGATTCTTTTAAGGCGAGGCCTACATCTTCTCCTCGAATTTTGTCCACGGCTTCTTCTTCTTGGTTATGGTTTTTAGAATGTTGCCAGGGTGTCTTCCAAACAGACCCTCCCTCCCTGTAATGGCAGATGAAACAAAGGTATAAATTCTCATGTCGTGGCAATGGAGTAGAAGAAATTAAATGGATTGAAATAAAAAATAAAAAATTTTAGTTTGTCTAAGATTTTGTGATATGAATTTTCTTTCCATTATTGTAGCTCAAAAGGCAATGAAAATTAAAATATAAAGGCCGAAATTTGTAGTTTATGTAGTTGGCAAATACTTGCATGTGAAGGAATGGCAACAGATGGAAAATGTTATTGGCCAAAATGCCAGAGTATATAAGAGATGAAAAATAGTGTATCCATCGTCTTCTAATAAGTTCACTTTCAAAATTTGTATTTGATCCTCACTACGACTATTTTTCTCTTATACATTCACTCTACCTTCGAATGTGATTGATTGGAATACATTCTTCCTAACAACATTTCTTTATAATTTTAATTTTGATCTAAAACAAATTGATTGTTCGTATTTGGAATAAATCGATTTTCTAAGAGATAGAGTGTATGTATATTTATTGTGGTAACTTTAATAATATTTCTAATTAGTTTAGTTTAATAATTAAATAGATTTGTTTTTTAAATATGATATAAAAATAATAAAATCATTGCAAAGTTAAAAGTTCAAAATATATGATAAAATAATAAATTAGTTGTTGATTAACAAAAAAAGAAAAATCATATACATGCACCCAATTATCTTCAAATAAATTTAGATGACTCTACATAATTTATTAAAAAAAATTAATATATTAAAAAAATAGGGTAAAGTACTCATTTGGTCCATGAGTTTTGGAGCGTGTCTATTTGGTCCTCACATTTTCAATTTGTGTCTAAGTGGTTTCTAAGTTTTGGATATTGTGTTTTTTTGATCCATGCGTTTTCAATTTGTGTCTATTTGTTCCCCGAGTTTTAAATATTGTGTCTATGTGGTCCTTGAGTTTTCAATTTGTGTTTAAATAGTCCCAGGATTATTAGAAATAAGTTTAATTGTTCCTTAATTTGTTAGCTCATTAACATAATATTGACTTAACGGTGATATAAAATGTTTAATTGACCAAAATACTGACATTAGATTAATTATTATGTCAAATTTTAGGCCTAGATTGATGAAAGATTTAAAATAATATTTAATCTTATCTTTGTATTTTGACCAATTAAACATGTTATGTCAGCGTTAAGTCAATAATATGGTAAAAAGTTAACGAATATGTTAAATTAAGAACCAATTAAACTTATATCTAATAGTTCTTGAAAATCTACAGACCAAATAGACACAATATCCAAAACTCGGGGCTCATATATACACAAATTGAAAACACAGGGACCAAATAGACACAACATCCAAAACTCAGGGATCACTTAGATACAAATTGAAAACACAGAGACTAAATAGACACGAACTCCAAAATTCAGGGACTAAATGGGTACTTTACCTAAAAAATTCATTAAGTTGATGAATGAACATCATTTCCAAGAAGTCACAAATTTGCATACGTACATTTTTTTGGTTACATGAAAAGTTTTTTTTTTTTAATTTTTACTTATTTAATATAATTAAATAAATTATTATAAAATTGTATATTACATATTAAATAAGGGCAAAAGGGAGAATAAAAGAATTTCTCCCCTTAAGCCCCTTTTAGAAGTAGTATAGATGATTGGTACTAATCGCGACTTATGATTGGGACCAATCACAATCGATATCAATCGTAGGCCACGATTGCTACCAATGGCAGGTCATAATTAGGGATGGTAAAATTCCCCAGGCCCCGACCCTATAAGGACGGGGAATCCCCATTTTATTAAGGTTGATTTCTTATAGGGTATGGGGATGGGAATACATTCCCCCGCCCCACCCCCGAACCCGATATTTTAATAACATCTTATGTATTTTTTATGTATTTTGTTTACTTTTATTTTTTTTATTAAAAAAATATATATAATATGGTTATATTAACTAAAAAATTATAAAATGTTTAGTATTACGTTTTCTTTTTGTCCTAAAAATGTATATTTTAAATATATATTTTATTTTTATATTTCTTTTTAAATAATAATTAAAATATAAAATGGGGAATTTCCCTTAGGGTAACCCGATCCCCGAACCCTCCCCCGATTTTTTAATTAGAGGATAGGGTAGGGTATGGAAATTAAAAATACGCGCGGGTTAGGGGATGAGAAGTGTATCCCCGACCCCGCCCCTCTCCTTTGTCATCCCTAATCACAATTGGTACCAATCGTTACTTAAATTCTTAAAAGAAAAGAAAAGAAAATAATCTAGGCAAAAACATATGTCTCTTACTTCATCTTTCAAATTCATCAAAATCCAAATCTGGCAGTGACATTTTAATTTCCATAATTTTTTTTATCTCTACGTTATGTAATATGACTATTGAATTATCTATTGTTTATTTATTTTTTAAACAAATTAATAATGATTGTATAATATTGAATGATCATTAAATTTCAATTGCAAGTGTTATCCATTTTAGATATAGGTTTGACAGGGGATGTTAAGACAACACATTAATAAGCTTTTGAAATATAGTTACAAGTTGTTAGGAGTTGTTATAATCAGTTTGTAATTAGTTAAAGCAAGTTGTAATGTATGTGTTTATTATCTTTTCAATACATTTACTATATAAGTAAGATGTATCAGATCATCAATCAATAATAAGAAATCTCAATGATCAATCTCTCTTCCTTTCTCTTTCTATCAGAAAAGGCAGATAAAGATAATGAGACCTCTCTATTTTCATTTACTTTATTTATTATAACCATACTTTTGAAAGGGAAAAAATTACAATTTTGTAGTTTTTCTTTCCATTTTTGAAAAACCATAGAAGATAGAGGTTTGGTGAAAACATTTGCCATTTGAGCTGAGGCAGGGAGATGACGAACTGAAACACTTCATTGTTGAACCTAATCACACACAAAGTATATATCAAGCTCCACATATTTGGTACGTGAATGAAGAACAGGGTTCTCACTTAAATGGACAACACTTAAATTGTTACACCATATAATTAGAATTGAAGATTGTAAACACATAATTCCTCAAGTAAAGATTTAATCCACAAAAGTTCAGCTGATACATTGGCCAAACCCATATACTCTACTTCAGTGCCGCTGCAAGAGATAGTGTGTTGTTTCTTTGAGCTCCATGAGAAGAGATTACCTCCAAAATATATACAAATTCCAGATATTGATCTTCTATTATCAGGGTCAGACGCCAAGTCAGCATCAACAAAGGCTTGAAGATCAAATTTTGAAGGTCTAGACAGTAGCAAGCCATAAGTCAGTGTGCACTGATGTATCTCAAAATTCGCTTAATTGCTTTCTGCATAAATTGGCAAATGTTGTTGATAGAATAGGCAATCTTAAGACGTGTGATTGTTGCATACTGGAGTGCTCCTACTGTACTTCTATATGCATGTGGGTCTGGTAAAGAATTCCATTATCTGGCAGACATAATTGTATTACTAATCATAAGAGCGGCTATAGAATTGGATTGTTGCATATTTATTCTTTCTAACAGATCAATAAAGTATTTTTGTTGAGATAAAAATATGCCACCAGCAAATAGTATATGAGACTTTAATTCCCAGAAAATAACTCAGTTGTCCAAGGTTTTTTAAAGCAAAAGATTGATTGAGGCTAGCAATTAATTCATTTATTAACACCTAAGAACTCCCTGTGATGATAATATCATCCACATAAACTAGGATAAAAATGCAAGAGTCAGATGTGTAATGATAGAAAAGAGAATGATCACCTTTTGAACACTTGAAATTGACAAAAAAAAAATAGGAATTGGCTGAGTCTGTCAAACCAGACTCTTGGAGCTTTCTTTAACCCATATATGGATTTATTAATTTTGCATACCAAAGGCCGAGGAGAAGAATTGACCAGAAACCTAGATGGTTGTTTGATAACTCCCTAAAAAGGAGTTATTAGCATACCCTAAAGTGGATAAATCTAAGAAGAACATGAGTAATTTAGTATTAATAGCTTTGATTTAGTTGAATTTAATGAAAGTTAGAAAAATCTTCTCCTTTTTGGTAATTCTTGCAGTTCTGTAAATAAGCTTTAAATATTAGCTCTTTTTTTTTATCTAGTTATGCTGCATTAACCTTTTTGATTGAGTTGCTTGAATTCATCTTTTTGAGTTAAGAATGCTCTCAAACTAGATCAACCTTAGTGTAAGAAGCGTTGTTGCTGAGGCATCTAGAACATCAAGGCTTTTTAGATATTTTGTTGATGACAGCTGTGTTTAACAAGACTAGAAGCCATCACTGTCTGCTACAATGATCCGTGCATGTTGACGCTATCTGCCAACCGGAAAAGCTTCTAAAGTGTTCCTTTTTGGCGGGAAAAAACTCTAGCAAAAGTTTGATATATAAGCTTTCCCTCGCAATGAACCAGAGAGTGGAGACGAAGACGAAAAGAACAACGAGGAAGAAAGAGTGCAAGTTTTCATATTGTAATAGCTTAACAGTTGTATTTTCTTTTCTTCAAACATGAATAGCTTTACTTTTGACATGTATAACTCTTAGCTTCGATGAGCTAAAGGCCTTTGTGGTGTTGTGCTATGAGGTCAGGGTTGGAGATAACAACATGATAAGGGAGATCATGAATACATAATCTATTTTGTGATATTGTTGCTCTTCATTTTTATCTTCTTTTAAAGCTAAGTGAGAACATAGTTAGAAGAGTCTATCCTTATATTGAGAAATATTAGGGTTAGCATTTTAAATAGTTCAAGCTTATGATCTCAGTTTAGAGATAAATCAAAATCATAGGTGAACTAATATTTAAAAGAAAGTTAACGGAAGTAGGAGCAATATTTGAGTGTGAGCATTTAGAGATAAAGCTTTCATTGAAATACTACATTGATAAATATTTGAGAGAATGGAAACACTTCTTCTTGTAACCTAATTCGAATACCTTGAACAAAATTGGTTATATACTCAGAAATCTCCAAGTGGTTTAAGCTAAGAAATTCCATCTCTCCTCCCTTGCACGACATTCATTATTATCTTCAATCTACACTTCGTGATAAATCCATTTATTTTCTTTCATTAGTTATTTTGCAATCAGTTCATTTAACATCCTTCTTTGTCATTGAGAAATTACATTTAGTTACACAACTATCCTCATCGAACATGATACTCACTCATCACTACTATTACTTGTTGACCATGTGTACTTGCATGCCACCCTTCACCATCTAGTTTAATCACCATTTTCACCAACAAGTTTTTGGCGCCGTTGTCGGGGATAGTTTTTGCAACTGGTGTATTTTCATTCACTCACAAAGTTTTATTGCCAAAGTTACTGTTTTTTCTTTGTATGTTGTTTTACCTGATTTACTTTTATGAGTGTTGAAGGAAGTGTTTAGTCAGAAGAAGAAGAACGTTACCCATATGATCCGGATATAGAGCGAACATTTTGAAGAAGAAGGACTAAACAACCAAGCCAAGAAGCGGATATAAGACAATAATATACCACAAGCACAAATTTTGGAATAGGAGCATGCGAACCACAACGAGAAAGAGAAGAAGTTTTACAAGAAATACAATATGTTGAAGATAAGCACCGAGTCATGCGCGATTTTGCTCGCCCTAATTTTGAAGGATTGGGACCTACGATTACATGACCCAATTTGGATACAGATAGATTCAAGTTTAAGCCGGTGATGCTCTTAATGCTTAACTCAATCAGACAGTTTGGAAAGGAGGAGCACATGAAGATCCTCACAACCACATCAGATTATATTTGCAATTGTGCAGCTCATTTAAGATGCTTGGTGTACCAGATGAGACCTTTCGACTTTCTTTGTTCACGTACTCACTTAAAGGAAAAACCAACGCATGGTTGCTGTCAATGGACACTGATTCGATTCATTGTTGGGCATATTTGGTTGATAAATTTCTCACAAAATATTTTCCTCCAACTAAAGCATCTCAAATTCGGATGGGCCTTAAAAATTTTGTTCAGAATGGGAATGAGACACTTGCTGACGCATGGGAAAGGTGGAAAGAGACGATGAGGCATTGTCCACAGCATGGAATGCCTGGTTGGCTTCAAATTGAAACATTTTATAAGGGTTGGATGCCAATAGTAGATTGATTATCGATTTTGCATCGAATAGAACCATAATATCAAAATCCTACGAAGAAGCTCAAGACATTTTGGAAGGGATAGTCTACAATAGTTACCAATGGCCCGAGCACATATTCGAGGGGGGTCACAATAGAGGAAGCTGCGGGGGGGGCTTAAGGTGCGACGACACAACAAATGGCAAACATGTTCATGAAGAACTTAAATGCATCGATGGGAAATGCAAACCTAATAGTAAATCAAAGACGGGGGGGGGGGGGGAGGGGGGGCAATCACTTCATTCTAACGCACTGGGTCTTGGTGTAACAAGGAGGGCATCCAATGGAACGTTAGCAAAACCGAAAAATTAACTAACTTACATTCAAAAAAATTACTTGGTTGGCGTACGGGGGGGTTATCATCAAACTTTTCCTGGAAAGCAGAATAAGGGGGAGCGGTCAGAGGGGGGGACCGCGCCGATGCACCAAAGACGACCAATGAATGGCAAATCAAGGAAGCTAAAATACCTATCCATAACGAGGACCTACAACCGATCACAAGAACCAATGATGAATCATGGATTTAGTTGATAAATTTCTCACAAAATATTTTCCTCCAACTAAAGCGATCTAAGGAACCAAATGGGTCAATTGGCATGGGCCATAAACCCCCCCCCCCAAAAACCCTGCCAGATGACATTGTCAAAGCCTATAATGCAAATGCGGGATTGAAGAGTAAATGCAATGCAATTACAACTGAAAAATGGGAAAACTCTTTTTGGAGAAGGCCTCCAAAAAAGAACCCACCAAAAGAAAAAGAGGTCCTAGTCATTATAGAACAAAGTAGAGGGCAAGTGAAGTCATATGTCCCAAAGTAGATTTTATCCAATCCTCAAAGATTTGTTAGACAAGAACGATGCCCAATTCAAAAAGTTTCTTAATTATTAAGCAATTGGACATTCCATTGTTAGCTGGAACAAATGCCAAACTATGGATTTTTATAAGAAAAAGGACTTTGGAATGAAGTTGCAAAACAAATGCCAAACATGACAATGACGAGTCGTTTTCAACAAAACATACCACCTAAGCGTAAGATTCAACATTTTTAATTCCTTGATCAATTGGCAACACCTACTGTGGGAGAGCCTTATGTGATTTGGGTGCTAGAATCAATCTGATGCCACTATCCATCTTTAAGAAATTGGGAGTTATAAATCCAACTTTGACTTGAAGATAAAGCAATGCCCGAAGGAAAAATAGAGGATGTCCTAGTTCAAGTAGACAAGTTCATATTTCCCGTAGATTTTATCATCGTAGATTTTGAGGCAGATCGTGAAGTACCAATTTTGCTTGGTCATCCATTTTTAGCTACAGGGAGGACTTTGGTTGATGTTCAAAAAGGAGAATTAACAATGAGAGTCAACGATCAGGAGGAAGTAACTTTTAACATTTTTCATTCCTTGAAATTTTCTAACCATGTAGAGAACTGTTCTATTATTGATGTTATAGATCCAGCTGTCATAAAGCAATGGAAAAAAGAATATGCTAAAGACCAGAGACTGGGATGCCATATCACAGAGGGAGAGGATTGGGAAGAAAGTTCAACGCCAACCCTTGATGAGGAAGACTCTCAATCTCATCCGGTCTATGACATCCTTATTCAGAAACTATCAACGGAAGAACCTCCTGGGTTAGAACTGAAGATCTTACCCTATCATCTCAAATACGAATTTCTAGGAGACAACAAGACCATGTTAGTCATCATAAATTCCAAATTGGCACTGGAGAATGAAGCTCAACTTCTGCAAGTATTACTAAAGTTCAAAACTGCCCTAGGATGGACCATTTCGGACATAAAAAGGGATTAGTCCAACTATCTGTATGCACAAAATCATGTTGGAAGACGATGCCTTTCATTCTATAGAACAACAAAGACGATTGAATCCTACCATGAAGGATGTTGTTAAGAAAGAAATAATCAAATGACTGGATGCAGAGACCATTTACCCCATTTCTGACAGCAGATAGGTGAGTCCAGTGCAATGTGTTCCAAAAAAGGGGGAATGACGGTAAAAGCTAATGTAAATAATGAGTTGGTACCACAACGCACAATTAGCGGATGGAGAGTATGTGTGGACTCTCGGCGATTGAACAAGGCAACACGAAAAGACCATTTTCCGCTTCCTTTCTTAGATCATATGCTAAATAGACTAGCAGGCAAGAAAACTCAACTAGTACTTAACTGGGAGAAATGTCATTTCATGGTACAAGAAGGGATTGTCTTAGGACATAAAATTTCTAAAGAAGGAATAAATGTTGATAAAGCGAAAGTGGAGGTGATTGAAGGAATGGATCCACCTACAAATGTGAAGAGCATCAGAAGCTTTCTAGGGCATGGTGGATTTTATAAAAGATTCATCAAGGACTTTTCCAAAATAACAAAGCCTTTATGCTCGTTATTAGAGCGTAACACACCATTTGTGATGAATGACACTTGTGTAACAACTTTCCAGTTTCTTAAGACAACACTTATCCAAGCCCCCATTGTAATCCCACCCAATTGGACGCTCCCCTTTGAACTCATGTGTGATGGCAGTGATTTCGCCGTATGAGATTTCCTAGGACAGAAGAAAGGAAGAGATTTTCATGCCATTTATTATGCAAGCAGAACTTTGAATGATGCACAGAAAAATTACACCACAACTGAAAAAGAGTTTTTGGCAATTGTGTTTGCCTTATAAAAATTTCGGTCATATCTCTTAGGAACAAAGATCATTGTTCACAGTGACCATGCTGCTTTGAAATACTTGTTGACAAAGGAGGCTAAACCACGCCTCTTGTGATGGGTTTTGCTACTTCAAGAATTCAATTTAAAAATCCGAGATCGAAAGGGTGTGGAGAATCAAGTTGTAAATCATATATCTGGATTGGAATTTTTGAAAGAATGATACACAGGAATGGAAATAAGTGCTACTTTCCCTGACGAACAATTACTTGGTGTACGCGACATTCAATGCCTTGGTACATTGATTTTGCTAATTATGTGGTTAGCATGAAGCAACTCTCTTCCATGTCATGGCAACAATTAAAAATATTCCTGCATCAAGCAAAATTTTACATCTGGGATGAGTCGTTTCTATATAAATGATGTGAGGACCAATTATTAAGGCGATGTGTAGCAGATGAAAAAGTGCAATCAATTCTGTTCCAATGTCATAGCTCGCCATATGGAGGTCACTTTGGAGGGGTTCGAATAGCTGCAAAGGTACTACAAAGTGGGTTGTATTGGCCCACCTTGTTCAAAGACGCAAAAAAAATCACTTAGCAATGTGATAGCTGCCAGCGAACAGGAAATCTTTCCCAAAGGCATGAGATGCCACTAAATAACATATCGGAAGTGGAACTTTTTAATATGTGGGGGATTGACTTCATGGGCCCATTACCACATTCTTTTGGAAATTTGTACATCTTGGTCGTTATTGACTACGTGTCAAAATGGGTTGAAGTTGTTAGCCTCCCTACAAAAGATTCCAAAGCAGTAATCAAATTTTTGAAGAAAAATATTTTCTCCCGTTTTGGAATACCGCGAGCTTTGATCAGTGATGAGGGGACATATTTTTGCAAGAAGTTGTTGGAGGGAATCCTTGCCAAGTATGGAGTAAGGCATATGATAGCCACATCTTACCATCCTTAGTGCAATGGTCAAGCTGAAGTCTCAAATCGTGAGATAAAGAGAATTCTAGAAAAAGTGATCCACCCAAACAGGAAGGATTGGATAGAAAGATTGGATGATTCTTTATGGGCATATCGTACAACCTTCAAGACACCCTTAGGCACGTCTCCTTACTAAGTGGTTTTTGGAAAAGCTTGCCATTTACCCTTGGAAATGGAGTATAAAGCATTTTGGGCCTTGGAAGCTCTAAATTTCAACATGCAAAAGGCGAGAGACAAACAATGTTTTGAGTTGTTGGAATTAGAAGAGTTTAGATACCAAGCTAATGAAAATTCCAAGATTTTTAAAGAAAAGACAAAGAAATGGCATGACAAGAAGATATTACACATGGATTTCAAAGAGGGAGATAGAGTATTGCTCTACAATTCTCGATTATAGTTGTTCCCAAGCAAATTAAAATCTAAATGGTCTAGACCTTTCGCTGCTGCAAGAGTTTTTCCTTATGGAGCAGTAGAACTCTTTGGAAATGAATCAACAAGCACTTTCAAAGTTAATGCACA
The DNA here is from genome assembly GCA_028015215.1 of Gynostemma pentaphyllum. Taxonomy (NCBI): domain Eukaryota; kingdom Viridiplantae; phylum Streptophyta; class Magnoliopsida; order Cucurbitales; family Cucurbitaceae; genus Gynostemma; species Gynostemma pentaphyllum. Next base: position 8,849,794 of record CM051345.1, on the reverse strand, counting down.
ACGAATCAAGCTTTACTAGGGCAAAGGAGTGGATAGACAGAAGCTATCCATTCCTCTTTCTGACCCTTAAGTATATTTTTATCCGCAACAGCAAGACGATATTTATTTCCATCTAATCAAACTATTTCCTTGTTGGTTGTGGCAAGTGTTGCATTTAAATTTCTTTTATTATTGAATTCATGAATATTCGTTCTACCCCACCTCATTTCACTCATTCATTTTGCTCTTGTATTTTATGCATTTATTTCTTTATCTAGTTTAGTTTTTATCTTTTCTCTCTAATGATTGCATGCACGCACCGCACACGTGTCTTACAGTTCAAAGACTTTCAATCTTCTCGATTTTTCTAAACTCTAACTTAAGGGCATTTAAGTCTTTTATTGTGCAGTAATTAACTGCAGAGTACTGCATCTTCAACGTTATCAAGGCACACGTACAGTAGCATCTCTTCACCCTGCCAGCTTTGCATTTTTCATTTACCTTTCCCTCTCCAATTATAAAATCCCCCTTTTTTCCCCTTCTTTTTCACCGCGCCTTTCTATTTCTCAATCTTACTTCCTTCCAAACCCTAACCCTACCTTTTCTTCTTTCCTACCTTAATGGTCATGACAAGAAAGCAAGTAGATCTCTCTACCCCATGCAAGAGATCTACTCGTATGGTTGAAGCTTCTAGCAGCCGTGTATCCAAAGGCAAGGGCATCGCTTTCAACAATCTCATTCACCTTGACAATGCCTTTGACACAAATGAATCCGATCATGATGTAGAAGATGAAGTTGCTGCCTTAGCCAACAGATAGAAACAATACACTTTTACTCTCCCCGGGTAGATCAAGTGTATCAAAAGGTGTTTAAATATTGTGAGATCATGCAGAAACGAAGATTTGAAATGACTGACAAAGTTTCATGGGGTTTTCCTAGTTATATTACTAAACCTATTGAGACACTGCACTTGAAGAAGTTTGCAAGACACCCTGACAAACACCCAGTTCTTACTCTTACAAAAGAATTTTACGTAAACTTCGGCGATCACAACGAGTATTTTATTAAAGTCCATGGTAAAACGGTTGATTTCTCTCCAGAATCCATTAACTATTTCTATGTTATTCCAGATTAAGGTGATTACTTTGCTGATCATGTGGAAATACTGACACCGAAATTCCTGGACATGATTCTTCACCACTTAGGGCACCCAAGAGCTCAGTGGTTGATATCCACTCAAAGCATCTATACTGTCAAACGAGCCCACTTGAAGCCTATGTCTAGAATTTGGTTGATCTACCTTTTCACGCGTGTTATGCCAACCACACACAAAACCACTATAAGTGTAGAACGTATGATATTGCTTTACTGTGTGATGACTGGCAAACTTGTGAACTTTGGGCAGATCATTACGAGAGAGATGGAGAAATGTTCCGAGAATGCTGCTTCTTCCCTGAAGACTAGTCTGTGTGAGTGCGCTGCTGTAGTGTTTGACAACAGAGATGAAGTGAAGAATTTGAGTGGTGTGATTGATTGTGACTTACCAAAAGATTCACCTTATGTGGACTTACCAAAAGACCCACAATACTGTGTTAGAAGACACTCTCTCAGCTCACCAAATAAACTCGCCACTTACCTTCCCTAAATTTCCTACCTCTATCTTAGGAGAGTATGATTTCTTCCCTGAAGACTCTACTTAATCTGCAGATGAATAAACAGCTGCGAAACCTGAATCAAATGTAAAGTTGGAAGAGGTAGCGGAGATTGAAAGGGAGGAAGAACCGTTTATTTAATATGAGCCATGGAGATAAGCCAATGAGAGAGCTTTAGATGAGCTTGGAGTGATCAATGAAGAAGATTGGGACAGTGATCACGAGTCTGACATGGATTATGAGTATAACAGCCTTGAAGAGGAACTAAAAAATGCTCGCATTGATGATTATGAAATGTATATTTCTGATGAGGAGCTGATTTGCAAATAGTCAATGCTGGAGTTAGTCAATTTATTTTGAGGCTATTCTTTCTTCTTTATATGTTATGTTTTTAATCTCTTTGTTTTATGAATTATGTGATAAGTTGTGAGGGCACAACTTGTTTAAGTTTGGGGAAGGAGGATTGATAGTCTCCATTTTACTTTTGCTGCTACTTTTTTTTCTCCCACTTGTAAAATCCAAATCTTTAAAGTTTTAAATACAACCTTTAATCTTGTCTATTTCTTTATCTTTTCAATTATTTTTTTTAAAAAAAGCCTATATTTTGAAATTGAAATGAAAAATAATCTTTTGTAGAATTTTGTAAAGCATTTGTATATAATTGCAGTTTAACCTTTCTTTTTTGTTGCTGCTATCTTTAAGTTGTTAGGTTATTTTAGGATTTGTTAGATGAGGCAAGTTAGTTTCTGTTGCTTCATTAAAGGAGTAAAACCCAAGTCAAGCGCATGTAGGGTTACAAATCTTCAATACTTACCAATGTTCTTTAATTGTTTCTTAAGCAAACTGATCTAGCTAGTCAAGAGAATTTGAGAACATCTTTCCTTAGCTAAATTTTTTTTCTAGGCAAGCACCTCTTCTTTTACTTTAGCCAAGTGCAAAGTCCTTTCTTTGAAACCCTTGTATAGAGCCAAAGTGAATAAAAAGGAAATAAGTTTGGGGTGGCATAGCCACCAGTCCTTTTGCAAAGCCAATATTTCCAATTCCCTTAGAAAAGCAAAAGCTTGTTCCCAAATTGTACATAGTGCACTAAAAAAAATCAGAAAATGGGATGGGAAAATTTAGTCACTCCTCTTCTATAGGAATGAGTGAGCCCATAAGGCAAGTCACTAGGTGAAGGTGACTAGGAAGTCACATAACTAAGTTACTTCTAACCAAAAAAATTTGAAAAATAAAAGAAAATATAGGAAAAGTAATAAAGCTCTTAGTATTACAAGGCAGAAGATAGTTTTTTGTTCCTTGCTAAGCAGAGGATAGAGAAGTAAGTTAAGGAAAAGCTAAGATTAGAAAAAGAGTTCCAAGATAACTATCTTGATAGGCAGTCAAAAGTTGAAAAGACATAAAGATATTGGGTGCACACACTGTCACCATTGAGACTTGTTTGCCCTTTGTAAGTTTGGTAAAGTCTTGACTATGTTATGAAGCAATAAAAGCATGTTGATAGCAATTCCTCAACCTAAGCCTTTTTTAAGATTTGCAGTTGTACATTCTTTTAACCTAAAGCATTACTCGAGGGCGAGCAATGATTCAAGTTTGGGGGTGTGATAACTCCCTAAAAAGGAGTTATTACCCTAAAGTGGGTAAATCTAAGAAGAACATGAGTAATTTAGTATTAATAGCTTTGATTTAGTTGAATTTAAATAAAGTTAGAATAGTCTTCTCCTTTTTGGTAATTCTTGCAATTCTGTAAATAAGTTTTAAATATTAGCTATTTTCTTGATCTATTTATACTGCATTAATCCTTTTGATTGAGTTGCTTGAATTCAGCTTTTTGAGCTAAGAATACCCTTGCACAACATCCATCATTATCTTCGATCTACACTTCGTGATAGATCCATTGATTTGCTTTCATTAGTTATTTTGCAATCAGTTCATTTAACATCATTCTTTATCATTGAGAAATTACATTTAGCTACACAACTATTCTCGTGGGACACGACTCTCACTCACCACTACTATTACTTGTTGACCATGTACACTTGCATGTCACCCTTCACCATCTAGTTTAATCACCATTTTCACCAACATTGTTCCATTAGAACTTCTTCTTGAAGAATGCCATGTAAAAATGCATTGTTTATGTCCAATTGTCTGATTTTCCAAGACTGAGCTAGAGCCATGTTGAGTATAGTCTGGATAGTAGCTGGTTTTATAACAGGGCTGAAAGTTTCAGTGTAATCAAGATCAACTTGTTGATGAAACCCCTTGGCTACCAATCTTAGTTTGTATCTAGCAATAGTAGAATCAGAATTCCTCTTGATATTGTAAACCCATTTTCATCCAATTACCTTTTTGTCATGAGGTCTAGGTATTATAGTCCATGTATTGTTTTTTACTAAGGCATCATATTCAAACTGCATTGCCTTTTTCCAGTTCTCAGATTTTAAAGCTTTCATTACTGATGTTGGCTCTTGACTGTCTAAATCAATAGTTAACAATAATTTTGGTTTCCAAATTCCATTCTTAGGTCTTGTTGTCATGGAATGATTCTTTGTAATAGAAGTAGTTTTCTTCAATGGAGTGTCATGAATAGGAATAGAATTGTGCTCAGTGGCAGTAGGTGGAATAGAAACAGATGAGACTATTTCATTCTGACAACTGCTAGTATTAGGAATTGAATCTGCCAATTGTTGTGAGAAGGATGAAGAGCTAGAGGTTAATATTGGATTAGTCTACATAGATGTGGTTGGAAACTGATGGGAAATAACAGGTATAAAAGCTAAAGGAACAGTAGACAGGACTTTAGTAGTTGGAAGACTGATATTTGCAAATGGAAAAGAGGACTCATCAAATATAACATGTCTTGAAATATATATTCTGCCATTTGAAAACAAGCATTTATAACCATGATGTTTATAGCTATACCCTAAAAATGTACATTTGGAGGACTTATATTGTAGTTTATGACTATTGTAAGGTCTAAGGTAGGGATAACAAGAACAACCAAAAGTTTTAAGAAAAGAATAGTTTGGTTGTTTATAAAACAATTTCTCTAGAGGTGAAATGTGATGAAGAACATGTTGGTAGTCGAATGATTACATAGACTGTTGTTGCAAAGACATCATCCCAAAAAGACACAAGTAATGAAGCTTGAGCAAGAAGTGCTAAACATGTTTCAACAATATGTCTGCTTTTTCTCTCTATTATACCATTATGTTCAGAGGTGTGGGGGCAAGAAAGTCTGTGGGTGGTTCCATGTGTTTTAAGGAAAGAAGGTAAAGTTCTAAATTCCCCACCCCAATCTGTTTGTAAAGAAAGTAGACTGGTTTGAAGAGACTTTTCTTATTGGGATTTGAAAGTGAGAAAAGTTTTATATGCATCAGCCTTTGATTGAAGAAAATAGATCCATGTGTGCCTTGAAAAAGAATCAACAAAAGACATATAGTATTTGTAGCCATTATGAGAAATAGTGTGTACATGACCCCATTGATCAGATTCTACAAGTTAAAAAGGAGTAGTGTAGACAGTGTTTGATTGAGTAAAAGGTATTTTGTGACTTTTTGCAATTTGGCAAGAATGACATAAACGCCATTCCTTCTTTCTTTGTGTCCTGAATCTTTGTTTTGAACTCCATTACTTTCGCCATATTTCTATTTAAGAAAAGATCAGAGATACTATTCCATACTTCTTTTGTTGTTGTACAATTCGTAACTTCAGACAAGATTTCTTCATTCATAGATCCTATCATCTACAAAGAAAGCAATTTATCTTGCTTCTTCCAAAAACTATATTCTGGATTGATAGTCATTGTTGTTGTATTTCCAGTACCATATCTAATATATTTCTCTAGTTGTTGATTATCTTCTTCAATGGACTTCTCAAGGCAATGACCTTCAATGGCTGTTTCTACTTGAAATTCCACAGTAGAAAGTTGTTATCATACAATTTAACAATTGATGATTTATTTCTTAGATATACTAGCTTCATTTATTGATTCTGAGAATCCGTTGCTACATTAGATTGATTTCTCCATTACTGCTGAAGAAGACCCCATTAGAGCACACTTTGAGGCTTTTTCCTCAGGATCTTATTTGGCTGTGAGTCTATTACTCTGATACCATATGAAGTTTCTGATAGAGAGGAGAGAGATGGATCATTGAAAAGAATTCTTATTATTGATTGATGATATGATACATCTTACTTATATGGTAAGTGTATTAAAAAGATAATAAACACATGCATTACAGCTTGTTTTAACTAATTATAAACTGATCATAACAACTTCTAACAGCTTGTAACTATATTTCAAAAGCTCATTAATGTGTTGTCTTAACAATAACCGAGACCAAGACACAAAAGTAAATCTTATCTTAATATATTAAAAGTGTCAATGATGGGAGAGAATCTTTTACTTCCAATTCTACCCTTCATTAAATAAATATTTTAAGAGCACAATTTTCAATAAGATGTTTAGTCTTTTTTTCATCTTGCTTCTAAAGTTTACCAATTATTACTCACGCTTATTCAAGAGCACAATTTCCAACAAGACGTTTAGTCTTTTTTCCATCTTGCTTCTAAAGTTTACAACTTATTACTCACGCTTAACCAGATAAAATTCTCATTATTATCATTAATAAAAAAACTAGAGTTATTTACTTAAAAAAAACCAAGAGTGTCAAAACAAAAGATCATGAGAGGATTAACTTACTCAATTTATTTTATCATTTATTCAATTCGATTAACCTATTAAAGATACAATCAATCTGACCACCATTTATAATAAAAAAATAGCTTCCAGATTCAAAAGGTTTTCAAAAACCTATTTAGAAATCCTACTTCTCAACTAAAAGGATCGCCTATATATTTCAACTTTCCTTTTCATTCAGATATGGAAAAAGTCCAATAGGATCCCATCAATTTCCATCCTTTTCTTCTTTAATTCAAATGTGGGAAAAAGAAGAGGATCGCCCATCAGTTTACATCTTTCTGCTTGATTCAGATCTTCAAAAATACAAGATTACACAACTATATGTAAGTACCACAATATTCGAACTTGGATTTTATTTAAATCATAAAAAAATTTAGGCTTCATATCCATGTTTTTTTTAAGTATCATATGCATGTTTTAGTTAATTCTAAATATAGTTTACATTTTAATCCAAGATGAGTTTTACATTATTGATATATTCTTATTATTTTCCAAAGAAAAAAAAATACACCAAAGAAAAGAAATTTACAACAAAAAAAAAAAAACATAGGGGTGTGGGACACTACTATTAGAAGAAATAGATAAATACCTTAAGAAAACGTAAGAATCTTAAAAAAAATCATGTTTAGGATGGCTAGGTGAGTGTCTCATCATTGGATAACATTGCAAGGAGGAAAGTCCATTAGATCTAAAGATTATATCAGGAGGGAAGTAAAGGGAAAATGGAGAATCAATTTTAAATTTATAATAGAAGAAGAAGAGGGAAACAATGGAAGATAAAAAAAATGTAAAGTTTTGGCGATTCAGTTGAAATATTTGTTTTTATTTAGTATTTATTTTGGCATTTTATTTTGACAAAAACTTATTAAAATTTCCTTAATTTGTGCATCTATATTTTCATTAAAGGATTAGTTATTTTTGCTTCATCATTGAATATCTGGCTTTGATTAATTTATTTTGATTTTTAATTGATTGAAAGTTAATTTGATTATGGGAAGTTTGATCAAATTGTGGATCTTGATTGTATAATTTAATTTATGGAAGTTTTGGTAATTCTTTAGTCATTAATTTACTCATATAAGGTATGCTCATTCACGCCTGCAAATCACCAATATGTGTGTGGTTGATTGATTATTTTTGTTTATGGAATCTTTGAGTTGTCTCCTTACATAAGACTTGACCTTTCAACAGCTAGTAGCAGCCTCATATAGAAGAAATTCGAAATGGAAAATATTTATGTTCTTTAATTCGAGGACAGACTGTTGCAACGGTGCTGGGCAGAATTCAAATTGGCAGAGTTTCCTTTTTTTAACCTTCAAGCTTTGCCTATAATTTGAAGGCCTTTTCATTTAGCTTCGATTAACCAAGCTTTTTTATATTTTCTTTTACTTTTAATTAGGCCGATTATGTGTATGTTATAATTGATGTGAGAGTTTATTTTGTAAGGATTATTATTCCAATTCTTTATATTGTTATTGCTTGGAGCGAGTCGATTTGATTCTTCGAGAGGAAGAAGTCAACTTGCTTATACATCAAAGAATGGATTTCTTTGATCCAAATCCACAAGGGGAGCTTGTGGTATGAACAAAACAAGAATGAGAGGTTCTTGATCAAATCGTCACAAGGGGGCTTGTGATTTAATCCATCATAGACGTCATTGTTGCAAAGATTAATTAAAGATAAAAAAAAAGAAGGGAGTTCTTTTTATTTGTGCTTTTTATTTAAATATTTGTACTGAACGACTAATGATTCTAGTGAATTTTTTCTGGGCGAGGCCTCGTGAGTTTTTACCAGTTGGAGGTTTGTCACGTTAATCACTTCGCGGTGTTTTTCTCTCCTCTTTATAAAATCTGTATTACTACCTTCTGTCTCTACCTTAACTATTGCAATACTAATTTCCGTTTTCTGCATAATCGAGGAATTGAATGATCTTATTAATTTGTCTTCATAAACAAAATTAATTGGATAAATCAGAGAATTAAGGTCTCACAAGTGGTGTCAGAGTAGGTTTGCTTAAATTATTTGCGAGATCTTTAAATATTTTTGACCTATTTTGTGTTTTTTTGTAAGGATGTCCAAGATTAAAGGAAAGAAAAGTCCTTCAAAAGGAACAAAAACTCAATCTCCAAATCTCTTGAAAAGAAGAATACAATAGAACACACTCGGCGTGTTGAAGAAAACAGAGTAAGTAATGTACAAATTATTGCATATTCTACTAATGATTATATTTACGTGCAAGGATCAAGTTTCAAAATTGATCAAGTAGCATCCTAAGATGAGTTTGATAGTGCTATATCCGAGGGTGATGAAGATTAAATTGAGGAAGCATAAATGACTCAAAATGTGTGCAAAGACCACATTGAATGAGAAAAAATAAGGTGTTGTCAAAGGTAAACAATGATTTAACTTCCAAGAATAAGATTTTAAATAAATTACTTATTGAAAAAGACAATGAATTAATTGATATAAAATTGAATATAAAAGATACCAACAAAGATATAAATTTGTTAAACTCTACTACTAGGAAACTTGAGTATTTGTTGGGTATAGGAAAATATTCTAAAGATGATAAAGAGCTCAATTATGAAGGAACCTTATCTAAGAAGGTCATTGGTTTCATCAAGGCTTAGACAGTTACAACAGTCCCTGCACATACGAAAACTGTTGTAAAATCTTCTAGTAAAACCATTCAGAGAGATACTTCGTATATCAATAGATTGATCATGTACAATTTATCTGAATCATGAGTGAATTACAAACTCTTGTTTGCAAAAGACAAACCTCTGATTTTCATAGGTGAGAGTGACTCAATATAGTTTGCTCAATATACCCCCTACTTTGGGGATTTGACTTGTAGATAAATGTGGACGTAGCTTCACATCACTCTTTTCGTTATTAGAAAAATAGATAAATAGTTTTCTTATGGACTGATTCAGGGCTTGAACAACGGGACCCCATATTTCTCAGATCAATGAACTAGAAATGTATAATATATTTGTGAAAAGAAAAAAAAAACTCGATTGGGATCGTACCGAGTTTTTTTCTTTAAAGAAAATTTTGAGATGGGGACATGAAGATGATAAAGATGAAGATTTTTGAAAAAATTCTTTAAAAAAAACTATGTTCGACTAAGATCGGACCAATCCCAGACAAGGCTCAATCTCATTCTATCACAGTTTTCCCAGATTGGCCCGATCGTTGTCTGGGATCGATTTAACCCGGACCAATCTTGGTGAGGGACCAGGCTCATCTTAACCCATATATATATGTGTGTGTGTGTGTGTGTGTATTTTCATTTTTTTTTTTGTTAAGATTCAAGTGAGAGATGATTGAAGTGGTTTTGATGTTTTGAAATAGAAGAAACTGTATAGAAGCTCATCCAACGTTTTCTATTTTTTTATGAAAAAAAAAGTTTAAATCCATATTACTTAAGAAAATGATTTGTGAAAATAAAAAGAAGATATGGATGATGAAAATCATTTGTGGCTTTGGGTTTGTTAAAGAAGAAAAAAAAAAGAACATGGATGAGGGAATGTGGAAGATTTAAGTAGGGGTGTGCATACAAACTGAAGACCGGACAGAACCAAACCAAATTGGTCGGTTTGGTCCGGTTTTATTATAATATTGGTTTTTTCGGTTCATAATTTTAGAAACCGAATATTTTCAGTTCGGTTCATGGTTTTTAATTTCAAAAAACTATAAAAATCGAACCGAACCGCCTATGTTTAAAATAATGAAAAAAAAATTATATCCTATATTGGGCCCAACAATTAAAAACAAAACAAAAAACCTATCGAACTTTACCATTTTGCTCAAAACATCAACCTTTAACCTCCCTTTATATGAAATCTTTGCAATCTCTCAATCTGATTTTACTTCCACCATCTTTTATCTCTCGTCATTTCAATGTTTGTCCATGGCCGTCCTCACATAATCTCCATGGATCTACAATCGTTTCTCGCCCTTCTTCCTACACTTACATCATATGCAACAATGGCTTGACTTCTAATCTTTTGAAATAGTTATGATAAAGTGTAAAAACTGAGAAACCGAATCGAAATGTATGCAACCAAACTCTACCGAATTTAATTAGCTTCTTAAAATTTTAGAACCAAACGATTCATGATTTTCTAAACTGAAGAATATGGTTCATTGACGGTTTGGTCCAAAACTGACCCAAACCGAACCATGCTCACCCCAAGATTTAAGGTTATTTATATTTTTTAAAGGGTCAAAGAGTTTAAAATGAGTTTTTTTGGTCTTTTCATAGGGTAGTGATGTTAGAAAATGGTCAAAATTTCATAGAATACTCTTAATTTTTATGGACAATTTTGTAAATTTCCCACATTTCAAGATCAAATAAGTAAAAAAAAATGAAAAAATATTAAATTTCTCAATTTTTTTTGAAGCCACGTGTCAACATACATACCGTCTAACAAAAACAAGTTGAAAAAATTGCTCTTCCCGTTCTGGACTCCTGCGAATTGGGGAAAAAAGAAAAAGAAAAAATTGCCTGGCTTCGCCTCGCCTCGCCTCGCCTCCCTTCTTCGTCCTTCCGATTCCCAAACCAAATCATTTTCGACGAAGAAAGAAAGATGTTGAGAATCGCGTCTCGAAGGCTCTCTTCTCTCTTTTCTTCTTCCTCTTCCTCTCATTTGAGACCCACTCTTTCTTATTCCTCTCATAAGTTCATTGATTCCGACGATTCCTCTCCTTCCAATGAACTGAGATCTGTTTCCTGCTTCAACTCTTTCCCTTTCAGACCTCACTTTGATCTTCATTTTAGAGGTTTGATTTCTTACTTTCTTCATTTTTTTCAAGTTTTTTTAGGGGTTTGTTTTTCTCTTGGTGAAATTTATTTGTTCGATTGGTCATTCTTGCTATAGTGATTAGATTAGAACTTGATCGTGTTGTATATGGGTCGATATGATTTTGTTCTTTAGATGATTTTTAAATTAATTTTTCGAATATCCGTTTTTTTTTCCTGAAAAATTTGCGGAAATGCGATAGTTTTGAGCTTTATGTCGGCATCTCTTCGCCGAACAATCTTGCTTCTTCGTTCATTTTGGAGTCATCATGTGTTTTATTTAAACGAACTTAATTTTCATCAATAGTTCTTTTGGGTGTCTTTCACAATTTTATTTTACGTTTGTTCATTTTCATCAATAGTTTTTTTTTCCTCAATGAAATAAGCTTGTGAGCCTCACTTGAAAAAAAAAAAACTTTATTTTCGTCGTATAAAATGATATTATATCTATTTATTTTGTGATGATTGTCAAGTTTTTGATGGGGATAGGTACAGACATCAACTGAGGAATTCGTATTGTAAATGGTTATATAGTTTTGCATATTTTTATTTTGGTTGCTATATTTTTTCTTTTTGTTTTTCTTTGCATTGAGATATACAAGATATACAAAGCAGTGTCCCATTCTACTGTAGACGTTTTTCATTAATGGATGTTATTTAGTGCATTTGGGTAGTATATTTTATTTTTGTTGGAAGAGCATATTGTTATTTGCCAAGCTCTTGGTGTTTGGCTTGCGGGTTTGAATAAGGGGTTTGGGTGGGCTACTCAAGCCTAACTCGCTTCCTCTCTCCTGGTTTTGCAACCCCAGATGGTGGGTTATCTAAACCCATCAACCTTAACAAACTCATTCCTTTTCATAATTGTAACACGTTTTATAACTTAACAAACCCATTGTTTTGCACGATTTAAACCCAAGGTTAACAAACATAGGATTAATAACCCTAGGCTTAACATATCTATCCAAATACGCGAGCCAAACACCCCTTAAGCTAGTATCTTTGGAGTAATTTTAATTCTGCTGTAAATAACTATTGTTTATTGCTTGAATTCAAATTATATTATGAACAAAACTTGGCTAGCTTAAGCTAATATTTTTTATCGGATACGTTTGTAAATAATATTGTAGGAGAAAAGTATAAAGAAGATATGAGGATAATTGATCCTACACTTGAATGAAATGATTAAGAAGCAGAATAAGAAAAAATAATCACACTCCTAGAAAGTACTGGATCATGCAATCTGTTATGCATAATAAAAGGTAAGTCTTTATGAAAAATTTCAAACTTGCTACTAAAAAAGTGGCAGAAATTGAATCCTAATTTATCATGAATTTTAATTTTGCTCCAAAGATCTGGTAACACATGGCTAGGCATGAACAATCACATATATGTTTTTGTTATCTTGTTTGTTGATCTTCTAAACCTCATTGGCATATTGAAACTACTTGTTTAAGAAACAACCAGTTTATGTCAGAAGTTTTAAGAAGCTTGAAATACTCAAATAATGTGACTGTGAAATATGAAACTGTTGTCATCTGTTTCATTTGTACTCTTGCAAAATTTAAATGACTCGCCATCATGATTGAAATTTTTGGTTGTGGACATTTATTCAGATTCCTCTTTTCTTTGCTCTACGATTGAAATTTTATTTCTTATAATTTTTTAGATTCTTTATAATCCAAGATCTTTGAGATTCTCCTCTGCGTGTTGCTATTTATGGCATTGATTCTTTAGCTTTGCAAGAAAGTTTATAGAAATATTGGCAGGAAAATGTCAGGCCACCAATTGTAAATAAGTATAATATGGGGGGGGGGAGGAGAAAAGGTGGCTGATTAGTTAGTTACGAAAAATGATTAGAGTGTGGGCAGCAGCATAATATATATGTGGGAGTGAGATATTATAGGTAGGCAAGTTTTGGTGTGAGCTAGCTGGAAGAGAAGTCAGCCCTCACAAGTACAATGTGCTTTATTTTGTACTACTGTTGCTTTTGTTTTTCTAGAATATTAATATCAAGAAGGGGTACTGATGCCCGCCCATCTCTTGGTATCAAAGCATCATTCTGATCAGAGTAGATGAGGATGGCTTAGGTGCTAGTAGATGAATGAGTGAGCTTAATGGAGGACGAAATCGGAGGAATGAACATTGAGTTGCATAGTTTACTTGGTTTAGAATGCACGGTTGAGCATTTGGCCCAGATTGTGGCCCAAATTATCGTGATGCTTAATGACACTTAAAAATTTATGGCTGTGATTTTGTTCAATCAAGAACCTATCAAATAGAAAATAGAGGAAGCGTCGAGACTTAAAGAATCTATGCACAAGCAATTTGGGATGTTTGAAGAGGAAAGAGCTCCAATCAGGAATCTGGGAATGAGAATTGAATGTGAGGAGGCATCTAAAGTAAAAGGAAGGAAGGCATCAAAGTGAGGAACTTGGTGGACCTTTCTGCCAGGGACATTATAGAGAAATGGAGTTGTCGGTCTTTGACGGAGAGAATTTGGACTATTGGACTTTTAGAGCTGAACGGTATTTTGAAATTTACAGGTTATCAGAGATGATGGATAAGTAATTAGCGGCCTTGTTAGCTTTTAAGGAGATGCATTATCATGGTATCGGTGAGCAGACTTGATTTTGTTTTTAAGATTAGCTTAGGAAGCAACTAATCCATTGATTTCAGTTGTTGTAGGAGGGACTTCATGCTAGAGGTTCTTGGAAATAATAGGGATGGATCGTACTTTGAATTTTCAAACCACGAGATCCGGGCTCGAAAATGGAGTTGTAATCATTTGAAGATTGAAACCTGGTTGCCTTTGCCTTATACTCCCCACAGGGATTTGATTTCCAACACCCTAGTGGGTATTTCTGAAAAGGTTTTGACCTAACCCTTTCAAGAGTTGTAACAGGTGGGGAGCAACCAATAGCCCAAAAGAGTGAATCGAATTGCAAGAAATTATTAGAAGCTAAATTCCAATTGAGAAATGGGAGGGATCTTTGTTATAAATGTGATGAAAATTCATGGTGGGATTATAAATGTGATGTTTGGGATTGTATTGTGCTTAATGCCGCCACTTGGAGTGCTTCTTGTAAATATTTTAATAGTTATACCCCCTCCATTATTGCCTCTGACTGGCATGCCTTTTTGTAATTGCTAGTGGGCCCTTTTGGGGCTTTTTCACTTATCAATGAAAGAGTTCAGTTTATTGTCAAAAAAAAAAAAAAAAATCATGGTGGGGCACAAATGTAGGAATCAAGAGCTTAAGGTTCTCTTGAACAAGAGGGAGAAGCCCTTGGAAGGACATGTCTAAATGCTACCCTCTCTTTCTCAACTTTGTGGAATATATGGTCGGAGACAGAAACCGGATTCGTTTTTGGGAGGATGTTTGGTTAGTGGACATTCCCTTCCAAGACCTTTATCCACTCTTATACTCCTTATCCCTTGCCAAAAATTCAGTGATTTTATTGTCCATCCTTTGTGAAGGGCTGATTGTGAATATTGATTTCTACTTTTGTAGACCCGTCTAGTTAGGGAAATGCATGAACTCTCATCTATCATTACTACCCTTGATGGGATTTCGTTGAGGGAGTGCTCCGGGATAAAAGACTTTGGTCTCTCAATCCCTCATATGAATTTACTTGCAAATTTTTTTTTTAGCGGTCACCCTCAGTGGCTGACTTCCCTCTTCTTTTCCAAATGGTGAAGGTGAAGATGCGAAGAAAGTTAGGTTTTTTTATCAGGTGTGGCATGGGTCAAAATTACCGTCTATGAGTTCCTCCTGTGATTTTCTTCCTTCACAATTAATCCCCATTGATGCAGCTTGTGCAAGTTCTCGAGGCTCTTGTGGAAAAGGTTCTTCCAAACCTTTGGTGTAGATTGCGATTCTTTTCGCCAAACATTGAAGGAAGTTTTCTTATGCCCTCCTTTTAAAGGGAGGGGGAAGAGTCTTTGGCTATCCGGGTTTTGCGCAACTACTTGGGGGATTTGACTGGAAAGGAATAGGAGAATTTTTAGGGATGAAAAGAAGTCTTGGGATTATGTTTGGGATCTGGCCCGTATCAACGTTCATTCTTTTAGTTTTAGGTACACTTGTGCTTAGAAAATTGAGATGGAAAAATGAGTGCACTTAATGCCTAATGGCAGGTAGTTTTAATCATTTCTCAAACGTGGTTCAATTGGTGAAGAAGAAAGATGGTGGATGGCAACTTTGCATCCAAGTATCTGGCATTGAACAAAGCTATAATACCGGATAAGTTTCCAATACCGGTGACTGAAGAATTGCTAGATGAATAGGCGCAATGGTTTTTTTTAAAGCTTGGTTTGAAATTGGGATACCACCAAATTAGAGTGAAGGAAGAAGACATCTCCAACACTACAAGTTCCTTAAATTTCTGTTTGGGCTCCACAACGCCCCCACGACTAAAAAAAAGTTTGCAAAGGCACAAATTGATTATCTTGGTCATTGGATTGGATGTCTGCTAACAGTGTTTTAAAAGGCTCTAAATGCGCGCGCCTAGGCGCAAGACTCAAGACTCAAGGCCTGCGCTTCACCTCGCCTAAAAGGCGTGCGCCCAGGCACGCCTGAGCCAATTTTTGCCTTTTCCCTTTCTTTTTCTGTTTTTTCCCTGTCTTTTCTGCCCTTTCCCAGTCTTTTCTGCCACTTTCACGTATTTACAACCTCTTTTCTGTCTCTAAACAGTCTTTTCAGTCCCTTTTCCTTTTCCTTTTCCTTTTTGTTTTTCATTTTATTCTTTTTTCTTCAATGTTATAAGGGTTTTACATGGGATGAAATGCAAAAATACCTAGATATAACTTTATTTTTAATTAATATCTAAGAAAAAACCCTAAATTCAATAATTTTTCATAGTATTATTCTTGATAATACTAAAATTTTCCATGTATGAAATATTTATTTTTTATTTATAAATTATGCGCCTCATTATTAAAAAGCCCTCATTTTTTTTGCGCCTCGTGCTTAAGCCTTGGAGGACTTCATCACTTTTTTGCGCCTTGCACCTTTTAAAACACTGATATTGAACAAAGAAAATTTGAAGCCATGGTACAGTGGTCCATCCCCCCCCAACACACACACACACAACAGCTAAAGAAAGTCACTTTCACTTGGGGACTGGAAGGAACTGGAAGCTGTGTAAGTGTTCCAAAGATTGAGCATGCAATGACCACATTGTTGTTTTTGGATCTCAGATTTCAACCAGCCGTTTATCCTTGAAACAGATGCTTCAAGTGCCGATCTTGGCGCTGTCCTGATACAAAATAACAGACCTATAGCTTTCTTTAATTAGGTGCTAACAGAATGAACGTGCCATGAGCCCATCTACGAGCAAGAATTAATGCTAAAATACTTTTTATCTAGAACTGGCACCTTCCACAGTACTAATGAGGCCGACAGGCACAGAAGAATGTGCAATATGCTGTAGATGACTAGGTTTACTTGTTCCTTGGGCATTATTGCTTACTAGCTCACTAAACCAATGAAAGGCTCTCACCTCATACAATAACAGATTGTTCAGCTTCAGTATGTTGGAAAGGTGGCTTACAAACTTGCTTTACCAACATCTGCCATAATAAATCCAGTTAAGAAAGCAGATTAGACAAAATACTGTTGCTCAACCCCTCTCCACAAATCCATCTCCAGACATGGAATGGTTAGTCGAACTAGAGGAAATTCTTGGTGTAAGGAAGAATCGGGGGGATGACAAATGTGAGCAGTTGGTGAAATGAAGAACCTACCTGATTATGAGGCATCTTGGGGGCCTCTCGTGGTGATTCAAGGTCAATTTCCAGATTTCCACCTTGGGGATAAGATTGTCTTTTGGTCCCGGGGAAGTGTTAGGGCACAAATTGTAAATAAGTATATTGGGAGTGGAGGGTGAAAAGGGGGGTAAAAGTTGCTGATGAGTTGGTTACAAACAGTGATTAGATATTATATGAATGTAGGTGAGTTTTTTAATGAGCCAGCTGGGAGAGAAGGAAACCCTTTCAATTTTGTTGCTGCTTTATTCTGTATTTCTGTTGCTTTTGTTTTTCCAGAATATTAGAGTATCAAGAATCCATATCCATTAAAAAATTTAAGGTGCTGGAAACAATTTAGACGGGAAAATGGCTTGAAACTATGACATGGTTTGCACTCTAACTTTAGTGATTATTTATATGCTATAGACTAGTGGTTGAACATCCTGTCTTAGATGATTGCATTTCAATCAGAATGTGTGATTTAAGCAAATGATTATTTCCCCCCTTTGGTGGGGTTACTGATTTTATGGAATTGACCGTATCTGCAGGTTTTGCTTCTGATGCATTGTCCTCGACAAAGGGCAACAGTATAGTTCCAGATGTTCCTGCTACTGTAGCAGCTGTTAAGAACCCTACTTCAAAGATAGTCTATGACGAGTATAATCATGAGAGATTTCCTCCTGGTGACCCCAGCAAACGTGCATTTGCTTATTTTGTCTTGACTGGCGGTCGATTTATCTATGCTTCTTTGGTTCGTCTCCTAGTTCTCAAATTTGTTCTTAGCATGTCAGCTAGTAAGGATGTTCTTGCCCTAGCCTCGCTCGAGGTTGACCTCTCTAGCATTGAGCCTGGTTCTACTGTTACAGTCAAGTGGCGTGGAAAACCAGTATTCATCAGGCGACGGACTGAGGATGATATTAAATTAGCAAATAGTGTTGACATTACATCTCTCCGTGACCCCGAGGATGATGCAGCAAGAGTTAAGGATCCTGAATGGCTTATTGTCGTTGGTGTCTGCACACATCTTGGTTGCATTCCGTTGCCGAATGCTGGTGACTATGGTGGGTGGTTTTGCCCGTGCCATGGTTCCCATTACGATATCTCCGGCAGGATTCGCAAAGGACCAGCACCATACAATTTGGAGGTACCCACTTACACCTTTTTGGATGAGAACAAGCTTATGATTGGTTAAGAACCAAGCTCTTTTCTGGGGAATGCAGTGATCTGAGACCCTTGAATTTTATTTTAAAGCTGATAATGTCGAAGATTTCTTGCAGACAATATTATTTTTGTACTCGATTCCTTTTGGATTTTAGAAATCAATCTGTAATGAGAACATTGGTAACTACCGTTGCATGGTGCGTGCAGGAATGAATCTAAATAAGTTGATTGAATGAGTGAAAAATAGGTACTCAAATTGAGACACATTGAATTCTGATTTCTTTTGTGTGGCTCCCTTTTCCATGTACTCAACAACTGATAAAGATTTGGTGATTCTGGTCATAGACTTGATAGTATCTTATTTTTCCCCTGCCAATTGATAAAGCGGAGGTGGATTTTGACGAGGGTGAGATTCGAGCCCTCACCCCCAGTTACGACTGATTTTTTACTACATTTTGTAACTTGCCAGTAGCTCGAGTGAAAAAGGTAAACAACTTTTAATCTGTAACCAAGTGATTGAAATGTATTTAGAATTGTTCTACAAGTCTCAAAATTTTTGTTTTTCGGGAATTTAGACCGACTATAAACCCCGATACATAAAAGCCGAAGAGACAAAATTATGATTGCTCAAAGATGCCTTTGACGTATACCATCCCCTTCTCGCTCAACTTGAGCTCCTTTCTCATCTGCTCCACTTGCTGGTCATCTCCTTGAACAATAATCTCTGAGAGGTTTCCATCTTCAGCAACCGTCAGTTTAACCTTGATCTCCTCCTTTCTTGATGCTTTCACCCAGTAATATATTCCACTGCCGTTACCAAAGCATTTGCATTTAGAATTTCAAAGCATATAAAGCCAAAGGTTACATTTTGAACATGTTTTTGTAGTGTTTACTATATAGTCAATGCTCAAAACACTTTTCACGTTTGATCTTTAAATTTAGAAGGTTGTTGTAAAAAAATTAAAAAAAAAAACAATTATAAATTATTAGTGAAAAAGCAATTTTTAGGTATTTTTTACACCCCAAAGTGTTTGAACAGAAAAACATTTCATAAAATACCGTTTAAAGCAACTTTGAATATACTTTTTTTTTATAGAAATTTTAAGTGATAAAATAATCAGAAGTACTTTTTACACTAAAAAACACTTTAAATTATAGAATCGAACAACAAAAAGATTTAGTATCAAGCCTCCTTTTTTTTTTTTTTTAATTAAAAGTAATTTTGATAACATAGAGTAACTAAAGTAGTTAAGTATTTTTCGAAAAAGAAAACATAGTTATGAAAAATTTAGTAAATTAAATTTTGAAGTTTTATATGTACCAAAAATAATACTAAATATGTCAACCAAGACATATCTCATTGGTTAAGACTAGTTTCACGCTCAAGAGAGTGGTTCAATCCCCACCCCGGACACATTATATAAAAAATATAATAGTAAATATCATTTTAAATGCTATGATTTTAATGAGCATGGAGTGAGATTTTGAATAGTGAAGTATATGGAAATTTTGAAAAGAGTATACTTACGCTAAGGGACTCAAAGTGCTAAGCCAAAACCAGTTGTTTCCAAAATCTGGATATGTAATGGTGAGAACAAGTGCAACGCTAGCCAAGCTTATACATGTGCAGAATGTAAGTAACGCTGCTTGCCCTCTATTTGGGACCATTCTTCCTTCAAACCTTCAAATCATCAACATCAAACCTTACTCGTTAACTAAATTCAACCACCAAAAAAAAAGAAAAAATTACAAATCATACTCAAATTAGGTTCATGTAGTTGTTTTTAAACATTCTCGTGGTTTACGAAATTATAAACCGCACTCTTCTATAAATTAGTTAATGTGAATAGAATGAGACACATATTTATATTGCACGTTCGTAACGGATTATAAATCATATCTTGTAATTTGCCGGATTTATAATTTTGATTCTTGTGATTTAAAAAGTTTTTAAACATATGGTATATGAAATTATAAAATCACACTTTTTATAAAATGATGTAAACAAAAATGAAACACGTGTTTATTTTACACATTTCTGAACGGAAAACAGATTCATGTGATTTGTAGTAAACCTCATTAACAACATGGTTTATTCCGCAAATCACACTCAATAAATTCTTCTATTATTTTTAACGGAATTTAAAACATATAATAAATATAGAATAAACATATGCCCAATTTAATTATACTAATTTATAAAAGGACATGATTTTTTTTGGATATTCGTGAGTGTCCGAACCACGTTACACTCATCTCAATTAATTTTATAGGACAATCACTCGATCTTAAAACACTTGATGTCGGCAAACTCATAAGATAATAATCCTGAGTATCTTAGTCACAAATAGTTTGAACTCATGACCTTTAACCTTTAAATAAAACCTCTTGGCCAACTGGCGTAATTACATAATTTGTAATTTTAAAAACATTTCAAAACCAAAAATTGTAATTTGCAATCATAAAAGAAAAAAAAAATATAAGCAATCTAAAGAACATACGTAATGGTTTCGCCTCTATCAGCAATCACGAAATTATTGCGAGTGAAAAACGATAAAATCTCTCCAGCAATCTGACTCGGTTCCTTCTTCTCCGATTCTCCTTCCCCAATAAACGTCTTTTGCACGATCTAATTCACATTCAGGATACAAGCTGTGAGAAACAGAATCGAAAAGAAAAAAACGATTTCAAAATTTAAAAAACAAAAAACTCAAAATCAAAATCGATTTCAAAATTAAAAAAAAAAAAAACAAAAACCTTGGATTTAACAGATCGTTTAATGAGAGACCACAATCCAGGAACAGAAATGACGAACAAACCAAGAGAAGTATAATAACTAGCCAGAGAATAGCCAGTAGTTTCTGCGAGATCGAAAGCAGAATTATGATCTTCAAAAACCACTCTACTAACCATTAGAGACCTTTTCGGATTGGAAATTGTGTGAGTTTTAACGAAACATGATCGTTGAGATGGTTCTGTAATGAAGGATTTGTTGGGAGAAAATGGATAGAGATTTGACGATAAAATTTTGGCAGCCATTAAAAACCGCCACGGAAAATGAAAGAAGCTTAAAAAAGAAAGAAAGAAAGAAAGAGTGAGTGAAGAAAACAGAACCACAACTCTTTATCTATCTATGAAGAAATGGATAAAACGTTTACTTATTAAAGTCGTTTTTTGAAGTCGCCCCCGCGTTATCTTTTGCTTTATAGCTTTTGCTTTCGCCGTTAACTTCTTTGTTAACATAGTGGCTTGCTCGACTCGAGTCGACTCAAAAGCCTTTTTCTTTTTCCTTCCTCTATATTTTTGGTTAAATGGAAATTTGGTAATAATTTTTTTTTTTTTAATATTTGTAAATATGATATTCTTTTTTAAAAGGGTGAAATTTCAAAATTAACACTTTTTGGTTCAAAAATACCAAAGTCGTCACCTTTTTAAAAAAAGTTGTAGGTAGCCACTTTAACCATTCAATTTTTTAATATACCAATTTTGCTCTTTGTATATCAGGTGAGTATAGTCTCTGATATTGAAGCTTTCTTATAAATATTCTTTCCTTGTTTTGAATTTCTTGGCCTTTTGGCCAGTTTGACATACCTTCTTCTAAAAACATTTTGAGTTAGAGATTTTAAAATAAATACTAATTAAGTGTTTCATCTAAAAACACTTGAGTGAAATATTTTAAGTAAAATACTTATTTATAAACATTTTTGGAAGAATCACAAATCAAGTATTTTCTCCAAAAACACATTTTAGCATACTCAAGTGTTTTTAGAAGAACACTTAATTAGTATTTCTTTTAAAATCTCTAACTCAAAACGTTTTTAGTAGAAGCTATGCCAAACTATCCTAGAGTTTGTTTTGAGCTTAATTTGGAGACTGATTTAGAGATTATAGAAATTTTACGTTCAAAGAAAGGATTAAAATGGAACGTTTGAAGCTTCTGCCGCACATGATGTATTCCATACCATGACAAGCTCTAAAACACAATAGGTCAAACAGTCAACTGTCGGCTCATTTTATTATATGTGCTAAGCTGAGCTGAATATTCTTCTACGAAATTAGGTATTATATCTATTGTTTCAACCCTCAATATCAGAGGCTCTCACAATACATAAGGGATCACTAGTGTTTTAGTAAAAAAAAAAAAAAAAGAGAGACTAGAAAGCAAATAAAAGAGAAGTCTTGAAAATCTTGGTTTTGGAACCTTCAACATTCTTGAAAATAAGGAAAGCTCCAACTTTTAGAAAGCCTAAACTCATCTCTAAACCTCTATAATCTAACTTGTCTAGCATAGATTTGTTTATTTAGCTTAGCTATCAACTCGCTTATATTGGATTCGAATTTTTTTGTTGTTAACTGATATGTTTATTTTTACACCCATGAGTAGTTAGATTCTATTTAGGATTTCATGTGATTTGAAAAGGGGTAAACCCCAAAGCTTTTGTATATTTTATTGGATTTATAGTACAATTCTAAATTGTTTAGCTTTCTAAATCTCTATTCCAAGGTAAAACTTACGAGAATGTGTGAGAAATATCATAATATATTGGGAAGTTGAAAAATGATGAATTCAAGGAGCCTAAATTGATGTTTTAAGGGGAAAAAGTCCTTAGAGATAAGACCCAAACCCTTAATTCATTGAACATGTGATTAATTTATGGTTATTTGATCATTTTAAACTTAAAGATAAGCTGAAAGGATGTTTAAATTGTTGGGAAAAAACACCTTCCCACATTACAAATAAAAAAAAAGAGATAATCGAGAAATTATAGAAATAAACACGATCAAAGAGACACAAGAATTTATGCTGGTTCACCCAAATTAGCTACATCCAGTTGCTACCATTGCGGATTTTACCATAATGAATCAAGAGTTACAGTGAAAAATATTCAATACACTTAACCGTATATACTCAAAAAGCCCTCAAGAAACTAAACTCTTTCTTTTACAATATTTCTCACACTCTCACCAAAACCCTCCCCGAACCCAATATAAATACACTCTCAGTATTTTTGGGATACATTTGCCAACAAAGGGTTGTCTCTATTTATGATACAAATAGTCTTGGTCACCAAGTAAAATTCAATGGTCATAATTCATCCTTGCTCACCAAGCAAATCCTATGACCATAATTAAGCCTTGGTCACCTAGAAAACTTGTTGAGCAAGTTTAGGGCTTTATCAATGCTTTCATATACTTGCCAAATCCCAACAAATTCCACCTTGGCAAGATAGATGAAGAATCCACAGCTTCTGCTATAATCATTGTCTTCACCAACAATCATAGTTTTCAAACTAGAGAGCTATCCTACTCCACCATATAAGTAAACCACTTGAAATATCACCTTTCAAGATTTTTCCTTTTTCGGCACATGTCGATAAAACTTGCTGAAATTATGGTGCAACTTCCACCCTACTTGGTTTCCTCGGAAGTTCTTCAGCCATCGACATCATTTCCACCACACACCTTACATAACTGCCAAGTAAATGCTTGTGTGCATCCACTAACAACACATCCTATCTCATGGTAAAGCGGTCATACCATGAGGATGAATTTCTTCTCTCTTCAAAAAAAGTCGTCATCTCTCATGACATGAGAGACAATATTAGCCTCCGACCCAGAGCCCTTTGCCGAATCTACTCTGTTTGAATAATCTCTTTTCAGGTGACCACCATCAGAACCACTTCCATCTGATTTCTTTGAATCACCATCACCGCTTAACTGGTATAAAGGTGATATTTCATTGAATCACCATCACCATTCATATATTTTAAGCAGAAGAAAAATATATAAAAAAATATATATCATCAAATTAGTTAACTAAGCACACTAAACTTACCTTGAACATTATCTTTGAGGGATCGTTTCTTGCTCACCACAAGATTGTTGCTTGCTAACTGTGTATACTTGCACACCACATCTCATTTAGTTGGTAACCACATTTTCTTCTAACACATACACTTCAATTTTTTTACAAATCTAGCAAAAAAAAAAAAATTATATAGTATTTTTAAAATATAATTATAAATGTCACAACAGGCTTTGTGTTGTGGAGCTGCTGACGTGCTCTTTTTGAGAAAAAGTGCGTTTTGAAGTCACCACCAACCATTTCAGGGGTGATTGGTAAACTATAAATTTTAAAAATAAAAACGGACTACGAAAATTAGATTGAGTTCGAGAGGCGATTGTGTTTAGGAAAGGTGTTAGCACTTTACAATACCTGTTAAAAAACAACATTTTATTTGTTATTATCCTTAATTTTAAAAAATGGTCCTTTATTTTATTTAAGAAAATATTGGTTTTATTTTCAGAAAAAAAAAATATCTCATTTAATTTCTTCTTGACTTAAAAAATGAAGTAAGAATTAAAATTAGAATGGGTGGGGTTATGGCCATTTATTGAACAATATTGGAACTTGGAAAAAAAAATCACCTTAAGAATTTGAAGATCTTACTTCTAAAAATCCATCTTAGGATTGTGTTTATTTTATTTTTTAAAAATTGTTTTTCCCTTTTATAAGAAGAAGTTTTATTTTATTTTTGGTTTTGAAATAATTTATTTTAATGAATTTATTCTTTTTTTTTTTTTTATTTTTAAATATCTCTTAAAAAATATTTTTATTTATTTCCTTTTTTTAATTCTTCAATTATTAATACCCTAACAAAATCAATTTAAAAAATAAATCATTTTATTTTAAATGAATTGATTTCAAACAATGTTTCAAATTTATTATTTTTAAAGCACACATGAGGTGTAAATCTATATATATATATATATATATGAACATATCAATGTGGTGAATTAAATGCATGACAATTTTAAGCATAAGTATGATAATAGCCACTTACCCCAAACAAACAAGGTTTTGGGTTTATAATAGCCATTTGTGGGTGGGTTTTTAAGTAAATGGTCATATTTGAAAAAAGTAACCAAAACAACCATTTTTTACTATTCATTCCTATTTTACCCTCTTCGTATATTGTGTATATTTCTAACATTTCTGACATTTCTAATTTTTTCTTTCTCAATGCCAAAAATAATTCATTTTTATTATTTTCTCTTTCCTTTTACTTTATAAAATTTGAAATTCATTTTCCCTCACATTTATTATCTCTCTTTCATTTTTTTTTTCCAATATTCATTTTCTCTCCCTTTCATTTTCATTTCTCTCTCTCTCTCTCCTTTGTTTTATTACTATATTTTAGTATAATTCAATTTTCTTTCTCAGTTTTGTTGGTATATTTCATATATTTTCATTTTTTTATGTTTTTATTTTAATTCAATTTTGCACATTCTCTTCAATTTTCATATAATGTTTTGTACATTTGGTACATCGTCCTCCACTTCGCAAAGAAATGTGGGAGAAAAAGAAGATATAGGTAATATACATGTCATCTGCAAAAGAAAACAAAAAGTGTTGACAAACTTTGAAATCAAAATATAATTTACCCAATATTTAATATACCAGATATACTTAATATGAACACATAACAATAGAATACAAAATATACTTGATATGGACACATAAGAGTATACTAAAAACAGATAAAGATGACTATTAGGCCTCACATACAAAATATATATTTATTAATTAATAGCGAAACTGAAATAAAATATTATGTATAGTACGAATGTTACATAATAGCAAAAAATAGAAACAAAATTTACAAAAAAAGACATAATGAAGAGGGATGTCCGTCGACCCTCTCGTCAGTTATGTATATTACATGTATAACATATTTTATTTCTAGAAAACTGACGTAGACATCCATTCTCGTCCGGTAATATCTAAAATTAACAAAATTTTACATGTTTTAAGGGAAAAAATTGACTTTGGTTTGAGAATTTGATGTTTTATATGACATGTTTATTCAATTTGGATTTTTGAAAATAAAATTATATTTTAAAATTAGCATTAAGAAACTTTGGTTAAAATTGATAAAAAAAATGCAATTTAAAATTTAGTTTTTAAAGAAAATAATTTAAAAAATGTGTTTTAAATCAGGATTCATTTAAATTTGGAAAGAGTGAGTAGAAGAATATTTTAGGTCATCAATATAAAGTAAAATATTTATTTGGATAAATTTTAGAGTCCTTAATTCATTTTCCCTTTTGGCAATAAATAGAGCCCTCCAATATTACTCTAATGAAAGATATATTCACAAGAGCCTCCCTCTCTTTCATAGTAAACCTAAATCTCTACAACCAAAACTTTTACTCTCTTCGTCATCTTCAAGAACAAAAAAATCCTACAAAAATCGGCTTCAATTTTCATCATCTTCTTGATTCACTCGTTGGAACTAGAGGCTACACATTTGTAAGTTTCTATCGATTCTAAGTAAGCCTTTTTCCTTTAAAAATATAGTCAATCATTAGTCTGCTGTGTTTTGGTTGAGATCTGAATTTTTTGATAATATTTTTGGTATTGTGGTAATTTTTTTTGGAAAAAAAGACTTAAATACGAACACATAGGAAAAAGAATTAACTGATTTAAAGTTGTGGTTAAAAAATTATGATTTTTGAAAGTTTAGTGTTCAAACTGATTCACTGTTTTAGGATTTTTTGCACACCTTCCATTAGGGGACTTTTTCGATGTTGATTCTTTTATATCTTTGATTGATACTTATTTTTTCTTGAAAATAGACTTGTAATTAAAGATTTAGGAACGAGAATCAACCCGTTTTGAAAATAGACTTGTAATTAAAGGTTTAAAATTTGCATAATTTTTTGACGGAAAACCGCGATTGAATAATTTTTTACATGAAAATCTTTTTTTTTATAAAGTATGAGTGTTTTTAATTTTTGAAATCAATCTTTGATTAAATTAAAATATTGTGTTAATTCTATAGATACCCATTTAATATATGTTTATTACATATAAATGTGATTTTGTAATGAAATACCAAAACTACCCAACACGATTCCACGCGCCGACTGAGTAGGAAGTGAAATGACGTCTGATGCCCTTTTCTGAAAATGAAATAATAAATCCCTACATTAACGCTAACCATTTAATATAACTGTCAAAATTTTTGAAATCCGGGATTAATGCAATGATGAAAACGGATGATTTGATTTTTAAAAAAGAAATTAAAAACGGAAAGAAAAAAGGAATAGAGAAGAAAGGGGGATTTAGTCTTTAAGAAACCTAAAATATCAGAAAAGATCTTGGAGAAGAAAATCAGAAAAAAAGAAACGAAAACGATGGCGAGAACGAGAGGGAACGTTAATGGAGGAATAGGGGTAACTTTTCTGTTTGATTTAAAAATAAGTAGAGATTGATTTGTATATTCGATGTCATTCATAACCAGGTTGGGATAAAAAATGCAGGGACGAGGACGAGGAAGAAAGAAGAGTGGAAAAGAACGAGCGATTAGAGAATCAATAGTGGAAGAAAGGCCTGATGTAGAGGTATTTCTGAAATTTTAAAATAATAGTAGTAGATTGTTGTTTAAATGTTAACATGCATGTTGTTGATATGAACAAAATAAAAGGAACACGAAGAAGAAGAAATAGAAGAGGATAAAAATGTACAAGAAGAGGGACGTGCTTAAGAGAACGAAGAGGAAGAAGCCGAAAATGAGGTAAATTGAAAACATTTCCCTAAATTGAAAAAGGATTTAAAAAATGTTTATTAAAAGTAAACATTTATATGCAAATTTTAAAAATATATATTCTAAAACTGATTGATTAATTTTGTGTATAGAGTGTTCTGAAACTGATTAATGGTGTTTATTGAAGCAGAATTTAACAGAAAGCATGACAATAAGTGGAGGGGGTAAAAAAGAAAAGCTTCAAAGGGACATGCTGAAGAGAACGAAGAAGAAGAAGAAGAAGATGAGGTAAATTGAGATGTTTTGAAAACGTTTATTTTATAAAAGAATATAGATTATGTAAGAAAAGTTTTCATTTGATCAAATGTTTATAAAATGTATACGTTTGCTATGAGGTGAAATAAATCCGACACATGTTGTTTATTAAAGCAAAATGTAACAGGAAGAAGAACAAGGAGTACAGGGGGAGAAAAAGTAAAACTGCGAAGATCAATGTAAGAACAGATGTAAGAAAAAATTACAAAAACATTGATCTATATATTACAATTAAAATGGTTTTGATAATAAAAAATGGTGTAGCAGCAAGGGAAGAAGAAGGGCAGAAAAATTGATGACTATTTTGAAAAGGACAAAGAGGCCAAAAGAAGGAAAACGGTACGATTTATTTCAAGGATTTAATTGTATAATATAGTTTTGATAAACCAAGTGCATTCAATGTCTTTACAGCAAGCGAAATATCTTCCACCATCGGATTTTACAACACGGAAATGAAATTCATGTTTCAAAGACTGCACCTTGATAGCTTTCTTCAAAACATGCTTTAAAGCATAAATAGCGTTTTCAGTCTTTAGATAAAAAGATTCACGAGGGCATTCAACGTTAACCATGGATATGAAATCAAAACCCGCAGGAGCCTCATCAACATAAAAGTCTTCTGGGTTACCATAAACTCCTAAATCAAAAATAGGTTGAGATTGAACCAAAGAACAAGAAGGGTTGCTATCAGGGTTAATAGGTACTGGATTAGAAACTGTTTTCTTATTATCAACCACGATAGAAACACAAGCGGAATAATTATCAAAAAGAAATGTTTCGAGGAATGCAACATCATTGTCGGATTTGACGTCCAAATAAACCCTAACTTTGGATTTCGTAATAACTTCCATCAACAAACAATAGGAGTCAGGATTGAAAGAAACTTTACGACGAACCTTTTTTATAAGATCTATAAAAGTGGTGTGTTGGAAATACATCATAGATTTAAGTTTGTACAATTCGTAAACGTGGGCTTCGTTCCAACAACCATTGTATATGATATCAATAGATGTAGACCTCATTTCGTGAAAATAGAAAAAATGATTAAAAATGGAAGAGATGAATAATGGAATTGTGATGAATAACAAAAGAGTTAAAAACAAAACAAAGAGAATACACGGGGAAGATGATACAGGAATGAAGAAGAGATAATGAAAAATCTGACAGAATCAATTACTGTTACAAAAATCCTTAATTAAAGGAGCCATTAATTCGGAAATTCGGAAAGGAAAAAATCAATAAAGATATGATGTGAGCTGTTGTAAACGGAAGGGCAAAAATGTAACAATTTATATTGTGGCAACTGGAAATTCCTTAAAAACGGGTGGTAATTGGGTATAATTGAAAAAGAATAGAAACCTCCATCAAAAGTGGAATTAGGTGATTTAATGTGGTCATGGGTGCAATTCTTTCTAAAATATTTAGGAGAGAAAATTTATTTAAAAAACATTTTAGTTAAAAAATTATGAATTTAAAAAATTGAGACGTTTTATTTGGAATAATTATGCTAATTTTATTAGTTTGTCTTATTTGTGAATTTGATTGCCATATTTTGAGTTTTCTACGTTCCTATTTACTGTCTTCATAATTAATGTCATACTTGAATTGATATATATATATATATATATTATATTGATCATTATTGGATTTTCAAAAAAGAGAAAGGAGTTGGAATTTATTAGAATACTAATTTTCCAACTTTCTAAAAAAACAATAATTTGATTAGTAAACCAAAACTTAAACATGGAATTGGAATTTATCAGGATACTAATTTTTTAACTTTCCAAAAAAATTAACATTCCAAACTTTAAAATAAAATTAGAATTATTAGGATCCTAATTTCCAATTATCCTATAATTCGAAGAAATTTTCAAATAAACTTTTCCTTTAGACCTAGGGACCAAAAGTGAAACTTACTCTAACCTAATAACGAAACTAAAATATTCATTTTGAAACTTGAATAAAAAATCATTTTTGAAAACTCAAACGATGGAATATAGGGGCATCGAGATACTGATCTTCTAAACTTTCTTGAGGTAAAGAATTTTTGTTAGGAATGGTGTCCTAGAACTTGTAATTATTTAATAAAGATATTTATTTTGAATAAATTAAATAAATAAGCATAAGTTCTTTCTATTATCTATATTGATTCAATTGACGATATTAGGAATATATGAAAATATATTAATATCAAACATTCAAATAGTAAAACCCTAAGTTGCTCTTATGAAATCACAATTAAGTAGGTGAGTCATACAAGAAGATTAAAATCGAGATGCATAACTCAAAAGTGTCTATAGTATATGGATAACGTTTGGGAACCTTATCCTAGTAACACTGTTGATAGCTTGCCATTTTGTTTATAAACAAATAATCTAATCTTGATCATTCATGTGGGTGACATGAAATGGAAGTATCATATGCAATGTTGATTGTATAAGACAGGACCACGATGTTTGATCAAATTTCTCATTAGTACCGTTTATGAGAAATGATCGAATATCAAACTAAGTTTATCAACCTTGATAAATCTCAATCCTGAGTGAAATGTGGACTCTTATTCACGAAGTTATGTTCTTTGATTCACATGGTTGAGAGCGATATGATATCAACGCTCAATACACTCATGTTTTGGGAACATAGCGTGATAGTAGTTGGGAACACATTTACACGAGATAGAATTCATAATTTTCCTATAAATTAACGGTATCTAGTGTGATACATAAACATTTTAGGAACTTTAGAAAACTCCCTTGATGTACTGATTCAAGACATGAACAAGTGACGCCATGACTTTTATTAATCACAGAAGTATATTATCTGTAGTTTGACTATAAATAATGTTCATTGGAGAATCAGTGGGAACACAAGGATAAATTGGTTGTTACAGAGGTAAAACGGTAAATTTAATCCACTTGTAATTATGAGGGTTCCATGTGAAGGATATATCACAGATATAAATAAAAGATAAACTAAATGGACATAACTCATCAATAGTGAGAAGAGTTCAGCTATGAATCTGTTGGGATTTATGCCCTAGAATTCGTAATTTGTAATAGAATATTTTATGAATAAATAAAAGTATTATTTTAGTGAATTTTATGCAATTTATTATATGTTGATATTCGTTAATATTCAAACATTAATAGAAAATTCCAGAGTTACCAATTCTGTAATCTTGACTATGAGATACAAAGTGGATCTAGTCAAGATAGTAACTTAAATAGTCTACAATAAACGAATACAGTAAGGAAACCTTATTCTGGTAACACTGTTGTTCACAGATTTGATCCAAATCATTAGCATGATGTAGATGCAAGTGGAAACATCATATATAATAGGTTTATATAAGACTGGACCAGGATAATAAATCAATTCCTAAATGACACCGTTGATAGAAAATGATTTATAATATCAAATTACGTTATTAAGATTGATACGTCTCATTCCTGAGTATGTTATGAACTCGAATTAATAAAGTCTTTTCCTTTGATTCACATGGTTGAGGGTGATCTGTTGATACACTCGATAAACTCCTGTTTTGGGGAAATGACTAAGTTAGTGTTTGGGAGCATTCCTATACAAGATGTCATTCATAACTTTTCTAAAACAAACGAAAGTGTTAGTGCAACACTATTCTAACTTAAAAACTTTAGGTGACTCCCTTGATGTAATGATTCGGTACTTGAACATGAGGCCACACCTTCTCACTGGCCCGAGAAGGATTGTTCTATACTTGAAAACTATAGAAAAATGTTCATTAGAGAATCATTGGGTATACAAGGATAAAATAGATCATTACAAGGGTAAAACGGTAATACCGTTTGAGATTCCGTGAAGGATATGTCAAAATAAACTTAATAACAAATGGACATAATCCATCTATAGTGAGGGGAGTTCACTTAGGGTTTATAGTGGAATGCCTTGTTAATAATTATGATTAATTAATTAATGTGTTTAATTGATAAATTATTAATTTTGGAACCCTGATCTTAGATCCATCGGTCCCTATGCTGCCCTATATGTTGACTACCAGATTTAACTAGGAAGAAATGATCATATTTAAGTAATTGAATCACTTAAATAAGAGAGATATTAATTGTTTAAATAAAGAGTTTATTTAAATGGAAATTAATATTAAAATTATTAATTATTCAAATAATGAGTTTATTTAAATTGAAATTAATAATTAATGTTATTAATTAAATAATGAGTTTATTTAATTTAATAATAAAAGGAGAGAAATTAAATATATTTTTTTTTATGAAACAAATTAGTATTTTACCCAAAATAATTAATTAAATGAATTTGATTCAATATTAATTAATTAAGAGAATTTTCGGCAATATGTATTTAAATAGAAAAGATTATTTGAATTTTTTTAATTTTAAATACAGATAACAAAAGATAAATTTTTTTAAAAAAAAAAGGGATGATGGTGATTATCCAACGCCACTTATCAAATAATGTAAGGAAAATTAGTTTTCCTCATTTGCAACAGGCTGACGCCATATTTTTTTTAATTTTTAATTTTTAATAATTTTGATTATTTAAATTTAAAAGAAATAAAGAATACTAATTGGATTAGGAAACAAATTCTTTTTTTCTTATAAATATGACCATTGGGTGCTCATATTTGACACTTGATATTTATCAAAAAGCTCTCTCTTTTATTCTCCATACTGCTGATTTTTGGCTTCTCAAAATAAAAAGAATTTTTCTTCTTTGTTTGTTCTTCTGGTTCGATTCCCACAAGTCGGGTTGGTTTGTGTTCAGGATATAGCATAGAAGACTTGGTGAAGTGGATTGATGCTGTAAAGAAACATCCAACTAATTCTTCATTAAATCTACAATGTAAGTTTTTGAAAACCTTATAATTCTAGTTTGAGATTTGATCACAATTTCATGCTATTAACGGATCCGTAATTAAATGTTAATTAATTTACTAAAAAAATTCTGCTAATTTAGTAAATATTTCCTTCAGATTCTACAGTGGCATTATTCATAGTTAGATTATAAGTAATTAATTGATTATGAGTCTATAGGTACATTACATCAGGTCTCTATGTTAGCCCAAATATCATTGTAGCAAAACATAGTTATTAATTTAACTTAAGAAGAACAAATAACTTAAGTAATTGAATGTACTTAAAATTAGGCAATATTAATTATTTGAATAATGAAATTATTCAAATAAAAATTAATATTAATATTATGATAATATTAATTGTTTAAATAAAGAGTTTATTTAAATGGAAATTAACGTAATATTTTATGGCAAAATAAATTGTTTAAATAAATAGCTTATTTAAGAGTGTGTGGGATATTTCTCGGGTGGATCACTCACACACAATTGAACACACTGCGTCGCGTATTGGGTCTCTCAACAGCGTAGCTACCTGACACAAAAGAAACTAACGGTCAGAAGGGCACCGGTGTGGTACCGGCCAAGGACCCTCCGACTATCAGGTTAGGTGGTGGGAGGTGAGAAGTAGCTTGCGCCGCAAGATAGTATTAGGGTTTTGAAATATGTGAACTTACTTGATTTGATAGGTCAAGTTAACCTTTATAGTCTCTTTATCGTGGGCCTCATGACTGAGCTGCTGGACTAGGCTTAACAGATCTTTTAATGGCCCGAAGAAGATTAGCTCCTTCAAGCAGCGATCCAGATGGGTTTGGACCCAAGTGGGGCAGTCTGGTGTACACAGCCTTTGTGAGGGCTATTTTTGCCCTTTACAAAGAGGGAATTAATGTTAATATTATTAATTATTTAAATAATGAGTTTATTTAAATGGAATGAATAATTAATATTATTAATTAAATGATGAGTTTATTTAATTTGATAATAAATATTAGAGAGAATTAAATACAATTGATTTAAGAAACAAATTGGTTTTGGCCCAAAATAATTAATTAATTGGATATGGTCCATTGGTAATTAATATATTAATTTTTGGATAAATGTATTTGAATTAGAAATCATTTTTTGAATTTTTCTAATTCTAAATACATAAATATATAATTATTAAATATAGAAAAATAATTGAATAAGAAATAAATTATAAATAAATATTACATTTTTATTTAATTTATTTATCTTTTCTATATTAGGAGATAATGAATACTAATTCGATTAGATATCATATTTTTCTATAAATATGACAAATATTTATGCCCAATTACCAATTTTTCTATAAATATGACAAATATTTGTACACTTCTCACTTTAATTAGAAAAGTGAAAATTATCTCTTCAATTTTTGCCCAATTGCCGATTTTTCTTAGGAAAAAATTTAGAAGAAATTTTTTCTTCTTTTGTTTTTCCGGATCGATTCCCGCAAGTCGATTTTGCTTTCGATCGGGATATAGCTTAGAAGATCTGGTGTTGCTGAGGATTGATGCTGTAAAGAAACATCCAACCGATTCTCCATATTTTACTCCACGTAAGTAAATGACTGTAATTTTCGAAAAACTAGCATGAATTTACATGTTTTTATCACAATTTCATGATGATTAATAGATCATAAATTAATTTTTAATTAGTTTACTAAATGATTTTCCGTTAATTTAGTAAAGTAGTCCTTTCAATTTTTTCTTGGGATACTAAGATAAAATTTCCGACAATATTTTTCCTAATGGCTTTACGCCACTCATTCTTTTTTAATGAGGCTTTATTATTAAAGTAGTGATTAATAAACACGGGACATTTAAAAATAACCAAAAATTAATTTTTGTTTTAAAGATAAAGGCTTTCTCAATAATATACCAAATACTAATAAAATAAAAATACCAAATAAAAAAATAGTAATTGTTTTTAAAACAAATATAATAGGGTGCTAATACCTTCCCTATGTGTGAATGAACTCCCGAACTCATTGTCAAAAGTTAGTAGATTATCCAAAATTTAATAACTATGTGACTAATCACACTAATCATTTTAAAACCAATGATTAATAGCAACTCTTATTTTTTCTTGTCACGGGTACGTAGGACAATAGAGATAATGTACATTACATATATAACAGTATACATTTTAGCAAAATTAGGTATATTAAAGAAAACGTCAAAAAACAAAAAAAAATCTAGAAATTTATGAGAATATGAGAATATGAGAAAAAATTAAGAAAAACTCAAGAAAATAGAGGAAATGATTTTAACAAAAAGAAGTAAAAGAAAATAAACAAACCTTTCGTTAGATCCTTGCTATTTAGGCTTTAGATTTATATGATTCATGCCGAATCTAAGAGTTTATGAAGAAAAAAATGGAGGAAAAAGAAAAGGCAATTTTTTTCCAAATCTATGCTTTTTCTGCTTTAGATATTCTAGAAAAGGATAAATATGAGATATATGAAGACAAAAATGGAGGAAAATGAAAAAAGGGGTTCGGTTTTCTTTAGATATAAAACTGAAAAATGGTGAAAAAAAAGTGAAAATGGTATATGAAAAATGGAGAAAAAAATAGATCAAGAGAAAGAGAGGGAGTATAATCACAAAATCTGAAAAATGGTGAGAGAGAGTTTGTGTAAGATGAAAGTGGTGGGTTTTGTAAAAAAAGAAAAAGAAATGAAGGAGTGTGTAACGCCCCGTTACAAGGTAAGATTAATTTTGGAATTAAATTAAAATTTTATTTAATTTAATTGTAGGGTTTGGAATATTGATAAATAATCTATTTTATTTATTTAGGCTTTTGGGTGACACTTTTGATAAGTGTCACTTTTTGTAAATATTGAGGAGACATGGATTAGAGTAGTGATGACGTGGCAAGTAGTGATGACGTGGCAAGTAATGCTCAAACCCTAATTTGTAACTAAGGAAAAGAAGAAGAACAATTTTCTCCCCTCCTTCCCACACCCTTGCCGCCGCCCCTCATAGTGAAAGAGAAGAAGGAGATTCGTCGTTCGCTCGCTTGTTGATCGTTTGTGAATCGGGTTTTTGGATTTAGGCATTTTGGAAGCGATTTTGGTCACGAAGGTAACGAAACTTCTCTTTTCTCTCTTTCTTCTTGATGCCGTGGGGTTAGGGTGGATAATGATGGGATTCTTTCGACAATTGTTAATAGGGGATCGGTGGAAATTGCCCGGAATCGAAGGAGGAAGATCGGGAGCCTTTTTCTTGAATTTCTTTGAACGGGTAAGCTTTTGGGATGGATTTAACAATCTTTTTAATTCTGGAATTTTTGTTTTACATTCACTTTATGAACACCAAGAACCCTAACCTTTGTTTCGATCTCCATATTTGTCATTTTCCCAAACCGTGGCCAAATACCCAATCGATCTTGATTACCAACACCTAGAATCATCAAGATCGATCACCCTAACTACGAAACCGCGACCGAACCATATCCCGATGACCATGGCCAGCCGCGGCACACACACCCCCCCCACGCCCCAACCTTAGCCATTTTCTTCGCCGTTTGATTTCCGTTCTTTGCTACACTTAACCCCAAACCTTTTGTATTAAATTAGTATATTTTAATTTGTATATTAAGCTATTTAGGATATCCGTTTCAGGTCTGGTTCGTCAAGGGAAGTAGCTTTGTTTTCGGAATTAAGCTTTTTCGAGGTGAGTTAACGGGTTATTCAACGGTAAGGTTTTGGAGAAATCTAAAGCCCTTACCGTATCTTGTTCTTTTACATATAATTAAATATGTAATTCTGGAAATTTAGGAAGAGTAATAACATTGGAAACACCGAAAAACAATTGGAAGAAAATAATGTTTTCGGTTAGAACTTGTGAAGGCCATTTTCGCCAAAAGTGATGTTTCTAGTTTCGTTTTGCCTCTGGATGATAATGAGTATAAATCTGAAATTATTTGATGATTTTTAGTGCCAATAGCCTTAAGTTTTGAGTTAGGATTCATAAAAGTTCATATTTTGATTTTCGGCAATTTTCTTGTTTTTCGGCAGTTTTGTGAA
This sequence comes from Gynostemma pentaphyllum, assembly GCA_028015215.1. Classification (NCBI taxonomy): domain Eukaryota; kingdom Viridiplantae; phylum Streptophyta; class Magnoliopsida; order Cucurbitales; family Cucurbitaceae; genus Gynostemma; species Gynostemma pentaphyllum. The sequence continues at coordinate 8,812,961 of CM051345.1, read as the reverse complement.
GTGTATGTAAAACTGAGTGGGCTGCTGTATTTTTATATTATAAATTGATTTTGAATGATTATTATTATGAGGATAATGTGGTTGTGATGATGAATTGAGATTGATTAAAGTATACTTACTAGTGTTGAGGCTACGAGCTCAACACTTAGTCATTTTAGTTATGGAAAGATCCATAACCGAGTACTAATGATCATTGCTCATACGAATGATTCATTAGGTGAATAATAGTTATAGTTGAGGCTATAACCAAGTACTAAGAAGTGGTAGTAGTTCCGAGGAACCGCCTTCTTAGTGGTTTTTGTGAAAAAGGGGATGTTTGTTAATTAATTTAACTTGTAGTTCGGAGTGATTGTAATAAGTGTGAGTTTTGATGTTGTGACTTGGGTATTATTTTTGGTAAAATATTTGAGTGAGGTGTTTACCATGAAAGAGTTAGGAGTTGATAATGGGTGTAGAATGATAGTAATGTTTATTGAATAAAGAATGAGTTGGGCATTAAGTGATGGTTGGAGTGTAAGAGTCTTTGTAAGAGTGTTGAGAGCTCGGGACTCGGTTTGGATTGTTAGAGACTACCTAAGACTTTATCGTTGTTTAATTCGTTTTCTCACTGGCTTTAGCCTCACAGTGCTATCTGTGGTTATTTTTCAGGTAACAATGGACCGAGAGGTGGCGGTTGATGAAGTGGAAGAGATGAGCGTTCATGTCGTGGAGGCGCCTCGAATTTATTCTTCTTTTTGAATGATGAATTAAGTTTTTAAACTTTTATTTGAATTATTGAGTCATTATGAGTTGTAGTTGATTTTAAACTCTTTAGTCTTTGCATTTATATTTGAACGTTGTTGTTTTGTTTAAAAGTTGAACTCCGGAGTTTCTTTTGTTTTAAATTCTTAATGTTTATGAAGTTTGTTTTATTTTAAATAAAGGAATTTTATTGAGTCTTCCGCTGTTGAAAATAAGAGTGTTTTGCTACTCTGAAAAGTCGGGTCTTTACAGAGTGAGAGGTATGAAAATGGTAGAAAGAAGTGAGAGAAAATTAAAAAGAAATGAGAGAGGGAGGGATGGAGGGAATCAGAATAAAAAAAATGGTGGGAGGGAAGAGATTTGCACGTGGAAGTAGGGGTAAATGAAAACTAAAAAACCGACGAAAATGATAAAACTGGCCAAAACCAACGAAATTAGTCGGAGGAAACCGACCCCTCAATTGAAGTCACTTTTTTCATGGCTGAAATCGACTAATGGTCGGTCGGTGTGAACCGAGGGGGGTAGGTTCTCGACTAAAAATTGATCGACCACTCATTTATTTTTATATTAAAAAAATAAAGAATTTGGCTAGCTAGTGCAACACGCACACGTGACTAAAGAGAGGAAACATGGTAGTAAATGATGATAAGCTTTGAGAGGAACCTTCGTTGGAGATGAAAGGGATGGAGAGACATTGAGCAAGCATGAGAAGCTTCGGCTGGAAGAGAAAAGAATATGAAGAATATAAGTATGTAGGGCTTTTCCAACTTAACCAAGACTACATCGTTTTATTCAAAGATTTAAGTTAATGAAATAAAATGAGGACGACGCCGTTTTATTTTAGCAACTGTCATGCCCGATTTCCGTTAAATTTTATAATTTCAAAGTCACAGCGGAAGACTTGGTTTTTTTTAAAAAGGGCATGGGTTCGTTTAAAAATCGGATTATCCAAAACCTATTTACATTGGCCCAATTCAGAGAAAGCAATAAACATGGAATGCGCATTCCAGATTATGATTAAACTTCTAAAAGAAAGCTTTAAAACCTTAAGACATTTACAATTTTTGAACAAATGCTCTTCCGAGCTCAAAAAAACACAAAATAAGAAAGGATAATAAAATGTTTACAAGCATTTCAAGAATGCTAAACCAAAATGATTTGTGTTCCTGTCCATCCATCAGCTCGACACGTCATACAACGCCACCTCCTCTTCCACAGCCCTTGCGACGAGATTTACCTGGAAAATTGTAAGTGTAGAAAATTAGCATAAAATGCTAGTGAGAGTAAAATGAAATCAAGTAATCCTATGAACCAAATTCCATACCAGAAATTGTGTCCAAAGGCCTAAATTGCTCTTTACTACCAATTCCACACTTCCAATTTCCACACAATCACACAATTGTAATGTAATTTCCCATAAATAGACTTTCAATCTCGTAAAGTAATGAAATAGAGACTTAAAGTAAAAGTACTAACTAATATTAAGTCTTTCTAAGAATTCTAATGAATATAAATAAATGTATCTCAAGCTTTCGTTGTTACCATACAAGTTTCATCGTAACGTGTTATCGTATGGATCAACATCAACATACTACCATGTACGGTCTTACCATAACACAAGTCATCGTAATGTGTTACCGTATAGATCAACATCAATATACTACCACGCACGGTCTTACCATATCACAAGTCATCGTAATGTGTTACCGTATGAATTAACATCAACATACTACCACGTACGGTCTTACCATATCAGAAGTCATCCTAACGTGTTACCGTATGGATCAACATCAACATACTACCACGTACGGTCTTACCAAATCACAAGTCATCGTAACGTGTTACAGTATGGATCAACATCAACATACTACCATGTACGGTCTTACCAAATCACAAGTCATCGTAACGTGTTATCGTATGGATCAACATCAACATACTACCACGTACGGTCTTATCAAGTCACAAGTATCATCAAGTTCCCTGGTAAGTTAGTTTACTTAAATAAGATCCTACTAAGCTACTAAAGAACATAAACCACTTTCGAATTACACGAGCTAACTCTCAAGTACAACTTCTGAGCCACTTTGACTCCCAAACCACTCAAAGTACCTTAACTCACACTTTCATCTAAAATCTCCAATTTCATCTAAACTCTTCAATTTCATCTTACAAGACTTTCCAAACACACTCAATCTTAATTTTCCTCCCAAAATCACTAAACTCCAAGGTCACTCCATTTACTCCCGAGTCTAAAGTCACAAACCAAAGTATTAACTTCTAGAAGTTAGTTTTACCACTGAACCTCGATAAACAATATCGTAATGAAACTTAATTCATAAGAATACTAACTTCCATTTTAAACTCACCTTAGATTGTGAAGTCAAGCTCCCAAATTGTCGAGATCAATCCACGCGAGCAATCACAATCCTACAAATCAATTACACCTAATAATCATTAATTAACCGAAAATCGAGCAAACGACATCTAAACGCATAAAACGACGAAAAACCAGGAAATAAGCCCTAGGCATGCTCTCGGCCCTACAAGGTACAAGTCTCGGGTCGGTTTTATGACTTTTATGCATTTTAGAAGAGCTTCGGGTCGGTTTCAAGTACTTTGGAGGTTCGCAATATCAATGGGTAACAGTAATTTAGGGTTTTGCACAATAATCGATTCCCGAAAAATTAAGTAAAATGAAAAATAACAACAAACTAAATACCCTAGCCATGGCCAAGTGATAGAAAAACAAACGGAATGGGTTTTCGACTCAAACTCAATTTTAGGGTTAGGGAAAGTTTCTAAAATCACCTAAAACGACTTTCTCGATTGAAATCTTCAAGCTTCGGTGTGTGAATTTGAAGATTTCAAGCTTGACCTCCATTAAAACACTATTTAGAGCAAAATTTAGAAACTTTGTCATACCTTGAGGCTTTTAGAAAATGGAGGAAAACTTTGATTGATAGGTTGGAAATGATCCTCGGGCCGAGGGCTTTTCAACGCAACTGAAATTACGTCGATCCACCAAGTAACGAAGAAAAGCCAAAGAGAGGGAGTTTCGGTCATGCAAGGAGAAGAGAAGAAGAGAAAGATACGAATTTCGTCTAAAGTTTGACTTTTAAAGAGAAGGATGAATAGTAAATGAGATATTTTAAGAAATTGAAAAATGAAGATTATGTTCCTTTTAAATGATTTAGTTTATAAAACGAAACCCGAAGATCTTAAAAGAATCAAAATGTGATTAATAATTATTAATTGGCCCGTTAATAATTATCAATACAACCGAAACTAATTTAAAGTGATAAAAGGATTAAAAAGGTTTTTGAACGAAAATAACTACCAAATTTGAAATTACTAAATTTAAACTAACCTTAAATACTTTAATTAAAATAAAATAAAATAAAAAATTTACCTCAAAAGTAACGGGATGTTACAGTAAGTTTAAAAAAAACTAATTATGTCATCATTTTTTGTGCCATCGTCTTCTTCCTTAAACATATCAATCATAAGTCTCATGCTTTTTTAAAAAGTTGGAATCACAACTCCACACAACACCACTAAACAAAACTTCATTTCTTTGACTCACCAACAAGCTTCCTCTCCAATCTTCTGACTGTTCAGCTACCTCCTTTGCCATTAGCGGGGTGTTTAACCAGACACCGACTTACCGAGAGGTAGGTTTGATTATTCTGTTTTATCATTATTTTAAAATATTCGGTCGGAGTCGGCTCCCCTACACATAATCATAAATCGACGAACTCCGACCGCAACCGACTGTCTTACACCCCCACGTGGAAAGAAAGAAGATATAAGAGAGAGGATAGATGGTTTTTTAAATTAAAAATATGATTTGATTGGGTGATGTGATGGAAAGGTTTTTTTTGGTAATTTTCTACCCTCCATGTGGTTTAGGGGTGAGAATCAAAACCGCAAAACTGAACGGACCGAATCGAAATTAGCGATGTCGGTTAGGTTCGGTCTGAGAATTTTCTAGGTCGATTAGTATCGGTGTGAAACCGCACCCAAACTGAAACCGAACTGAAACTTTTTTTTATATAATATATATCCCCTCCCCCACAGCCCACCCCCCCCCACCCTCACCTTCTAACGACCCGAAAATCCTAAAATATAAATAAACATAAATTCAACAGCGGAAGCATTGAAAAACAAATAACATCCAGTTCTTTTATTTAAAACCAAGTTCAACACCATTTTAATCGATCGGTTTTACTTCAAAACTTAAAATGTCAAAACTAAAAAACCTCAAAATCAATGTTTAGAAAAATTATGAAATAAAAGTATGCTCGACATACTTATTTAAAATAAAAAAAAACATGAATCCATATCAATCCCAAAAAAATAAAAGGAAGATAAGTCTCGTCGGCGTGCAAATCCATGCCAACCATACACCACCTCAAACCACATCAGCCACCAAATTTCTTCTTTCCTTTACTTGAAAAAAAAGTTGTGGCATCATAAGGCTACGCCCAATGAATAGAAAATGTTAAAATAAAAATCATGTCATGAGAGATTTTTCTAAGACTTTAAGTCCATAACCGGCCTCACTGACTTCCGAAAGTTCACATACACCAAAACACTCGGAGTCTAACCCATCATTCCAATACATAAGCATATCTCTTAAACTTCAAATTAACAAGGTAACATGCTCAAAACAGTTTTAAACACTCTTTTCTCAATTTAAAACTTTTTGATTTAAAATTCCACTAATACCTCTAATCTCTTCTTTGCCTAATCTCCTCTTTGCCTACGAGCAAAAAGAGACTATGCTCGATAAGGAATCTAAACACTCTTTTCTCAATTTAAATCCTTATGAGAAATATTCTTTTCTATTGTACGGGGAATGGACATGCCCCATTAAGTGCTATAGAGTTGTGCACAACCGTATAATCTCCCTTAACGACAATATTCTTCTTTAAGCAAGGCCTTTGCTTAAAGCGAACCTACTACCATATTACCCGAGGTATTTAAGTAATATGATTTCACTCATCACTACCATGATGCTCAATTTGAGTCTAAACTCAAAATTCTCAAAACAACTCATTTTTTTAGGCCGAACTTTCCTAACTTAATTTCTGGAAAATTCACCTTTAATTCATTCTAAAATATCCCAAAATCACCCATAATACCATTTTGGGTTCACTTCCAACAACTCCTAACGATTGTCAGATTTAGAAGCGAAACTAGCCTAAACTAGTGTAGTTTCGCTCCTTTTTCGGACATTCTAGAACTACTATAATTCTAACTAAAATTCAGCGGCATAACGGCTATAAAATCACTCCCAAAATAGCCCCTAAACATAAATAAATACATGCTAAAGATCCAGAGCACAATAATTATAAATAACTAACCACCTAGGCTTAATTATTGGCTTAATGGGCACTAATCCTTCATTACCACAGAAATATCAAAGGTACAAATAAAGTTCATCTTCACAGAATTGAAATACAAGTATTCTAAAAACAACTAACAAAATCTAAAGTAGTAAATATGCCCAAATGCTCTTAAAAACCTCTTCTTCTTCCTAAAGGTTTCACATTTTGCTTCGTTCTTCATCTCCTTCTTCTCTCATCTTTTTTTTCTTCCTAAAAAATACAAGCAATTATCTCTTCCTAAAAAATACATGGTGGCCGAAATTATGATGTATAATTAATAAATAATTCCAATTTATTTAATTAATTATTTTGGGCCAATCTCAATTGGGTTCATTAATCCAATTGGGCTTGAAATTCTCTCTTAAATTAATAAGTCCAACTTAATTAATTTATTTATTAATTACCATTTAAATAAAATATTTTATTTAAACAATTAATAATATTAATATTTTCTCCCGACTAAATATTATCAAATTATATTTAATTATTAATTTCCATTTAAATAATTTTCATTATTTAAATAATTAATAATAAATATTTTAATTATTAATTTCCATTAAATAAACTCATTATTTAATTAATAATTTTATTTGATAATATTTTATTATTAATTAATTAATTTTAATTATTAATTTCCGTTTAAATATAATTATTTAAACAATTAATAATTATTAATTAATTTCAAATTATTAATTACCATTTAAATATACTCAATATTTAAATAATTAATAATATCTAATTAATAATATTTCATTATTAATTTCCTGTTTAAATAAACTTATTATTTAAACAATTAATAATGTTTATATTAATTACCGTTTAAATATACTCAATATTTAAACAATTAATATTGCCTATTTTAAGTAATTCACTTTACTTAAAATTTCCATTTCTTCTACTTGATTTCGCGACTACGATATTTGGGCCAACATAGGGACCCGATGGACCTATAGATCATGGGCTTAATAATTAGTCAATTAAGTGATTAACACATAATCAGTTAATTACTTATTATCTAACTATGAATAATTCCACTATAGATTCATAGCTGAACTCCCCTCACTATAGATGAGTTATGTTCATTTAGTTTATCATTTATTTATATCTGTGATATTATCCTTCACGTGGAACCCTCATAATTACAGGAGGATAAATTTACCGTTTTGCCCCTGTAATTACCGCTTTATCCTTGTGTTCCCGCTGATTCTCCAATGAACTTTATCTTTAGTCGAACTAGAAATAAGATACTTCTGTGATCAATAGAAGTCGTGACGTCACTTGTTCATGTCTCGAATCGGTACATCAAGGAGTTTCCTAAAGTTCCTAAAATGTTTAGGTATCGCACCGATACCTGTTAATTTATAGGAAAGTTATGAATTCCATCTCGTGAAAATGAGTTCCCAGCTACTTATCTAGTCATGTTCCCAAAACAGGAGTGTATTGAGCGTTCTTACGAGACGCTCTCAACTATGTGAATCAAAGAACATAACTCCACAAATAGGAGTCCGCATTTCACTCAGGATTGAGATCTATCACGGTTAATAAACTTAGTTTGATATTCGATTATTTCTCGTAAACAGGTACTAATGAGAAATTTGATCGAACATCGTGGTCCTGTCTTATACAATCAACATTGCATATGATACTTCCATTTCATGTCTCCCACATGAATGATCAGGATTCGATCATTTGTCTATAAACAAAATGCGAAGCTATCAACAGTGTTACCAGGATAAAGTTCCCAAACGTTATCCGTTTACTGTAGACACGTTTAAGTTACTCATCTCGACTTTAATCCTCTTGTATGACTCACATACTAAGTCGTGATTTCATAAGAGTAACTTAGGGTTTACTATTTGAATGTTTGATATTTATATATTTCCATATATTCCTAATATCATTAATTGAGTCAATCTAGATTATATAAAGAACTTATGTTTATTTATTTAATTTATTCGAAATAAATTATTATAATTAAATAATTACAAGTTCTAGGACACCATTCCTAACATCCCTCACGCCTCCGCCCCCCTTGTGCAAGCCCATAAGGTTTGTTCGATTTCTTTCATCAATTGGACGTTAATCTGTGTTCCGATCTCGGATTCAAAGCGGTTGAGGACTACCTTTGTAATCAAAAGAGGTAATTATTCTTCCCTTGGATTCCCCTAGTGCCGCCGCCCCTCTTAGGGTTTTTAGGAGTTGATTTCTTCATCAATTCTTGTTAATAGGAATCTGTTTTGATCCTGGGAATTCGTTAGTCAAGGTTCGTGGTCCGAATCCATGATTTCCTATCATTGGGTGAGTATTTAGATTGGTTTTTTATTCTTTTCAATTCTGGAATTTTGTTTTATTTATCAAATTTTAATGTTCTCGAACCTTGCCCAAAAACCCATTCCATATTGGCTTTTGTTACTTAATAGTACGCCTAAAACTTAATCGGTGTTGATCCCCTTTGTCTAAAACCAAAACCCATCAATACCGATCACCCGGAACCCAAAACCAAGACCAAACCGTGACCCGAAGGCCACGGTTCAGCCACGGCAAAAGACAGCAACGCCGTAGCTGCTGTCACCTCCAAACGGCAGCCGTTCGTCGTTTGCCTTTTTCCTGAACTATTTTAACACCTTTTGGTATTGTTTTAGCATGTAAATTAAATGTTTAGCACCCTTGTTTCAGGTCTGATTGGTGGTGGAAACTAGCTTGGAATTTGGAATTTTAGCAAAGACAAGGTGAGTTAACGGTTTAGTCAACGGTGGGGTTTTAGAGAAATCTAAGGCTCTTACCGTAGTTTATTCATTTCATTATATTTAATTTTGATATTCTGGAAAGTTAGGATGAGAACGGACTTTTGGAAATACCGAAAATCAATTGGAAGAAAACAATTTTCGATTAAAACTAGTTTAGGCAATTTTCGTCGAAAATTGACGTTTTTAGTTTCGAGTTGCTTCTGATTGATTATGAGTTTAAATCTGGAATTATTTGGATATATTTAGTGTTATATGCCTTGACTTTTGAGCTACGGAGCATAAAAGTGCATTTTCCATATTTCGGCAGTTTTCGGCAGTTTTGTGAAATTTATGCTAATAGTTGGGCTGCTGTATTTTCATCCTTCTAATTGAATTTTATTTAACATTATCATGTGTTTAATATTTTTCGTGATGATATTGATGACCGGTTTGATTGTGTTTACTAGTGTTGAGGCTACGAGCTCAACACTTAGGAGGTGTTTGTTTGTGGTGTTTGAGGATGGGGAATCTAAACCCCATGGTGATCTCATCCCCAACCCCATGTTTGTTTTTCCAAGAGGGAAAAGGGATCCAAAACCCATAGGGATCTCATAGCCCCATTCCATGGGGTTTGGAACCCCTTCAAAACACATGGGGTTTGGATCAACCCCATGGCATGGATGAGAGAGAAAAGAAGAGAAGAGAGGAAAGAGAGAGAAAATTTATTTATAATACAATTTTATTATTCTCATCCCCATATAAAACCAAACACAGTGATCTCTTCCTCGGTCATCTCGTCCTCATGCATCTCAATCCAATGCAAACCCGGAAACAAACGCCCCTTAGTCATTTTAGTTATGGAAAGATCCATAACCGAGTACTAATGTTCATTGCTCGTATGAATGAAACATTAGGGGAATATCAGTTATAGTTGCGGCTATAACTAAGTACTAAGAAGTGTTAGTAGTTCCGAGGAACCGCCTTCTTAGTCTCTTTTCAAATATTAAAATTAAAATAAATGTCACTTTTAATTTTATGTTAATAATTTATCAAATTTCTATTCATTTTTGTTTAATTATAATTTTTTAAATCTTTTTTTATCTAAATCTGAATTGATAATTATTTGGTTTTTACTTTTTGATTCTTAAATATATATATATATATATATATATATATATATATATATATATATATATATATATTACTCTTTTTCATAAAAAAAATTTCAAAATTTCTTTTTTTAAAAACATATTTATTTTTTACTTTAAAATATAGATTAAGATTTAAAAAATGTAGATTAGGGAAGTTTTGTATATCTAATCTTCTTCTTTTTTTTTATATTTTATAATCTAAATCTAAATCGATAATGATTTATTTTTTAGTTTTTGAATTTAATTTTTAAAAATTAAATTTATATACTAATAAGTTAGTTATTATATATCTTTCAATTTTTTAATATTTTTATTTTAAAGTTTTAAAATTAGTTTTAAATAACAAAATTGACATTTATCTCATTAATTAAATTTAAATTAAAATCTACGTTTTTAACTTTATTGAACTATCATTTGAATTTGCCTGGACGATATTGATTTTGAAATGATTTGAATTTTTTAGGATTTTAGTAAATATTTATAAAAGTTACAATTTTTTATAATATTTTGTCATTTAAATTTGAATATTTTAAGTTTTTATTTTTGAAAATTAATTTTATCTATTAGAAATTATATCATTAATTTGAATTTGATATTTAAGTTTTTAATTTCAAATGTTTGAGTTTAGTTATAGAAAATAGTAAAATCTTAGATTTTTTTTTTGATAATATCTTTTTTTTAAGATTAAAACTTTGATAATATCTTTAACTTAAAATATTTATTTCCTTATTTAAGTTTCTCAACAAAAAAATAAAAGGGGCAGCCGCTTCTTCTTCGTTGGAGCGATGGAACAGATCAAATTTTTTTTTTTTCGTCTCTTTGAGGGAGCGCTGAACTTGAGATCTGAACACGAACGAAACAAATTAAAGAGAAAAAAAGAGAAAGGAGACAACAAACCCCCTTCTTCATTCTAAATCAAACAAAATTTTCTCCAAATTTTTTCCCAGAAATTTCCCTAATATTTTCTGTTAGAAATTACATCATTAATTTGAATTTAATATTTAAGATTTTAATTTTGAAATTTTTGAGTTTAGTTTTAGAAAATAGTAAAATCTTAGATTTTTTTTTTTTTGATGAAATAAAATCTTAGATATTTTTTCTTGAGATAATTTTTTTATGATTTTTTTTAAATAAAAACTTTGATAATATTTTTAACTTAGATTAATATTTATTTCCCTATTTAACTTTCTCATTAAATTATAAATGAATTATTCCCTTCTTCTTTTCTTCACAATCGAACCAGAATAATCATGCCGGAGAAAGGAAACTCACTCCTCCATCGTCGGAAAATTGAAATCTTAAAATTTTCTATCGTTGCAAAACTCCTTTTTCCTGTCAGGTACAAAGAGAGATCTTTACTTTCTTTTAGATTAAAAAATATTTAAATCTATGTGCCTAATTCTACATTATTTCGTCTTCCTATATGGATGATAAAAATTGTTTCAATTACTTTATTTATATATGGTAATTCGTGATAACACATCTTACTCTTGTCAGATCCATAATATAATTATTTTATTTTGGATATTTATTTGAGTTGTTATTTTGGATATTTATTTGAGTTGCATATTTATAGTTTTAAAATTTCAATTAAAAATATCCCTTATAATATCAATCATGTCATATATACTTGAAGTTGTGTTCTGTTGTGTATTATTATACATTGTTGGTAATTTTTATTGTAAGACTATGCATGTTCCATAATGTGATTGTGATGTATTTGTATTTTTTTTATAAAAATATTGAGTTTACAATCAATTCAAATAACATAACCAATCTTATCGGGCATTAAGAATTTTGAGAAATTTCGAACAAATGACATTTTTTTAATATATAATTTTAAAAATATCAAATTTTTTGAAATTTTTTAAATATATTAGTCTTTAACACGTACACGTGGTATTCTTTCTAATATTTGAAAGTTAGCATATTTTATTATTTGAATTTTATATGCTTTATTATTAATTTTTTAACTCATGAGTTTTTGAATTATTTAACTTATTTTAAACAATACTAAAACTTAGTTTTATATATATATATATATATATATATATATATATATATATATACATGGTATTGGACACGGCCTCACTAGTTGAGAAGAAGATTTCACACATCATTGGTGCTAAATCTGAGATATTTATGTTTAATAATGATTTAATTTAATTTCAAATTTTTTGGGTTTAGTTTTAGAAAAAAATAGTCTTTATATTTTTTTCTTGAGATAAAATTCTTTGATTTTTTTGGGATGAAAAACGTTTGATATTATTTTATCTCAAACTAATATATATAACATTTATTATTTTTAAAACTACTAAAAGTGTAATATATTGAAATTTTGCTTTATTAAAAGAAAAATTCCCAATTTATAAGAAATCAAATTACTTTTTATTAAAAATAATAATCAGTTTAAGAATAGATTTTTCAATACTATCAATGCGGAATCAATATTTTTTCTATAAAAGGAAAATAAAAATTGTGTTATATACAATCATTCTCTCCAAAAAAGTATAAGACCAAAGTTATAATATAGTTGGAAATATCAAAATAGAATAAAATGAATATTCGATAAATAAATGGAAAAGTAAAGAAAAAAAAATAGAAAAAGAAAAAAGAGAAAGGAGAAAGAAGACGACAAACAACCTTCTTCATTCCAAATCAAACAAAAATTTCTCCTAATTTTTTACCAAAAAATTGCCCTTATATTTCGGTTAGAAATTACATCATTAATTTGAATTTGATATTTTAGTTTTTAATTTCAAATTTTTGAGTTTAGTTCTAGAAAATAGTAAAATCTTCGATATTTTTTTTGAGATAAAATTTTTTATGATTTTTTGATAAAAACTTTGATAATATTTTAAACTTAAATTAATATTTATTTCCCTATTTAACTTTCTCATAAAATTATAAATGAATCGTTCTCTTCTTCTTTTCTTCACAAACAAATCAGAAGAATCATGTTGGAGAAAAGAAACTTACTCCTCAACTGTTTTGCCATCAGGTACAAAGAGAGATCTTTACTTTCTTTTATTTTAAAAAAAATATTTAAATCTATGCGCCTAATTTCTACTTTATTTCGTCTTCCTATATGGATGATCAAAATTGTTTCAATTACTTTACTTATATATGGTATTATATTGAGAACACATCTTACTCTTGTCACTTCAATCATATTTTATTTTGAATATTTATTTGAGATGCATGTTTATAGTTTCAAAATTTCAATTAAAAATACCCCTTATAATATCAATCATGTTTATATGTACTTGAAGTCGCATTCTTTTGTGTATTATAAATTCTTGCTAATTTTTGGTGTAAGTTTATGTATGTTCCATAATGTGATTGTGATGCATATTTTTTTTAATTCTTTAGTTTACAATAAATTAAAATAACATAACCAATTTGATCAGGCATTAAGACTTTTTAGAAATTTCGAACCGATGATATTTTTTTAATAAATAATTTAAAAAAGTATGAAATTTTTTGAAATTTTTTATAAATAACATACAAAGATTTTACCATGATTAGCTCAATCATGTTTATTTTTTAATACAATATTAATGCCTACTTCATATACTTGAATCGACTTAAAAAAAATTAGTTTAACCAACATGCTCTAATATAATAAATAAAGTAATAAATTAGTTAAAAAAAGTTTCATTAAAGCCAAAAGTTTAATTCCTTGAAAAAAACTTATGTTATACTTAATATACAAACTGTATGCATATACAAACACATGAAAATAAAAATAGAAAAAAAATTAAAAAAGAAAGAAAGAAAGGACAACTTATTTATACCATTACTTTTTAATACAGAACTTCTCCTCGATTGTCTATTAATATTACTTCCTTTCTCTTTGTCGAAGCTGAGTTTTCCTCCACAGACCATGGTTGTCACCCATGTCACATGTGCAATATCCAATCTTTGTCCTATTGGATGAAACCGCCGATCACATGACTCTCCTCTTATCAATCACATTTTTCCATCTGATACTGGAGTTATTCCTCGAATTCATGTTCTTTCATATGATTCCTTGAATTCTAGGAATGATTCTAGATTTAGATGGATAAATGTGATTGATAATAGAAAGAGGAGAGTGATGAGATCGTCGTTTCTTTCTGTAGGATAATGATTGAATATATTTCATAAGTGGCAACGGTGACGGTGGCGAGTGGAGGAAATTTAGCTTCCACATATGGATTAAGCATGTTAATTGTCGATCTGAGGAAGACTTTGTTGTTCGAAAGTAACTATTTAGAGAAGATAAACTGCCATTTCTCTCACTTCTTTTATATATATTAGTCTTTAACACATGCACATGATATTCTTTCTAATATTTGAAAGTTAGTATATTTTATTATTTAAATTTTATATGCTTTAGTTTTAAATTTTTAACTCATGAGTTTTCAAATTGATTAACTTATTTTAAACAATACAAAAACTTAGTGAATAAATGGTGTTTTTTGGAAAATTGATATTTGAAAACATGGGATTACCGCCATTTATGGTGTTTTTTGGACAAAATTGATATTAAAAAAACACAACCGGTATTAGTGAATAAATGTAAATTAATGTGGATATTCTTGATAATATTTCTATTTATTAATCTAATTTTTTCAACTAAGTTTTTGTTTATGTTTGATTTTGTTTTCTTTCATCCTTCCATGTTGGAGGATTTTTTTTAAACTAAATGCAAATGTCCTATATTAGAAAAATCGGAAAAACCGAAAACCGAACTAGTAAAAACCGTTCAAAACCGGACCGGTTTCTATTATAAACCGAACCGATCAGGTTTTTAAAATTAATTGAAAAACCGGACTGAACCGAACCGGTTTCACCCCTAATTTCATGGATAAATGTTGCAACCCACCTCCAATTCCTAAGGAAGAAAATGAGATAAATAACCATAATATGTAAAAAAAAAAAAAGTTATATAAATATCCTTGTTTAATGAAGAATAAAATTTTAAACAAGGGGTAAAATTCAATTTTGTTAACTACACTTTCACTCAAGTTTTATTTTTGGTACTTATATATATATATATTCAAAAGTGACGTTTTGGTTCCCCTAACTTTCAAAAACCTAAAAAAAAAACATCGTGTTTTTTTAAAAAAATATTACCATTTGGTCTCTTAACTTTCACACGATTTTCATTTTCATCCTTGAACTTTCAAAAGTGGCGTTTTTGGTCCCTAAACTTTAAAAAAATTACCTTTTTAGTCCTTTCTGTCAGTTACTGATGTGGCAGTATTAATGACGTGGCAGCCGACGTGAAAAATTGAAATGCCACGTTAGCGATTTACTGACGGTCAACGAATAAAAAACTTAATGGATGAACAAAAAAAGATAGGTTTTCGAAAGTCGGGGAACTAAAAATTTTAAAAGTCCAGGGACAAAAATGAAACTTGAGTGAAAGTGTAAGGATTAAAATGGTATATACCCATAAAAAAAAAAGAGAAATGGAAATGTAGGTGAGACAAAATAGATATTGGAAAGAAAAAAAAATGAAAATCTATAAATTATTCCCGTTGCCATTTCAATTTATCTCTCTCTTCTCAATCCATTCCATGGCAAAGGGAGCTAAGTGAGTGAGTCACAATCTCTGTTTCTCTCTCACAATCATCTTATGTTCATATTTCAAAATCCAATGTTACTATTTCCAAATCCTTACGAGTATTATCCTTATACAAGAACGTGTTTCTCCACTTCTTAGGTCTTCTCGATTTTGATTTCCAGTTCCTCTTGCGGTTTTTTCTGGAAAATAGGGTGATGTGCTTTGAGTAGTATGGATTGTGCTATTCTTCTTGTTTTTTTATGACTTTTTGAATTTTTAAGTAAATTTGTGTCTTCACTAACTGTGTTAGTGTTTTTCTTCTTCAATGTACTGGAGATGTGCTTCTTTAAGTAATATGGATTTTGCTTTCTTCTTGTTTATGGATGTCTTCAGAATTTTCAATAAATTTGTTTCTTTACAAATTGTTTTTTTTCCTTCAATGTACTACTGGAGATGTGCTTCTTGAGTAATATGGATTTTTATGGCTTTTTTAATTTTGAAAATTTAAGTAAATTTGTGATCTTTACAAGGCTTTTTGGATATCATTACTAGTTTGAGCAAATGTGTAATCAAATGGGATGGTTTGTTCAAACGAATGTTTCAGGATTTTCTTTGTTTTAAAATGTTTTTCCCCTCAATATACTAATGACGTGCTTATTAAATAATGTATTTTGTATGTCAATACTAGCAACTGGAAATTGTCAGGAAATTACCGTAATTGCTTTCGAAGTAGCCAACACTGTAACCAAATTTGCAAAATAATCGAACTCTCTTTCAAAAGACAATATCCAATTACTTAAGAAGGAACCGTACCGATCAGAAGGCATACGACAATTAGTGTCAAAAAGTATGGAGGAAATGTTGTGTCTTGCCACTGCTGGAAAAAGGTATTGATGTCATCACTGTTTCACTATCTGGAAGAATGCTTTTTGAGGTAGGTAGTATAATTCGATCAAAGTGCTCAGTTGTTGTAAATGTCAAAAATGTTCAACTGGTTATGATATTCCAGACTGGATTTGGATACCTCAAGAAAAATAGCAATTCGAATGGCCAGATCAGCCTTGCAAGACCTGAAAGTCTTGGTCAGTTGACCTCTGTGAGTCATTTTTTAGCCTACTTTTTTCGAGCTTGCTGATATTTTTATAAAATGTATTTGGAGCTGATTATATTCAAGGACTACTCTTTTTGCTTTTTGATGGGAAAAATACTTGTTATCACTTTGAAAGTTATAAATATAATCAATGCATGTCTTATAAGAATTGAGTACCTGTTGTAGGAGTTTTACCTATCATTGCAGCCAAATCATTGATTGTCGAGGATAGTAATAGAAATCCTCAGAAACTAGGCAATTTCGGTCTTGCTCTGTATTATGCAAAGACTATCAACCAGATAAGCCTAATTATAAGCTAACACTTCTCATTTCCTCTAATTCTGCAAAGAACTCTCACTTGTTATTTTTATTTTACTTAAAAGAGCTATTTTTCATAGGCAGGTAGTCTAACCTCCCTTTCCTCATATATGAGGCATGAATTATATCATGCATTTCTAAAAAGTGTTTAAGCAAATCTGCGCTCTCAATTACAAAGTTTCGATGCCAGATATGAGGCATATGTCTTATTCTTTAGCTTTTAATTTTTTTTTCTGAAATCATCAAAAGATCAGTAATTCTAGAATTTATCATTAACAGTTTGTTTGCTAATTCATTTTATATTGTCAGGGTTGAAATTGATAGGATTCTTCAATGGCTTCTTCCACTAGCAGAGAATACAATAAAGTTTATTTTATTCTCTGCTAGTGGAAGAAGCCATTGAAGAATCCAATCAATTTCAACTTTGACAATATAAAATAAATTAGCAAAGAATCTGTTAATGATAAATTCTAGAATTACTGATCTTTTGATGATTTCAGTAAAAAAAAAAAATTAAAAACTAAATAATAAGACATATGCCTCATATATGGCATTGAAACTTTATAATTGAGAGCGCAAATTTGCTTAAACACTTTTTAGAAATGCATGATATAATTCATGCCTCATATCTGAGGAAAGGGAGGTTAGACTACTTGCTTATGAAAAATAACTCTTTTAAGTAAAATAAAAATAACAATTAAGAGTTATTTGCAGAATTAGAGGAAATGAGAAGTGTTAGATTATAATTAGGCTTATCTGGTTGATAGTCTTTGCATAATGCAGAGCAAGACCGAAATTGCCTAGTTTCTGAAGATTTCTACTACTATCCTCGACAATCAATGATTTAGCTGCAATGATAGGTAAAACTCCTACAGCAGGTATTCAATTCTTATAAGACATACATTGATTATATTTATAACTTTCAAAGTGATAACAAGTATTTTTCCCATCAAAAAGCAAAAAAGAGTAGTCCTTGAATATAATCAGCTCCAAATATATTTTATGAAAATATCAGCAAGCTCGAAAAAAGTAGGCTAAAAAATGACTCACAAAGGTCAACTGAGGCAAGACTTTCAGCTCTTGCAAGGCTGCTCTGGCCATTCGAACTGCTATTTTTCTTGAGGTATCCAAATCCAGTCTGGAATATCATAACCATTTGAACATTATGTTTGACATTTACAACAACTGAGCACTTTGATTGAATTATATTACCTACCTTAAAAACATTCTTCCAGATAGTGAAACAGCCATGACATCAATACCTTTTTTCAGCAGCGGCAATACACAGCATTTCCTCCATACTTTTTTACACTAATTGCCGTATGCCTTCTGATCGGTGCAGTTCTTTCTTAAGTAATCGGATATTGTCTTTTGAAAGAGAGTTTTATTATTTTGCAAATTTGGTTATAGTATTGGCTACTTTGAAAGCCAATACGGTAATTTCCCGACAATTTCCAGTTGCTAGTACTGACATACAAAATACATTATTTAATAAGCATGTCATTAGTATATTGAGGGGAAAAACATTTTAAAACAAAGAAAATCCTGAACCATTCGTTTGAACAAACCATCCCATTTGATTACACATTTGCTCGAACTAGTAATGATATCCAAAAAAGCCTTGTAAAGATCACAAATTTACTTAAATTTTCAAAATAAAAAAAAAAGCCATAAAAATCCATATTACTCAAGAAGCACATCTCAAGTAGTACTATAAGAGGTATTGAACTGAATTCTAAATTGTATATGTTTGAGATAATTACAGGTATTCTTATACAAGTTTAAGAGAATAAATATGGAAAGTCTAGCCTAATTTACGGCCATAATTCAGAGCTTAATTAACATATATGAATAGCCCATGAATATAAAAATTATGTACGTTAACTTCCCCCCTCAAACTCAAGGTGGTTGCGTAGAGACTAACTTGAGTTTGTCAAGTAGTTGAGTAAAGCGACTGGGTAGTAATGCTTTGGTGAAGATGTCGGCTGGCTAATCTGTAATAGATATAGACTGTAAAACAAGATTGTTAATCTGAAGGTGATGACGTACAAAATGACAGTCAATTTCAATGTGCTTAGTTCTTTCATGGAAAACGTCATTGTGAGCAATTTGGATGGCACTACGATTGTCACAATGATGGAGTGTAGCAGTTTGTTGAGAAACACCCATATCAACAAGTAACCGGCGAAGCCATAGTAGCTTAGATGTAGCATCAGCAAGGGCGTGATATTCAGATTCAGTACTGGAACAAGAGATGACAGTCTGTTTCTTACTTCACCAAGAAATGAGAGAAGTACCCAAGTAGAAACAATAGCCGGGGTAGAACAACGATCTGTGGGATCACCTACCCAATCAGCATCAGAATACCCAAATAAAACTAGTGATGACTGTGAGAAAAATTGTAGACCATAGAGAAGAGTACCCTTAACATAGCGTAAAACTCGAAATACTGCAGTAAAGTGTATAGTTCGAGGAGCAGCCATGAACTGGTTGACGATGTGAACAATATATGCAATATCTGGACGGGTCATAGTTAAATACACAAGACTACCAATAAGTTTTCTATACAAAGTGGGATCAGGGAGAGGTGAACCATCAAAATAAGGTAACTGAACATTAGGGTCCAAAGGAGTAGATGTAGTGGAAGAGTCAGAAATGCCAAATCCTATGAGGAGATCAGATGCATATTTAGCATATGATAAATAATAACCATCAGAATGAGAAGATACCTCAAGACCAAGAAAGTAGTTATGGGGACCCAAGTCTTTCATCTCAACGTGTTCACCAAGATAAGATTGCAAATCAGAAATAGCCTGTGAATCATCACCAGTTATAATCATGTCGTCAACATAAGAAGAAGGAGAACGATGCCATTTGAAGTCTGACGATTAAAGAGTGTTGTATCATGAGGACTGGAAGTAAAACCAAGGCGGGTGATAGTTGCGCTAAATGTGGCATACCAAGATCGTGGTGCTTGTTTGAGTGGTGGGCGTCGAATCCACCAAATATAAAAGTCTCTACTTTCAGGTTTATGGATTTGTAGTAGTGGAAAGTAGGGTCGAATCCACAGAGATTGGTGAATTAAAATTGGGGGGTTTTTTGAGTTTGTTGAGAAATTAAGAAAGAAAACAATAAAAGTTAAGAAGTGATTCAATGGGAGAAAGTTCCAACCAAAGGTGTAATCATCGTTTGATTTTTCTAAAAGCCCCGCACTCTTTGTAGACTTAGAATTTTTTATTCGTTTTAAATTCTTCCACAAGGTGCGGCTCATGCGAGCCCTGCACTCCCTAGTAGACTTAGAATTTTTTTAGTCGTTTTAAATTCTTCCACCAGGTGCGACTCGTGCGAGCCCTGCACTCCCTAGTAGACTTAGAATTTTTTTAGTCGTTTTAAACTCTTCCACCAGATGCGGCTCGTGCGAGCCCTGCACTCCCTAGTAGACTTAGAATTTTTTTTGCGTTTTAAACTCTTCCACCAGGTGCGGCTCGTGCGAGCCCTGCACTCCCTAGTAGACTTAAAATTTTTTTAGTCGTTTTAAACTCTTCCACTAGGTGCGGCTCGTGCGAGCCCTGCACTCCCTAGTAGACTTAGAATTTTTTTAGTCGTTTTAAACTCTTCCACCAGGTGCGGCTCGTGCGAGCCCTACACTCCCTAGTAGACTTAGAATTTTTTTAGTCGTTTTAAACTCTTCCACTAGGTGCGGCTCGTGCGAGCCCTGCACTCCCTAGTAGACTTAGAATTTTTTTAGTCATTTTAAACTCTTCCACCAGGTGTGGCTTGTGCGAGCCCTGCACTCCCTAGTAGACTTAGAATTTTTTTGTAAAGCTCTCCCACCTCGATGGACTAAGAACTTTTTGATTTTGTTCTTCCACCTTGGTGGACTTAGAACATTTTCATTTTGTTGTAGCAGATTCACATAGTTGGCCCCCATTCGAGTAGAGTTTTATGTCTTGAAGTCTAACTCGAGTCTAATTTTTCTCGAATGATTTAACTCTTATAGATGCAATAAGTAGAAAAAGTACGATCTTATTCATTTTATTTTCAAACTTCTTACAATAAAAAACTTTATTGGAAATGAAAACTACAATAAATAAAATTTAAGTTGCTTGACATCCTCATGGGTGTAGTAGAGCCTTTCAGATGAGATCAATCAATGTGTTGATGCCTTGACCAATACCTCAGTGACCTAGCATGGTCCTTTTTAGGGCTTGGGCTCTTTTTCAATAGTCGGGCCTCCAAAGATGGTTTTTATTTCTCCATATGAAATATTTTTTACTATCACAATCTTGGTCTTTCTTATCTGCTTTACTTCTCACGAATTCTTTCAAGTACCCTTTTTGAATAAGGGTCTTAATTTCTTCCTTGAGATCGAAGAAATCAGAGGTGGTATGACCGTGGTCTCTGTGGAAGAGGTAATACTTGTCTTTGTTCCTCTTGTTTGACCCTGCTTTCATCCTAGGCGGCCACCTAACCAAGTCTTTGTCTTTGATCTCCAAGAGCAGTTGTTCAATCGGGACTGTGGTGGGAGTGTATTTTTTAAACTTACTAGGAGGAAGACTCAGCTTCTCAAGTTGATCTCTAGACTTATGTCTTTTGTCATCCTCGTGACAGTCAGTCCCCCAGACAAACTCCTTTGTTCGATCTCTCTTCTTGTGTTCTAATCGTCTACTACTACCTTCTTCATCTGAAGACATCCTTGCATTAAGCAACTCTCTGGCGCTCATATATTTTTGCGCTTTAGCGAGGAACTCAGTGTATGTAGCAGACGTCTTCTTACCTAATGACCACAAGAACTTTTCATCTTTCAACCCGACCATCACAGCTGTCAGAGCTATGTCGTCACTATAACCTTCCACTTTCAACGCCTCATTATTAAATCTCACTACATAGTTTCATAAGCTCTCATTTGACTTCTGACGTACGGTCAACAGATGCGTAGCTGGTTTCTTATGATCCCTTCCGCTAAGAAACCGAGTTACAAAAGATCTAGTAAGATCTTTAAATGAAAGATGGATCTCGGCTTGAGCTGTCTGTACCATCCACGCGCAGGGCCACCTGATGTAAGGGGGAACGTCCTACACTTGATAGCATCTCGGACTCCCTGGAGCTCCATCCAGGTCTTAATGTATCAACATGCTCGATTGGATCCTTTGAACCATCGTAGGTAGTCATTGTTGGCATTTTAAACTTGGTTGGAAGCTCCACCTCCATTATATCATCAGTGAATGACGGCTCAGTTTGCTCGAGTAGATTTTCCAAGACAAGAGGAGTCTTTCCTCTATACGCTTTTTTCATATGACCAAGTTGATCTTGGAGCTTTTTCAACTCTTGTGCCCAAGGCTGGGTACTTTCTGCAGTAGATTTCATAACTTTTGCATGTTCTTTTCTCTTTTGATTGAGAACTTCTCTGAGATCGGACTTTAGTTTCTTACTAGGATGCTGGTTGCGAGGAGAGTTATGAGAGGAAGAGGAATTGTCCTGGATATTTATATTTGACTTCCCCTTTGAACCACCTTTCTCATGATTCCGCGATTCACCTATTCGCTCTATAGGTTCTTTGTCTTTTTTAGATTGTACTTCCTGGTTGTGAGCAAGGGCTTGATGATCAGCTTTCTGTGTAAGAATTTTGAGTACTTTAGCAAGATCTCGATGCACACCTCGAACTTGCTCTTCTAGAGCATTTACCCTTCCGTCTAGCATTGGCACAACTCTAACTACTTCTTGATTTTCATCAGTTTGTTGCTGTTGTTGTCGTTCTCTAGTGCTACGAGTTGGATATCTCGTATTACGAGGGTTACGGTTTTCACCGTCATCGATATCATCACCATGTTGCTAACTTTTACGACTCATCCTTGATCGTAGAGCACTTAGTTATATACTCTTCCCACAGACGGCGCCAAATGTTGTTGTGTAAAAATGGATAGTTTCCGCGTAGGCAACGAACTTAATATATGGGACGAGTCAAAGATACTGCGCTGCTTCGACGGCGTGTTACGTAGGTACCTGCACAAGAAAGGAAAAGAGCACTGGTGTGGTGCCGGTCTAACACCCTCTGATGCTAAAGTCAGAGCAAGCAGAGCTAGTGTGCCAGAGAGAATAGTAGTAGAAATTAGTTCCCTAATGAATGAATTTCTTCTCCTATTTATAGGAGATTTGGCTGATGACATCATCGTGCCACATGTCGCGTCGGGATTGGGCTGTGTGTTGCTTCTCAATTACGTGTCGCTTGCGGGTCGCGCCACGTGTCATTTTCCAAGTGGATACTTTTATTCAATCTTAAGTATGTAGGTTTATGTCGGAGATGCGTAGCCAGGTCTTTTCAGGTGCGTAGACTTTATGACTAGGTACCGCGGTCAGACCAGGTGGCGTGGTACTGCAGTCGGACCAAGTGCGTAGACATTCTTGTCAAGTTGTAAAATTTCATGTGTGATTCAATTCCACCCCACCACATGTTTAACTATTTTAATTTAACATTTTGAACTTGGTCTGTTATTTATAAATGGTTTGATTTTTCTTATTTGTACGAGTTTCAATGACTCAGTTTAAAACTTGGATAATGTTTGATGACGTTTTCTACTTTTCTAGAATATTTGAAATGAAAAAGGGTTGCACAACTGAAATTTGCGAAATTATGATTCTATTCTAAATTGTTTATCCAAGTGTTTATTTAAAAAGTCTTCCGTTGAGCATTTTCATGTTTTTAATATTTAAATAGTAGTCTGGACTTTACATGGAGTGTCTCAATGATACCATCATAATAGAAGAATCGTGAATTTCATTTCGTGGAAATGTTCTCAGCTTCTCATTTTGTCATGTCCCAAAAACATTAGTCATATTGAATGAACCAATTAATTATTCTTACCTATATGAATCAAATGACATAATTTTATCATTCCAATTGAGATCTATCACATTTGATAATCTAATTCATCTTTCAATCATTTCCTGAAAAAAAAATCAAGAACATAAAAAAAGGGTAAAGTACCCTTTTAGTCCCTAAGTTTTGGAGGTTGCGTCTATTTGGTTCATGTGTTTTCAATTTGTGTCTAAGTGGTCCTTGAGTTTAATATATTGTGTCTATTTGGTCCCTAGATTTTCAAGAACAATTAGAAATAAGTTGAATTGGTCCTTAATTTAACGTATTCGTTAACTTCTTACTAGATTATTCCTTAACATTGACATAACATGTCTAATCGGTCAAAATACAAAGATATGATTAAATATTATTTCAAATCTTTCAATCAATCTAGGCCTAAAATTTGACATAATAATTAATCCCATGTCAGTATTTTGGTCAGTTAAATATTTTATGTCACCGTTAAGTCGATATTATGTTAATGAGTTAACAAATTAAGGAACAATTAAACTTACCTCTAATAATCCAGGGACTATTTAGACACAAATTGAAAACTCATGACCAAATAGACATAATATTTAAAACTTAAGGACCAAATAGACACAAATTGAAAACGTATGAACCAAATAGACACAATATTCAAAAATCAGCGACCACTTAGACACAAATTAAAAACATAGGAACCAAATAGACACGATCTCCCGGGACCAAATAAGTATTTTACCATAAAAAAAAATATAAACCTAAATCTTGCTAATTAGGGATATTTGAAATTTCACTTTTAGCCCGACATTGAACAAAGCAAACGCACGAATGTAATCTCAAGCCAAGCTGAGTCGTCAAGCTCAAGCCTACAACACGACCACGGATGTAAAATACAATACAATGTGAGAGAGTTAACGGTTCCGAGGAAAGGAAAGTCTGATCTCTTCTCTCTCTTCTTTCTCTCTCTAAATGGGTATTGGCTCTCTGTTTCAGTGCCTATCTCTCTCCCCAATTCCAGTCTCCATATTCAATTGAATATCAACAAACCCTATTTCTCTCTCTCTTTCTTCCTCGTTAACTACGTTTTTTTTCGATTACATTCCCCTTCGTCTTCTTCCAAAATTCTCAACGATTTTTTCCGCAACTCTTTTTTCAATTTTTTTGGGGAATATTGAAGGTATTATTTTCTGTAATTTTCAAACCCTTTTTTATGTTTCTTATTGTAGCTCTGATTATGGGGTTTTCGTTTTCAATTTTTTAAAGGATGTATTTTTTTTAAAAAAATTTGCATTACCATGATTCTTGTGAAAGTGTTCGTTTTTTGTTTTCTCTCGTGGTTGTATGTTGAGATTTTATTGTTGTTTTTTGGAATTGAAAAGGAAGAAAATTGTTTATTTATGATTTGTTAGGTTGTTTTGAAGGAATTGTTTGATGGGGTTATGTTTTTTTGTCTCTATGAATATGTATATCTTTTAATTTACTTATGCAAACTAGGAAATTACGTGTGGTCGATTGCTGTGTAGAATTTTTGTAATTGTTCTCCGGTTAACTCTATTTTGACTTCAATACTCACTATGAAGTTAGAGATAAATGATTATCGAATAAATATTTAATTGAAATAAATGGTATAATGAATGTTTCTCTATTGAAAATGTATAAATCTGTGTTTTTTTTTTTTTTGCAGAATAGTGATTCTTTTTTAAAATGAGTAAAATTTGTAGTTAGTTTCTCTCTATGTTAGTTCAGGTGAGATTGTATACACTTGAAATACACCTGTTTGAATGTGAATTATGTTTTTTCAATAAAAAAAATTATTGTATATCATATACATTTTGATTAATGAAAAAGGGAATTTCAATTTTTTATTTTTGAAAAAAGGGGCAAATTGGTTACGTGAGATTGGATTTTTCATTCTAGCAGTAAACAACTTTTAACACTATGCAAATGGAATTTTTTCAATTGAAATTTTGTTGCTGTGCCTAAGGTTGCATAGACTATAGTACATTCTTTTATGACTCTGTGACATAGACACCACCGTACTTTAACTTATTCTTGAATAGGGTAAATCTGGGAATGAATTGTTGATTATGTAAAAACCATTCCCCCTCCCTAAAAGCAGTATGTGGTGTGTTGCTGAGGCTTGATGATTTTGTATGAATGAATAATTCACTCACTCATTCATTTTTTTCTGGCCTCATATACAGGTTGTTACTGTTCTATCTAAATTGTGTGTTAGTATGTTGTTTTGCTGCATCTCCTTTTACACTTAATTAATGGCAGCCGATCAACGGAGAAAAAGATTGAGTTCTTCCAGCGTATTTGCTTGCAGTTCAAGAGAACCATGTAAAGGGAGAAAAAAAAATTCGGGATTGCCTCGTAATGATGTAAACTTAAATTCTCATGTTACTCTGGAGTGGGATGGGAGTAAAAAACGAGTTGTTCCCAAAAGGGAACAAATCGGCATAAGTTGGAGTAAATTGAGACCTTTGATTAATTTGGTTTCTAATGACCATGCTATATTAGCTGATGTTTTTGATGTACCTCGTGAGATTTTTGAGTTGGGAAACTTGTCAGAAGTCCTTTCAATTGAGGTAGAGATATTTTTGTTGTCAGACTTTGTTATTTGTTTTCAAGTTACTAGTTTTTCCTTCTATATTATTATTTATTTTGTCTTGAATTTCTTACAGGTTTGGCAGACTTATCTTTCAGAAAATGAGAGAAAGAATTTGAGGAAATTTCTTCCTGTAGGTCAAGAGATTGAGATGGTTCTGGGAGCGTTGTTTTCTGGGGATAATTTTCACTTTGGAAATCCTCTTGTTAAATGGCAAGTATCTCTTTTCATATGCATGATTTAATCATATGTTCCTATTTATGGATTCTTCTTTTCATGTGCCTTTGTTGCACTTGTTAGTCTCTGCTTATGAAAGTTAGAATTTGTTTCACATCCCTTCCCTTCCATTACTTTGTGATTCATATTACTTTACTGTATCATCATTCATCAAACTTCATAATTCATCAAACTTTACTATATAGCAAGAGAGAATTAAACGTGTTGAAATTTCTTGAAGGAATATTCACTTGTTACCTTTTCTGATTAATAATACCAACTATGTACTAGTAGTTGAGATTGTTTAAGGCAATTTCTGCTTTTCGAGGCCCTTATATTTAGAGTTTAAGGAGCAGCTTTGGAAGATCAAGTGGCCTGAAAAGGTGAAGTTTTTGGTTTGGTCGTCATGGGAGGAAGGCCTTACTACTATCAAAATTTGGGTTGGGTTGCTTTGCCAAGTATCACGGTTTTGCTGGAGTGCTTTGTCTTACATTTTTCTTTGTAATTATACTCCAAGTATCATTAACTCTAATTGGGAGGTTTATTTAACCTTGATGGGTAGCATTTTTTGCTCTTGCTAGTTTCTTTTCTTATATCAATGAAAAGTTTGTCCCTTTATCTAAAAAGGTTGAATTTATCTCGACGTGTATCTGCAGGGAGGCTTCACTTTGCTCTGGTGCCCTTCACCCCGATGCAGTTATTCACCATGAACAGTGCTTAAGGGCAGATAAAAAAGCATACTCTCGTGAGTTACAGAAGTATCATAACAAGTAAGAAGCACTGCTAGTTTAATCTGTTATATTTCCATTTGTAACTCCATGGTCTTCATTTTTTTTAAAACTATTTGAAATATCTGCATTTCCGTGAATGATGCTATGAAGGTTTGCTTTGCTTCGGTCGTGTGTTCTTTCTTGGGCTGCCCTTGCTTTTATACTTTTATTTGTCTTAATGAAAACTGTTTTTTTTTTTTTGTTCTTTCTAAATTGGAGTGTTGTTTACTTTAACTGAAGCATGCTGTTGCTAATATCAGTTTCTTTTTGTGACAGTATGATCGGATATTTACGGAAACTGAAGGAGAAATGTGCAAACTGCAAAGATCCAGAGAAGGAAATCATACATTATACGTGGAGGTTGACACTTTGTTTTCATCATTTTAAATTCAATGATAACTACAAGTACAAAATACTGGCTTATAGTTTGTTAGTAATCTGTAAGTGAGAAATCTGTAATTTTAGCTTCTGCGTCTGACAGAACATCAGCTAGGGCATTATTATGATTATTACAGTGGTAAGGTAATGAAGGAGAGTTATAACTGGTATACTAAATTGTTTGAATTTTTTTAGGGGTAAAATACCATTTTAGTCCCTGAACTTTCACTCAATTTTCATTTTTCGTCCCTAAGCTTTTAAAAGTGATATTTTTCGTCCATGAACTTTATGATTTCTTTCGTTTTAGTTCTTCTGTTAGTGTTTTTCCGTCTGGGACACTACCGGAGGACTTATATTGCATGTAATTGATGATGTGACATTATATAAATATACAATGAGGTTAAATGTCGTGGAAAAACGAATATTTTGTGAGCAAGACTGTAATTAAGGAGGAAATGATGAGATTAACCTCATCGTATATTCGTTTTTCCATGATATTTTAATTCACTACATATTTCTATAATATCACATCATCAATTACATGCCACATAAGCCCTCCGTTAGTGTCTTAGACAGAAAAACGCAAACGGAAGGACTAAAACGGAAGGAATCGTAAAGTTCAGGGACGAAAAATATAACTTTTAAAAGTTAAGGGACGAAAATGAAACCAGAGTGAAAATTTAGGGACCAAAATGATATTTTACCCTTTTTTTAATTATTTTTTTTTGTTAAATTACTAAAGCCTAAGCTATTAGGTTAAGACAAATTTAATCTTTTGAGGTATTCCCAATACTCCCCCTCACATGGCGGTTTGGTAATTAACGAAGGCCCTACATGTGAACAAAAAATACGAAATGGGAGCGAATGACATGACGAAGGTTTGAACCCTGGACCTCCTACTCTAATACCATGTTAAAACACCACTAGACCCAAAAGCTTATCCTGTTAGGTTAAGTTAATTTTAATCTTTAAGGTACTCCCAACATTCCCTTTATAATTTCAACTTGTGGATGGCCATTTATTGGTTTTTAAAGTTTAACATTTGTATATGGTTGACCACAATCATATTATGCGGCGGTACAAGTTCTCTAATGTTATTTGGGATCATTTCTTCAATACATTTGGGATTTCTTGGGTCCCTTCCATCTTGTTTCACCAATCATTAGAAGAAATGTTATTGAATCCTCCTTTTAAAGGAAGAGGAGGTGAATTATGGAGAGCCTGAATATTTGCGATTACTTGGGGAATTTTACCAATCTTTTTTGTAATTACCCGTTTTTTTTATTACTAACAATTGGGTCGCATACTTGTAATTAGGTGGCGGCAAGGGCTTGTGGTGGGGTATACGGTTACTTTTTTTGCCTATATTGTGGCTTCTCTTGTATTTTTTCTTTGCTTTTGCTTCTCGTTCATTATATCAATGAAATGGGCTTATGAGCCACCCTTTTAAAAAAAAATCATCTATATAATTTTTCTTGACAGTCTTCCTCATGTATCATGATTTTTTATTATGATCGAGGGTCAAGAACTCGACTATTGATTTAAGATGAATTCGATGTTGCAAACCTAAAAAATTAGGGCCGACTAGTTGTGTCAGTTTATTACTTTGGCATGCCTTTGGGGGATAATCCGAAAAAGAAAAACTTCTGGGAACTCGTGATAGTAAAGGTTTTAAAGAGATTAGCATCATGGAAAAAAGGATACTTCTCCAAGGGTGGGAGGCTCACACTTATCCAATCGGTCTTGTCTGGAATTCCAACTTAATATCGGTCTATCTTCAAGTTGCTGACAAGCATTAGAGAGGATTTGGAGAGGATCATGAGAAATTTTCTGTGGGAAGGATTTGGAAAAGGTAAGGTGCACATCTTGTAAATTGGAAAATGGTCTCGCGCCCAATGAATTGGGGGGTGGGGGGGGGGGGGATAGAAAGAATATGGCTTTACTTGTAAAATGGCTTTGGAGATTCCCAAACGAACCTAACACTTTATGGCATAAAGTGATTGCGAGTAAACATGGATCCATTCATATGGTTGGGACACAAACGTAGTGATCAGAGGCACTACTAGGAATCCGTGGAAGGAGATATCTAAATGTTACTACTTGTTCCTTAACTCTGTAAAGTGGAAGGTTGGGGACGGGAACCGGATACGCTTTTGGGAGGATGCTTGGTTGGGTGATAGTGCCTTCCAAGACCTTTATCCTATGCTATACTCCTTAACCCTTGCAAAAAATTCACCAATTTCAGCTCTCATTCGAAGCGAGGGTTTAAGTGTGAATATTAATCTCCACTTTCGTAGACTGATCCGGGATAGGGAAATTATAGAGTTATCCTCCATTATTGCAAATCTTGAGGGTATTTTGGTGAGAGGTGGTGTTCATGATAGTAGATTGCGGACCCCTAAACTCCTTTAACTTGTTTTCTTGTAAATATTTTTTTAGTTTAGTACCCCCATCCACTTGTGTTCCTCACCACTTTTCTTTTCTAAACTTTGGAAGGTGAAGATCCTCTAGAAAGTCAAAATTTTCATTTGGTTGTGGCACTAGGTATGATCAATACTTTGGAGTTTCTTCAGCGATCTTCTCCCTTAACCTTAAATCCCAATTGGTGTGGCCTATGCAATCATGAATCAGAAGATCTAAATCATATCATGTGGGAGTGTAAGTTCCCGAGGCTTATATGGCAAAGATTTTTCCAAACGTTTGGAATATTTTTCTTTAGAATAAATTATCTTCTTCCTCCCTTTTAATGATAAGGGGAATTGTTTATGGATTGTGCGGTGTTGTGCAATTGTATGGGGAATTTGGTTAGAAAGAAATAGGAGAATTTTTAGGGGATGATAGATCTTGGGATTATATTTGGGAGTTGGCACACGTAAATGCTTCCTTTTGGGTGTCAACTTCCAATGACTTTTATAATTATTCTTTAGGTCAAATTATTAATAGGTGGCCCACATACTTGTAATTAGGTGGCGGTGCGGTTCTTTTGGGTTTGGGGTATACGGTATATTGTAGCTTCTTGTGGCTTTTGGTTGGTTCATGCCAGTTTTACTTTATTTTTTTTACTTTATGCTTTTTGTATCTTTCATTTTTTCAATGAAATGGCCTTAGTTCTCATAAAAAAAAAGTTTAATCGTATGCAAGGAATTTTCTCATCTTCAAAAGAAAAAATACGGGATGTAACACGTTTGGATGCTTTCAGTATATTATCCCTCTTCTCACAATTTACAGTGATTTCATAATTTTTGTCACTCCCTTTTGTTTTGTTTTGTTTGTGTTTTTTTTTTTTGGGGGAGGGGGCCGGGCCGGGGGGTGGGGGGCATTTCTTTTATTTGATCGGGAAAGAGAACATAATTTAGAATGAACTTTGTATTGTATGCAGATCAAGAAATGCAGAGAAGGGAGACTCCTTGCTAGCTAATAATTCTAGATTTGACTATCTTGAGGACAATGCAACAGCTACATCAGCATCTGGTTCGTGGGCTACAGAGGAAAAAGTATGTAGCAGCGATAACCAGAATTCCTCAATGTTGAAGGGTAGTTCAGAAAGGTAACTGAGCTCTTCTTAATATGCCATGTAGCATGCTGACCCATGTTTTAGAGACCATGTTTCTCAGGAATTCTAATTCTATAGGTTATGATATAACTGCTAATAAACTTGAGAACCTCTGAATAGATTTAGGTGTTGGTTCTCTGACAACTATACTTCTTATGAGGCTAGTGGATGTTTGTCTGGTTTCGTCCTTCCTTTCTTTTGATTAGTGACTGATTTCTTTCAGGCACTTTTTCATATGTTATTCCTTTCCTCTGTATATTGCAAGTGGGTAAGTATAGGTGAACATCATGTGTTCCCCAGTAATCTCTATTTGAGAAGTTATTTCTCTACATACAATTGGCTAGTCCTTGGTTTTGCTGAATGATGTTGAAGACTGCCTTCTTGTTCTCTGTGGACACCCATTCAAGGATAAAGCCAAGCCAAGATTTTATGGCTTAATGGGTCTAGTGCTCTGTTGGAAGTTTGGTTGGAGAGAAGTAAGAGATTATTTCTCAGTGTTTGGATAGAATGTGCGTTGGTATCTATTCCATTACTTCTGTAAGGAGCTCTGATCATAGTGGTTTTTAATAAAAAAAAATTGATTTGGCTATGTTTGTGCCAATTGGATAGATATTTTTTAACCTCTTTTGCTTTTAATAGTTTTATTAATAGTCTAGACTGTCTAGTTCTATACATTTTATTTTTTTTAATGAAATCTGTTACTTATTCCTATGGGAAAAAATCAATATTAGTTTTTATGGTTAACAGGATCCAAAGTAAAGGGAACATGCAGGGCAGATGCAAAACTTCATCAACTGCTTTAGGTCACATGCTTAATGTGGGAGCTAGATCTGAAAAGGGGGACAAGCTACAAAAGCATAATATCCACTGTAATGATGGTTCCAAATATATGTCATATTTCAAGGTTAGATGATTCTATATAAAATTCAATTATATATGATATTCTTGCAGGAATTATGCTTATAACATTATCAGTTATTTGAGAGATAGGAATAAGTTTTTCCATTAGAGTGAGGTTTTCAATTGTTGGCGAATTTACATCAAGTATGAGTAGTTTAAAACTGTATGGTTAATATTGAGGTTTTATCCTCTTTAGAAAAGTTAGTTATCTGATTACGAGTTATGAGTAAGTTCTACCATCAGATTGAGGTCCTCAATTGTTGGCCAATTCACATCAAATGTATGTAGTTTAAAACAGTTTGTAATTAATACTGAGGTTTGATTCTCTGTAACAAAATCAGTTATATG
The DNA here is from genome assembly GCA_028015215.1 of Gynostemma pentaphyllum. Classification (NCBI taxonomy): domain Eukaryota; kingdom Viridiplantae; phylum Streptophyta; class Magnoliopsida; order Cucurbitales; family Cucurbitaceae; genus Gynostemma; species Gynostemma pentaphyllum. The sequence continues at coordinate 8,780,374 of CM051345.1, read as the reverse complement.
AGAAATGAGTAAGTTCTAAAGGCATGAAGAGTGAAGACATGCTTAGGGGAGACATGGTTGGAAAATGGACTAATCAATATCTGAAGATCGATTTAATTACGGGGATGAAGTGTAGGATCTAGTTAATTTTTTGGCTTACGGTTAGTCTACCCGCTCAAAATGCTTCTCATTGTAAACCTTTCTGATCTATGCCAATTGGAGTATTTATTTTTTACTATGATGGGAGAAGTTTGTAATTGAAAATTTGTGTCTTTGTTTGTAGGTTTTAAATGGATTGTGTTATCTCTTTCAACAAAGTTATACATTTAGACTTCTCAATGAAATGGGTTTTTGAGCCTTTATTTGGGGTAAAAAAAGTGTTTAGACATGTTTGAAAAGCTATGAAAACTTTGTTCTAAACGAGAAGGAAAGTGTTGACATATGGAAAGCAAATTTAAAAAAGATTATAATTAGCTCTGTAGAATTGTTTATGAAAAATAATTTTCATTCTGAGATTTATCTGTTCTATGCTGGCTTTATGTGCAAACGTCTTATGAGTTATGATCATCTTTTTTTTTTATGTTTGTTTCTTTCTCAACTTACTCCAGAGTCCAGCTTTAAGTACTTAAGATTCAATCAATGTTGTCTGAATACTAGGGGGAAAAATTTGCCATCAATTCATTTATTTTATATTAGGATTTATTATTCCAGTATCTTCATTCCATGTGTCCCTTGCTTGGAGAAAGTAAACAGAGTTAGATTACATTCCTGTTATGGAGATGGTACAAAGGTTGGGAAACCATGTAAACTTGGTTACTCTCTTTGTTCATTTATTTTGTCTCTTTTGAAAGGGGGCTGGTGCTGGTAGGAGTTTGACATTGATTTCTTCTTCCATACACCATTTCAGATTAGCAAGAAGCAGCATGACCTTGTTAAGAACATGAAGCAATCTGGATCTCTCAACCAAGTTTTAGGTGACATAGATTCTTTTAATGTACAACCGTATGAAGTATTTGTAGAGGAAGAGCAGAAAAAGTTGCAAGAGCATTGGTGAGTGTATTTGAATTAACCTGTGTTCTCTTAAACTGAAGATAGCTTTATCTGTCTCCTTTATATCATAGTTTCTTGGCACAGGTTGAAATTATCAAAAATTCATCTCCCAGTTGCGCATGCAAATTGGAGAGAAATTCATTTACAGAGACGGCAATTAATCAATGTTTTGGGGCAAGACCTGAAAGAGAGACGAGCATTGCTGATGGTGGTTAACAATTCTGTTACTATTTTTTAATCGTTTACTTTTCTTTCTTGAAGTCTCGAGTTATTTTGTGATCTAGCTGGTTCCCATATCTCTTTGTTCCTTCTGTAACGTTGTCTTCTTTTTTTTTTTTAACATTTTGACCTGTAATTGAGGATTTAGGATGTGGACACTCAAAGCCATGATAACGTGCTTCAAGATCAAATGGACATTGAAGAAGCAGATCAAATGGACTCAGAAGGGGCAGAGCAAATGGACTCCGAAGGGACAAGCAGTGTATCTATTGAAAAATCTAATTCTGGCTCCCAGAGTAGTCAGTCTCTAGAGCAGATCAATGGCGGGCTGCAGACAGAACACGGCAATTTGGATTCTGGAAACCATGACACCCCAAAGTCTAATGATACTCATCCGGAAGAATCTGAAATATCTAGAAACATGAATACTAGAGATTGCTCAGCCAGCCAGGGAGATGGCCTGCTTTCTGCTGGTGATGTTTGGCCTGGGGCAGACACCTCAAAAAATTACTATAGCTCTGCTACTGGCTATGCTTTTGGATCTACTAGCAATTTGTCTCTTGCAAATTCTCATGCTAATAAAGAGCAAGAAACTCACATGTTTGATGTTGAATCTGACTTGTTTGGCAAAGGTATTGATAAAAATCTCGTGCCTAAAAAATCAGATGATGGCATCTTTCTGAGGTCTGACTTGCATAGCAGAGAGATTGGGAAAATTTTGTTGCCTAGACAATCACATGATGACAGTTTTGTGATATCTGATTTACATGGCAGAGATATTCAGAAGAATTTATTGCATAGGCAATCAAATCACAGCACCTTTAGTAACGAAAATCAAGATAAAGATGAGTTACTTCATTCCTTGTTTAAGAGACAGGGAGTGGTGTCCTACCATCCCAAGGAGAGGCATTCAGGTTTAGATTTCCGGCCACCAAACAATGATCTGATAGAAGAGAGTCAGTATTCTACACATTTCCAGGGGCATCCAAATTTATCTTTGCCTCTTGAGCTAGGGCGAAGGAAAGAGGACCAAGTTTACATGCACCATGGTGTTCCGGAGAATGTTTTTACTGATGGAAACAGGTATCTGGTCCCAACACAGCCACAGTTGACGTCAGTTGGTATGCAGGATTGGGCTATCAATTCAGTTCGCATGTCTTCCCATCTCCACTCTCATCCCATTAATGGTGGAAGTTTACCAGGTCATAACTGGTTCCCGGGTGACCATCAGGTCCGTGGTGGGTTTACTGGGTCAGATGGTGTTGTAGTTCCAAATCAAAGCATCGGTAGTGTAAGCAGCGGAGATCAGACCTTATTCGGTGTTCTATCTCACAGTAATCAATTGCGTTCCCCTTTTCATTCAATGGGCTCTAACGGGCAATTTATTTTGCCGAGGAACTATGGAATGTTGCGTGAAGGAAATCCCATGATCAGCAATGTTCTACCGGAAGTATCCAATCCACTTGATTACTTGGGTGGGCATGACATTCCCCAGGGTATGAGCTGGGTTGGCATGCGGCATCAGAATTCCAATTTGAGTGATCCAATGGAGAAACCATATTTGAGATCATGGAATCAATAAGAATCTGTGGCCATTTAGTTATCGATGAAAGAGTTTTGAGAGACTGGATTAGAAGCAATGGCATAGGTAGATGCATGTGACTGCAGTCTGAGATTTTTCAAAAGGTTTACAGGAGCGGTTTTATGTCATCGAAGACGGTAGGCTGTTATACACACCCATACAAGAAACCAACCCACACCATGTATATATATCTAGATGTTAGATGGTAAGCTGAAAGAGAAGATATTGGAAAGATTCATTCAGAAATGCTTTTTGCTGGTAAGGTATATTTTTGTAGCTTTTCTTTAACCACCCTCTCTGTTGCTGAGAAAGATCTCTCAATAATTTTCGAGGCTGTAAGCCATTTGAGGCAAATGCTTAAGGCGATGATTCTCCTCATTGTTTCTTTCTATTTATTGTTTTAAGTTTATTAGTTTTTTGATGTTTTATAGACAGTCTCATGTGAGGGAACGGTAATAATTGCAGCCAATCAAACTCAGTTTTATCCTCTGAATAATTTCAACCCATTATCTGGTTTAAGTAGAATTTTTTTTTTAGACATTTCATTGATAAATGAAAATTGAAAAGGGATACGTAAGAAACCACCCCAGATTACAAAAAATTATTCCAATTGGTGGCAATGAGGGAAGGATTGTAATTACAAAAGTACTTAGAATTAGCCGTCCACAAGGAGCTAAATCTAATGATAAGATCCCCAATCAGCATATAGTCTGAAGAATTGTCATTGAAAATTTTTTTTGGGTTATTTTTTTTAATCCATAGGATAAAGCCTCCTTCTAGGTTAGAAACCTGCAAAGGATCTTTCATGAAGTTTTTTTTTTTTTTTACTGCAAGTATGTAATGATAGTTTATTATATTTACTGTTAAGTCATTTTCTGTAAAGATTGTTACATGATATTTTAAAACTAGTTAAAATTTCAAGTAACGTCCTTCATATTTAGTGGTTTAGCCCACCCTGTCTATGTCCACTTCTTGAGCACCTTTCGGGAATTTCGGTTGGGTTAAGATTAATCTCAAATTGTTTGTTTTTTCCGGTGTTAATATAATATGTTAAACCATGATAAAGCTCTCAATAAGTCAAGAAGTTAGACTAAAGGTGCTCGAAGAATGTCCGAGAGACTTGATGTTTGGATGTGTTGGTTCACTTTTGGAAGAGATTTGAGACTACATTTATGGCCAAGGAGGTTGAACTTGCTAATAGGGTCGAGAAAAGTCGAATGGATGGATGAGACCGAAAATGACTAAAACACGAAAAACTAACTCTGAAAATGGAGTTCACCATATGAGAGCCAGGTACATGTAAAACACACTGAGATCCTTGCTTTGCAATTGGATCGTGCATGCGAATCAAAGTTAGATGGATCCTCATTGAGTGTCGTGTCACCCTTCCATTCGTCCATCTCACCGTGTCGAATAGTCGTCGCACTATGTTTTGTCCATGTTTGTTAGCTCGTCGCCTTTTTCACAAGTAACCATTTATTCATTCATGTCATCTATACGTTATTGCCATGTTAGCTTCAATTGTCAGAAATGCCACATCATCAGCCAATGTGTCATGTAATTTCACCTGCCACATTAGCTCAAACAATTCAAAATGCCACCTCATCTTCGTTTGGGTTTAAATTCCGAGGGATTGAAATACAATTCAAAATTCTCTACGACATCACACACTTCAAAACTTCATAAACATCATCAATCTAAAATAGATAAATGGTTTTTTCTATCGTTTTTTTTTTCTTTCTATTTTTTAATTAAGTTAGTTTAAGCAACGTATACATGTCGTATCTAAATGTATCCAAAATTAGAAGTAAAAATGGACAATTCTCTATCTCTTTCGATACATAAATCGAACTCATATTTTTCTCCTTTTATCTAGCCAACAAGTAATGCAACTATTCCCCTCTTACCTATTCGACACTATCTGAGAATGTGACTCTTTAACTAGCCCATCAATGGGCGGGCCGCCTGAATGGGCTTGGGCCGGCCCTGAAAGCCTGGCTTATAAATGGTATACATGTGTATCTGGGGAGGCCCATGAGATAAAAGGGGGGGGGGGGGATGGGGGGGGGGGGGGGGGCTTGCGGCCGGGGGGGGGGGGGGGGGGGGGGAGTCGGGGGGGGGGGGGGGGGGGGGGGGGGTAGGGGGGGGGGGGGGGGGGGGGGGGGGGGGGGAGTCAAAATTTTATGCATTTAATTAAATTCCATTAAATTATTAGTTGTATTTTTAAAAAATTATTTTTAACTTTTAAACTAAACTAACTTTAAAATGATGAAAAAAATTAATTTAAATTTTTACTATTAAATTATTTATTTATATTTGTTCCTATATGTTAATTAAACTTAAATTTAGCTATAAAGTGATGATGTTAATTTATTATTTTGTTATTATATTTTTTATTTATTTATATTTTATTTTATATGGAATTAAACTTTTTAAATTAAATTTATTCATCATTCTTTTAACTTAATTTGACTATATATATATATTTTTTAATTTAACTTAAAAAGAGACAAACTAAAATGGATAAATAATAATGATGAAATATATTGATTTCACCAAGAAATAAGATTTACATAATTGTTTTTGAGAAATAATTTGCATAATTGCAATGTAAATACATCCCAACTAGGTTGCCACCTACTTATATCATAAATCATGTGCGGTTTTCTCAAATATAAAATATATTTATATATATTTTATAATTTTTAATATATATATATATATTAAATGGGGGGGGGGGGGGGGGGGGGGGGGGGGGGAATTTTTGAACGAGCTTTGAACGGGGGGGGCTGGGGGGGGGGCAGGGGCGATGGGGAGCCCTATGGGGGCGAGAATGATGACTCTTTACTTTACTTTTATCTTGCTCAACCTAGATTGTTTTATTACTTTTAATTAAAATTGTGTAAGCAACGTATACAAGATTGTATTTGGATGTATCCAAAATAATAATAATAATAATAAATAAATAAATAAATATTTGACGGTCTTTTTGTTACATATTAGGAAAAGGAATTTTTTTTCTTCTTTTTTTTCCTTTCCTTCCAGATTCCTATCTCTTTTCCTTGATGACTTATAGCCATTTGTTTGAAAGAAACAATGGTTGAATAAGAAAATTCGAGAAGATTACAAATTGCCGCATAATATTCAAGTCAATTACAAAATAACATGTCAAAAAATAGAGACAAATAAAAAATTGACACGTATCTCTAAATTAAATTAAAAACATGATATCAACAAATCAAATAATGTTACGTGCCTTTTTAAGATTCATTTGATGACATAAGTTAGTCTAATCATATTGTGGCATGTGGCATTTGGGCCCAAATCAAATGAAGTCTATATTCACTAAAGATCCACACAAAAAAACTGTATAATTAGAGTAGAACATTCACCATATAAGGAGGCCAAAGAAACATTCAAAACTGAAGTTGAAGATCATCCGCTTAGAAGACTGAAGACTTTCTGAAGATTACTTTGAAGATCGAAGACTTATTCTATCACCTCGATGCGAGAAATACGCCGATCAGAAGATTATTTGATTATAGATTGTACACTCAAATTATCAATATAATTATATTTATTCCACATTTATTTCTCTTTGAAATCATGTGTGAACAACAACTAAATAAAACTAAAGACGACAATGAAAAGTGCTTAATGTTAGTATCTTCACTATTCTAGAATTACCCATTAAAAAGGGGGACAATAAATTTTATATAAGCTTTAGAGATCTTCATAAGAAAATTTTGGTTAAAAAAAAAGAAAGAAAGAATTCACCTTCATATGTACGATCCTATAATGTAGGCATGTCAAGCTTTCTCATTTTGAGTCAGCGACCAATTTGGAGAGTTAGAGATCCTATCAAATTTACAGCTGTTTCAATGTCTCGACAACCTGCTTCATCGATGGTCGAAAAGCTAAAGTTTCAACTGTGCAAGTAGCTGCAAGCTTTAACATTCCGAGCAAGTTTTCTTTTGGCCCCATTTCCCACAACTCAGGTATGAAAAGCTCAGAAGAACGATCTTCCTTGATCAGCAATTTTGCCCATGTTACAATGTTGAACCCATTGCCAAAGTTAGAAAATGATGGATCAAGCGACTTTTTCCCAGAAAGCAATTCCAAGAGCACAACTCCAAAACTATAAACATCTGACTTGTCTGAAACCCGACATGTGGTAGCATATTCCGGTGCTACATATCCAAATGTTCCTGCCACATCTGTAGTGGCATGAGTCTCGGTAACTTCGAGGAGCCTGGCCAATCCAAAATCTGATATATAGGTGTTGTGCTCTTCATCTAGCAGGATGTTACTTGGTTTGATGTCTCTATGTACAATCCTGGGAACACAGGAGTAATGAAGGTATGCAAGGGCCCTTGCTATGTCCAAAGCAATCTTGTTAATCACCGAGTGCTTTACGCGTTTACAAGATTTTTCGTGGATGAAGTTTTCGAGATTCCCTCCTGAAAGATAGTTGTAAACTAAGAACATTTCAGTCTCCCCCACATAATATCCGAGAAGAGTTACGAGGTTCCTGTGTCGTATTCTTCCCAACGTTCGAATCTCTGCATCAAATTGTTGAATGCCTTGAAACCTACCAATGGACAACCTCTTTACTGCCACCAGGAAACCTGAGGGCAGTTCTGCCTTGTAAGTTGACCCGAAGCCCCCGGTACCAATTAGGTAGCGAAGACTGAAATTTTCTGTAGCTCTGACCACATTATCGTAATTCAGTTCAGTTGGGGCATCTGAAAAAGTCGCCACCAGTTTCCTTTTTTGTTTAGCTTGTCCACAAAGTCTTCTCTTCCCAACAATGACAAGAGCTATCACTAGGAGTAAACAGACTAAAGTTGAAGAAGTAACCACAGCAATTATCATGAACTTAAATTTTCTCTGTTTCTTCTGAACTTCATCAAGTGGAACCGGAAGGCCAGCTGGGGAATCAGAATATGAATCTGGGCAAGGATGAAGAAATTTATTCTCTCTAAAGTAACTGCAGTCAATCATGTGCTGAAGATGGGGGATGTGCCCGGAAAGGTTGTTAAAAGAAACATCCAATTTAGTGAGACTAGAAAGAGTAGAGAAAGATGTAGGTATTCCCCCAGTTAACCTGTTATGATCAAGCAACAGAATCTCAAGTCTCGTGGCATATGCTAAGCTTTCAGGGATAACTCCTGTAATTGCATTTCGAGAAAGATCTAAAGCTGTGAGAGAAGTCAATTGATCAAGTTGAGATGGAATTTCTCCAGTAAAGTTGTTTCCCCCCAAAAGCATCCATTTCAAATTTTTCAACCTCCCCAACTGATCTGGCAAAAATCCAGACAACCTGTTTCCTCTCAAATCGAGACGAAGAAGCATTATCAAGTCACCAACGCCAGGCCCAATTGAATTAGCTAACAAATTGCTTGCTGCCTCGAACTCCATCATCCGTTGACAATGAAGAAAAAATCCATCATAAATCTCACCTGATACCAAATTAGCAGTCAAGTTCACAGAAACGCTCTTCACATCATTACAGTTTGAGACCAGATCAGTGGGAAGTGATCCATTGAACTCATTGCTATTAAGCAGCAGTCTGTATGACAATTTGTGGCCAGCAGCCAAAAACTCTTCTCCCAATTTGAATGAAGTTAATTGGCCACTAAACCTATTCCAACTAAAATCGTGAGCAATTACAAGACTATCATTCAATCCAAACCCAGGTAGATTACTCATCTGAAAACCAAAAACCGGAACATTAAAGTAATCATTTAGAATATCTTCCTTATCAAAGAAGTTATGATCAGTTGCATAAGATATCCTGCTCGTACAGAGACTGTCTTTCTCAAATCTAGGAAGTAAACCAGACATTTTGTTCTTGCTGACATTGAAATACACCATACATGGAACTCGTAGCTGCATAGGAAGGTTACCTTCTAAATTGTTTGAAGATAAATCCAGGTAAGTAATATTTGTGCATATCCCCATCGTTTCGGGTACCGTACCAGTAATGTAATTTTGCCCCAAATTCAGCACTCTAAGTGAGCATGAAGAACTCCAATTTCTAGGCAATTTTCCACCGAAATTAGCTCTAGGTGCCCAAAAAACTTGCAGATTAGGAAGCAGCAACAACTCAGAAGGAATACCTCCATTGAAAGCATTGAACTCCCCTCTCAAACTATCAGCTAAACTACCCTCATTGGAACTCATATCATCCAAATTAGTCAAAACAATTACAGACAACTTCCGGCAATTCCCAAGCTCTTTCGGTATCGTATCAGTAAGGCTATTTCTTGAAACATCAAGAATCCTAAGTTCTGAAATTAGGCCAATTTCAGCCGGAATTCGACCCTCAAATATATTCCCATCAAGCAACAAACTCTTAAGATTCCAACATTTCCCAATCTCCACCGGAATGCTCTCAGTCAAAAAATTATATGAAAGCTTCAAATAATTCAAAACCTCACAATTACCCTTGTGAAAAACACGAATTCCACCCGAAAGCCGATTATAAGACAAATCAATCACTTGTAATCTCAAAGAACCAATCAATTTACTAGGTATAGAACCAGAAAACAAATTATTAGACAAATTAAGCAAACGAAGAGATCGAAGATGACTTATCTGTTTCGGAATGTTCCCAGAGAAATTATTCCCTTGAAGCTCAAGAATCTCCAAAAACTGAAGATTACCAATACTAATCGGAATCTCACCGTGAATCAAATTATGAGGAATCGAAAGAGTTTTCAAAAAAGTGAGATTTCCAATGGAAGGAGACAATGTCCCAACGAGATAAGAAAACGGCATCATCACATTATCAGTATTTCCAGTAATATTCAATGAAATAACTCTTCCATTGATATGATCATCGCAAGAAATTCCATACCAATCGCAATGAGAAATGGAGAAATTCCAGTTAAAGAGAAGATTAGAAGAATCAAAAGAAATGGAATTCTTGAAGCTTAAGAGAGAAATTGCATCGTTGGGAATGGAGGAGGAAAGGGTTTGAGAGAAAGTAGTAAAAGAGAGAGAAAAGAAAAGGAACCATGAAAGAGAAGAAGACATTGAAGAAAGAAGAGAGAGTGAGAAAGAAAGGTTGAGTTTTCTCACTCTAAAAAGAGGAGAGAGAATGGTGACTCGGTGAAGTGTGACTCAGTGAAATAGCAGTGTGAAAGTGCAGAGAGAGAGAGAGGAAGAAGACAAAGGAAGCCGGCGTAAGGTAAGGATTGAAATCTGTACTCTACGTTGTGCTGTTCATTCACATGCATGTCTTTTTTTTTTTTTTCATTTATTATTTTCTTGATTCAAATTATATATATATTATTAAATTTTAGTCTAAACTACAAAAATTTAATAAAGATTAAATTATATATGTCGTCCTTATTCTTTCGGGTTTGTGTCAATTTTACTTCTAAACATTTCTAAAGTATCACAAACGTCACAACGTTTGATCTTGTGAGTCTAAAAATCATCTTGTCGTGAATGAAATAGGTTACATGTAACGGAACCGTCCACTTATATTAAATTTTTTATTTTGTATTTTTCACATAGATAAACACATCATATTTCTAATTGTTTTCCCGCTTTTTTTTTCACACATCAATCAACGCTAATTAAATACCAACTAATTTCCCCTTATTTTCTATGTTTGTCTTCTAACTCTGCATCAAATTGTGATGTTTTTACTAACGTGACAGGTACAAAACGAAAAAAATGTAATCAACGTAGAAGATTATTTTGCATTTAACTTGTTTCTTTCACGGATGAGACGATTTAGATTTACAATATCAAACGATATGAATGTTTGTGACACATTTGGAAACATAGGGGCAAAATTGACACAAATCTAAAAGAATAGGGATGATAGGAATAATTAAACCTTTAATAAACTATTCTTAAACTATAGAGGTTAAAATAACTAATTAGATTCATAAATTTTTTTAATCACCTTTTGAAATTATTAAATTTTCTAATCATTATTATACCAATCCTCATTGAACGGGATATTTGAGGACTCTAGTCGCACCCTAACCTCGACCTTGACCTCAACCTCCACCTCCGCACTAAAATGTTCTCAAGAGGATAGAGAGTGCTTCTTTGATCTTGTCCCACATTATCATGTTTCTATTAGGGATGTATTCTTTATCTTACTGATTTATGAGGGTCTCATTATAATAATTTGAAGATATAATTTATAAAGTTAAAATTTTGGGTTTACTTTTATTACTTTGCTTGGGGAGGGTGATGTGGCAGATAATAGATGAATTAATTAGATTCATTTTTGGAATTGTTATAATTAGATAATTAGTAGTTTAGTTTAGTTTAAAAAAAATTCATATTTAAATTTTTCATTAAAAACAATGGGGGGAAATCACGTGAAAATTCAAATATTGACTCGTATTAGAATGACCATATTCCGATGGAATCTAAAATAAAGCCACATCGACAACTTTTTTGGAGCTTCACTTTCGATTTTGAATTTTACTTTGAATACGTTAAAGAGTATTTTTCAAATTTTCAAAAAATATTTGTAATTTTTTTTAGTATATAAAACAATTATTTTTATTAGAAGATGTTCTTTCTTAAAAATATTTAATTTTAAAATGATGTTTTCAAAAGTAGTCTTTAACTTTTTGTAAATGATAATGCAACGGGTAAAATAATCCAGATGATTTTAAATTTCCATCGGGGTTCAAATTTTCTTATCTCACTTGTATTTTTTTTTCCTTCAAATTTCCTTTAATCGATAGTTACCAAAATGAGCTAAATTGTATGCTTATATAATTAGAAGAAATAATTTAATGTGAAATTTTTATGAGTATCAAAATTTTCTATAATATTTATTTAAAAAAATAAATATATCATTAATTGACTATGATAAATGATTGATTGACTGTAATATTCAATAATTACTTTACATAATAACTATTGACTTAATGTGATATATGATATATCCCTGATTGATATGTTCAATAAAAAAAACATATTTATAAATAATTTAGAAAATATTGTGATCTCCACCTTAGGGGAGGAGTTTATGGTCCATTTGGATGAAATTAAAACTCTAACGCAAAAATTGACCCACCTAATTAAATATCGAGGTAAAAATGATCTTTCTATATAAATTAAAATAAGAGTAAAATGTAAATAAGAACCATGTGGTTTTTTTTTCAAATGCATAAACACCTCATGTGGTTTGAAAAGACAAATCATATCCTTATAGTTCTAAATTATTCTAATAAGACTTCTTCCATTCAACACTATTACTTTTCTTTTGGTCATAACTTCTTCGATTGAACTCTGATGTGAATGAATCAAGATGTTTTAAAATCCTTATTTCAGGTTCTACGTTATATAATTTGAGGATAAAGTAAAAAAAAATTTCCCCAAATTTTATACTTTATATAAGAGTGGTTGAGATGGTTTGAACTTTTATGTGATTGAAGTCCATAATACAATAAAGGGCAAAAGGATTAAAGAGACATCAAGTCAATATCAAAGAGAGTGTTTTATAGGCTTGAGTTGTCTTCTCACGGTTGAGGTATAACTTCAAAGTTTGGTGAGGTTTTGACATGGGTGAAAGTGCTTGCAATTGGTGGTTAGTATTACTCAGGTGGGTATTAGCCACCTTCAAATTGTTGTGAGGAGTGAAAAAAAACTCATGAAAAAATTGAGTGTGAGTAGCTTTATCTTTTAAAATATTTTTAATTAATTATGTATATTTTTTACAAATTATTAAAAATATAGTACTTTTATGAGCAATTAATTGTGATTAAAGTATTCTAGAAAAATATCACCCTATGATTGACTTGACAATGGTAATGAGTTCATTATTTATCCGGAGGAATTAGGAGAATATTTTTTTAATTAAAATAACATATGGCTTCCCGTTCAATAAATTATAAACTTTTTTTTTCCTAAATAAGTATCATCTAAATGATGTTTTAAGAATTAAAACTTTCATTTTATTACAAATTAATTGTTAATTTAATTTTGTTATCTATTCCTAGTTTCAATAATTTATTGTTTTGATTTCAATAAATTATTGAACAATAAATTTTTTATTAAGTAAAAAAAAAACCAAAAATATTGACGAAAATAGAAATACACATCTAAAATCTACTATTTAGGATAATTAGTATATTTATTTTCTTATCACATAATCGTTGGATTTACATAATCGGATAATTGATCTAAATGTTATTTGAAATAATCATAGGTAATAACTTATTAACACATTTCTATATACTATTATTTTACCACGAGCATAGCACGTGATAATCTTTTTAATATAGAAATATTTAAAAGTTTAACATGTTTTTTTTCCACGCTTATAATTTTTTTTGAACTAATTTTTGGTTTATTAATTTTCAATTATTAAACGTATTATAATGTTCTATTTTAAATTTAAATTGTTGTATACTTTACTAATTCAATGAATTATATGTAGTTGATTTTCTTTTTATTTAATGCTATTTTTGTAACTTCTTTATTTTTAAAATTTATACTATCAAATAAAGATTAATCTGTTTGTTTTAAATCTATATATATTTTTTATTTTTTTAGTTAATTTATTAATTTCTAATTTTAATTATAATTCAAGAAATTGTATTAATTCATTCTGTTTTATTTAATGTTTTTAAAAAATAGCTTATTATAAAATACTTCAAAAAAATTTAAAGTTTACTTAAAATATTATAAAATACTATACCCTTACTAATTCAATAAATTATATTTTATTATAGTTGTTTCTTTTTTTATCTTAACTATTTTTTTAAAGCAATTTAAGTTTTTTTTAGTTATTTTAAAATTAAATCACCATCACTTTTATTAAATCATTTAATATTTGAACACTTAAATATGCTTTATTTTTCTATAAATGAGTGATAAATCTAAACAATGAATAGTTATTCATTTTAATATCACATGTTGTACTTAATTTTTCAACTATTTTGTAATTTGATGTTTTGAAAGCAATAAAAAAACAAAAATACGTTAATATATGAGAAAAAGGGGCTAACATCAATTATGCAAAAAATGTTACTTTGTATTTTTTTATAACTCCAAAATTTATTTTTGTAGGGTATATGAAATGTGACATGCAATTTGAAAATAAAAAATGGATATAGTAGTCTAAAAATGTAACAACCCGAAATATTTCCAAACATGGAAAGCATAATAACAACAGCGGAAACAATTTTAATTCAATAAGTCATTTATTCCAAAAATCAAAACCAAACATTAAGTTCAGACCAGTCATTTCAAAACAAAAATCCTTGGAATCAATTGAAACAAACAAAAGAATTAAGATCAATACTTCAACTCTAAACTCAAGTTCAAAACAAATAAAGTAGTTCCACAACAAAAGTTTTCAAAAACAAACATCATTGGTTTTGACCCATAAATAATGAAAAGGAAAAACAGAACGCCGCGTGTAAAATCAATCAATCACTCCCGCCACGAATCCATCATTGCCACTTTCTTCTTTCCTTTACCGAAAAAAATTAATGTAGCGTCATGGTGGGTTAATTAGAAAATGTTAAAGAAAGAATTATGCCATAGAGAGGTTTTTCTAAGACTTTAAGTCCATATCCTCCCTCACCGACATCCGATAAAATCACTCCCTCCAAGGGGTCATAAAGCTTACCCCAAAAACTTAAAAGTCATCCCTAATCGAATAGGTTAAAATAATTTTTCTACATATTTAAAACTAATCGAAAACCTTCTGTTAATACCTTTAATCTCCTCTTTATTCAAAAACAAAAAGAGACTAGGTGCCCATAAGGAATTTAAACATAATTTTTCTACAATTTAAATCCTTTGGGAATATTCTTTTCCAGTTGGAGGGATGGAATGAACACGCCTTAGGTTGGGTGTTATTTAAGTTGTGCACACTAAATAAACTCCCTAACCTATTCTTCATTAGACAAGGCCTTGCCTAATGTGAACCTACAACTATATTCCCCAAGGTTTTTAAGGTAATATATTTCCCGTAACCAACCACAACGCTTTTCAAGCCCAAAAGATCCAACTAACCCTTTGGGGGGTAGAACATTCTCACCCCCATAACATTTACAAATCTAAAGTCATCTAAGTTTTTTAGTTATTTAAAGAAATTAAATCTTAACTCATCAATTAAAATACACAATTTGGAATAAAACATAAAGTGTCTAACTACGAAGCTAAACTTCCTAATAATGGCACTAACATGAAACGGCATTATATTGTATAACACCAACCAATAAAACTTCTCAGGTTTTAAATAAACAACAATGGCCCGACGGAAAAGAAATAAATATAAATTTAGGGTGGGTAAACCAAACAACCCAAATCGATACAATAACCTCCTTCCTAAACTTAAATCTTTAAAAAAGCATGCTTTAAAATTAAATTCTCCCAAGTTTATATCTCAACTCAAACAACCTCTTTTGTCAATTTAAACATCCAAAAATTTAAATCCAAAATTTAGAGGTTAAGCTAATAAAGAAAAAAAGGTAAACCAAACATGAAATACTTGAAACCTGAACAACTTCTACTCACCTTAGTTTGCAATTTAAATTCTAAAGTCTTACACCTTTTCAACTTTTGGGGGGGAGTACTTGAAAAATACCATCTAAACAATTTAAAACATAACCTAAAATTCCAAACAAAAGGGGGGGGAAACACGGGGACCCACGAGGAAAAATCCAAAAAAGGGGGGGGGGGGGGGGGGGGGGGGGGGGGGGGGGGGGGGGGGGGGGGGGGGGGGGGGGGGGGGGGTTTTTTTTACTTGTACTCTTTGTGCCTCCGGGTTTGTTGTTTTTCGGTTTAGGTGAAGAAAATTCCCAAAAAAATTTAGGGTTTTCAAGGTTTGCTAAATGGAGGAAGAATGATGATTTTAAAAGGGGGTTTTCAAAGGTTTTTCTAACCCAAAAGAATTTCTAAAATCGAATCGTCTAAGAATTTAGAGGAACATTACCTCGATTCAATCCGGAAGAGACTCTTCCACAAATTCACCAAGAGAAACCGGGGGGGGAAACACTAAAAAAAAAAAACACCTATAAACCAAGGATTCACAAATCGATTAATGGTCGTTTGATCTCAAAATCGATGATCAAGGAAGGAGATGAAGAAGGAGAAGAATACCTACCTTTCTTCTCTCTGCATTTTACGGGGGCAGATAGCAAGCGAGTGTCCCTTTTTTTTTTCCACCATTTTTTTTTAAAAAATATATCATTTATTAAAATATTTAAAACTCCAAATATCTAAGTCTAAGGTATATTTTAAATTAATATTATAATAAGAATTAATCTTAAACACTTATTCTTAAAAATTTAAGAGATAAAACATAGAAAAAGAAAATTTATTATTTTATTTTTTTGAAATAAAAAACTTCCAAAACCCGAGGCGTTATAAAAATTAAATGATAATTTTAGAAAGTGGAGTATAAAAAGGGCATATTTAATAATTAAAAAATAAAAGTACATATAATGGCATTTTAATAATTTTTAAAAGGATATAATAGTCTAAAAATGTTTCTCAAATATTATATCTTTTAAATATTAAGGATTTTTTTATCACAATTGCTTCTTTTAGGTTAAGAATATTTAAAATAAAAAAAAATAAAGAGTTTAATAATTATCCCATAATTAATTAATATTTATTTAGTTTTCATATAATGTACCTTAATTATTTTTTCCCAAATAAATAATTGTTTGATTTAACGCATTAAAAAAAATCATGAATTCAATTTGCTATCTTATTAAGTTTTCCTCCCTAAAATTCTCTATATTTCTACTCTAATTATTTAGTCTAACAAATATTTCACTAGTTAACTAACTAACTACTAGAAGTTTTATTTGAACCAACTTTCTCATCCAAATAGATGGATTCAAAGCACATGTGCTGGTTAAGAAAAAATAATAATTGACTAGCCCAATTAATTAATGTCATTTTCACCATTAGGAGGAGATATGAAAGGACAACTAATTTAACTTTGCATGGTAATTTTTTTGGCTCAAATGGGGGGGGGAGGGGGGGGGGGGGGGGGTTGTTGGTGGGGGGGGGGGGGGGGGGGACTGACCGGACTGAGGGATGCTTGCGGAGGGGGGGGGGGGGGGGGGGGGGGGGGGGGGGGCGTTGCATGGTAATTAGTCACCACTAAATCTATCACTAGTGGTCTAAGATATATATTAACTAGTTTCACATAAGGATATATCTATGGAAGGGACCATTGATAATAATTTTATTTTTAGTATCGACATAACCTAGATTTTAGTTTTCGTTTTAAAATACTAAATGATATGAATAACCATCAAAATTAAAAAATTTAAGTTTTAGTTTGGAATATGTTTACAAAAAATATATTTTCTTCTTTTCTTTTCAAAATAATTTTATAGATTAATTTTTGAATAGTTATGTATTTTTATATTTGAAATCACTATTAAAAAATCTATGGTTTTCAAATTAAAAGATATTATTATTTCTAAATAATAGATCATCTGTGAAAGGAAAAAAAAAGACTACAAAGGAAAGTAGCTTACATGTTTTCATTAGTTTGTTTTAAAAAAAATTGCTTTTAAAAGCATGATCTTAATCAAGTTTTATTTATCTAGAATAACTATTTGGTATGATATGATAATTCTCTCTTCTAATCTATATGTAACGTCCCGTATTTCCAGTAAGTTAAATAAATAAATATTATTCTCTTATTATAATATTTGTTGGAATTTAAGATAAGAAGATGGTAATTAATATTTTAATTTCTTTTTTCAGGAATTAAATATAATTACTTTCCATTTATTGGAGATAAAGGATTTAAAAAGAAAAGAAAAGAAAGAAACGTGAAAAGAAGAAAAGGGGAAGGAAAAGTTGGTCTTTCATATGCTCATTTACGTAAAAGAGAATACAGAGACAAAAGGTAGGGTTTCATTCTTTCTTCTTCTTCTTCCTTCTTGCCATCAATCCGAGAGGCTATTGAGTTATCGATTTTGCTTTTCTTGTGTTAGGTTGTTGATTGTTGGGGTGGAATTGGAAGATTCGTTAGAGGCGTTGGAAGAAGGTTTCATCAATTTCAATGAGAGGTAAATTGGGTTCCTCTTTAAAAAATTTAGTTTCGAATTCCTATTAGTTTTAAATAAAAATCATGTTCCTTAAATTCTTTTTTTTCTCCTTTTCTCTTTATGGTTAAAACCCCTTACCTTTAGTTTTCTTCAAACCCTAGAAACCATAATTTTTCCCTTTTTGAAAAAGAACACCCTACCAAGTCCATCTACCGCTAAACAACGCGTAACGGGAAGTCACGGGCCATGCCGCTGCTATTGCAACAGGTAGCAACATCGTGGCAAAGGGGTTGCCTTGTGTGTTATCCGACCCGTCGCTTCATGCATTGTTTCGTGGTATTTTTCCGTCATACTTTTAGGTATTTTAGGATATATTTTTGAGTAGTTTAAGTGCCTTTTCAGGTTCTTAAATTACTTTGGGAAGAAGTTCAAAGTGTTGGAAAACTTAACTTGAAAAGGTGAGTAGAATTGTGTTAAAAATTAAATTATTTCATGCTTGTATTTTCCTTTTTCTTTAATAGTTAAACCTCTGAATTTTAAGTATGTTAGTTGGATTTTTTTATGCATATTGAGAGGTTTTGGGGCTGTTTTTAATTATATATGGATTAAAGAAAGTAAAAATTGGAACAAAGTATGCTAAATTTTGGCTATCGACATCGGGTTTTGCTTAAACTAATTCCTTATGATGATTGGTTTTGTATTGGGTGTTTAAACATGATTTTGGATGTTTTTAAGAGTTTATTTACTGCTGGTTGTGTGTGCCATAGTGAAGGTTTAGTGCCCATTAAGTCAATAATTATGCCAAGGTGGTTAGTTACTTTTAATTATTGTGCTCTGAATCTTTGGTGGTTATTCTCTTAAGTGTAGGGGTTATTTTGGGAGTGATTTTATAGCCGCTATGTCGCTGGATGTTAGTTAGGATTATAGTAGAATTAAACTTTCCGAAAAAGAGCGAAACTACACTAGATTAGGCTAGTTTCGCTTCTAAATTTGACGATTGTTGGGAGTTGTTGGAAATGATCTTAAAGTGGTATTTTGGGTGATTTTGAGACATTTTAGAGTGATTCAAAGGTGAATTTTTCAGAATTTAAGTTTAGGGAATTTCAGCCTAAAAAAAGAGTTGTTTCGAGAAGTTTGAGTTTAGTCTTATGTGAGCATCATGGTAGTGATGTGTAGGATCATATTACTTAAATACATTGAGTAATATGGTAGTAGGTTTGCTTTAAGCAAAGACATTGCTTAATGAAGAATATTTTCGTTAAGGGAGATTATACGGCTGTGCACAACTCTATAGCACTTAACGGGGCAGGTTCATTCCATCCGTACAATAGAAAAGAATATTTTCTCTTAAGGATTTAAATTGTGAAAAGTGTTTAAATTCCTTATTCAGCGTAGTCTCTCTTTGTTTGCGAACAAAGAGGAGATTAGAGGTATTAGTGGAAGTTTTAAAATACGAAAAGTGTGTTTAAAACTATTTCGAGGGTGTTATCTTGTTAATTTGAGGATTAAGAGATACACGTATGTATTGGAATGTTGTGATTAGATTCCGAGTGTTTGGAGTAAGGGAACTTTCGGAAGATGGTGAGGCCGGTTATGGACTTAAAGTCTTAGAAAAATCTCTCATGGCATTCTTTTAAACATTTTTCTACTCATTGGCTGTAGCCTCATGATGCTACAATTGGGTCATCGGGCGGACTAATGCGGGTTTTCAAACTATTAAGCAAAATAAGGCAGTTTTTTACTAGGAAGCATACATACGCCAAAATTGTTGACGTATCCGTATTAAATATGTATCCAATACACATCGATGGAATACGATTAAAAGCCAAAACTCGCTTTACTTGATAAAGGGAACACGACCTCCCTTTTGGTGGCGATTTTTTTGGGAGAGAAAGAAAACCGCGTGAGCCATTTTTCTCTAACTTGTTTATCTCTAACCTAAAAGAAAGTGTCTCCTTTAATTCTCTTTTAATGATAAATCTGTACAGCACATGATGCACAACTTCCCTATAATTTTGAGTTTTTAATAAAAAGAAACCATTTGTATTGTTTTATTTTTATTTTTTTTAATTTACATGATAAAGCTGCACAACTTCCAATATAATTTTAAGTTTTTTAATAAAAAGAATTATTTTATTTTTTACACACATTATATATAGATATATTTAAATAGAAAAAATATATATCCTAAACGTATTCGTATCCTATTTTTTGAAAAATTGACGTATCCCCGTATCTGTATCGTATCCGTATCCCGTATCCGTATCCATGCTTCTTTGGTTTTTTACCATTGACTAAAAACGTGGAATGATACCACGTTTTCATTTGCCAAGTCAGCAGAAAGCGTGGTATCATTCCACGTTTTCATTGAAAACGTGGAATGATTCCACGCTTTTAGAAAAAAAAAAAGAAAAAACTAAAGGACCACTAATATTATAGATTTGGTAGTTACAAAATTTTATTTTTCAGTTTTCTCTATTTAAAATCTATAATTAAAATATGATTTAAATGTAAACAAATTAATTTGAAAATTAATTAAATTAAAGATCTCTTAACAATTTGATTGTTCTTTATTTTTAAATTAAAAAAAATTAAAAATTTACATTCAAATTGGAACAAAAATTTAAAAATAAAAGATAAGAAACGTTAAAAATAAAAGAATTGATGAGAGAAGTCAGGTTTTTTTTAAAAAAATTAATTAAATTAAATTTAAAATCAAATCAATTGATTTGAATTTAAAATCAAATCTTAATTTTATTTAATTAAATCAAGTAGTTTTAGTTTTAGATTTAGAATAAGAATTAGAATGTAAATGTAAATGTTTATTTTTCTATAATTTCAAAATTAATTAAATTGAGATTAAAAAAATTAATCTTTTATTTAATTAAGTTTTAATTTTTTTTTTCAACTCAATTTTCATTTAATAATTTATTTGATTTTTTTTAAATCTAATATATTTATTTTCCAGAATTTAGATTTAGAATTCAAAATCAAATGCTAATTTATTTAAATTAAAAAAAAATCAAATTCAATTAAGAAATTGAAACTAATCTTTATTCATTAAATTAATATAACTAAATTTAAATTAATAATTTGAATTCAAAACTTAACTTATTTAAAAATTATTATATTTTAATTTAGAATTGAAACCAAATATTAATTAATTAAATTGATATGACTAAACTTAGATTAATATTTTAAAATCAAATTGATATAAAATCTTTAATTTAATTAATAAAGTAAATTTGTTTACATTAAAATTAAATTTTTATTATAGATTTTAAACAAACATAAAAATTTTTAACTACCAAATCTATCAAATTAATAGGATATGTTGTTACAGACTTTGGAAATGGAAGAAAAGAAGAAGAAGAAGAAGAAAAGGGGAAGGGTTGTCTGGATAGAAAACGTGGAATCATTCCACGTTTTCAGGGAAAAAAAGGTGGAAATGGATTTTTACCATGAAAACGTGATATCATTCAACGTTTTCTTAGAAAACGTTGAATGGTTCAGCGCTTTCAATGTTGACCAGTCAAACAAAACGCCACGTCGACAAACTGCCCTAGTTTGCTAAATATGTTGCAAACCTATCTATTTTGATTATTTTTTATTATTTTTGGCTTATTTTAAAAAAATTTCCTGCTACAATTATTTTTTTACAGGTAAAGGAAAAAAGAAGCTCGGTGGCTGATGTGGTTTGAGGCGGTGATCGGTTGGCATGGATTTGCAATGCCAGGCAAAGTCTTTATTCTTTGTTATTTGTTTGGGAACAAATTCTTGTGTTCATGTTTTGTTTTGTTTTACGTAAGAATATCGATTTTACTTTTATTTGAGAATTTTTAAACTTTGAGTTGTTTGATGTTTTTTTAAGTTTTGAAGTAAAACCAATTAGTTTAAATATGTTATTGAATTTGATTTTTCAATAAATGGAGTCGATGTCATCTTTAAATTGCTTCCGTTGTTGGTTCATTTTATATGTATTTTTGGGATTTTCGGGCTCTTACACTATATGAGATTTTGATCCGCACTCCAATAATTTTTCATGAACTTTTATTCTAAGAAAACACTTTTTAATCCAAGCTTAAGAATGTGTCAAAGTAATATTCTTATATTTCAATATAATATTTATGTCATTTGTTTCAAACCTTTCATTCATAACTTGATGATGAAATGGAAAACATTGAAAACAATGGTAAAAAAAAGTACATGTTCCATCAATGGTCTAATTGAAAGTAAAATTAAAAAAATTGCAACATTATTAATAATATATAGTCAGTCATCACAGACAACCATGACTGTCAAGTTTGTTCAATACTCAAAAGGATATATAAATAAAAATAAAATAGGCTGCCTGCCATGATAAAAAGGCAATCTACTTTTCTTTGATTTTCTCTGCTCCATTTTTTTATGTGAAAGAAAAAGGACTGAGCTTGTTTGTTTACTGTTTCCCATGATGTCTTTTCTCTGATTGGCATTGGCAAGGGTGAGGTTGCCCTTTTGCAGATAGTACTGAAAAATATCATACTTGATTGGTTATCGTTTAATCGTTGAGTAGAAGGAAAACTCAAACTTTTTAGAATTATAATTAAGTAATATATAACTAATCACTTAGTTTGATAGTCACAGGCCTTAGAGATTTAAAATTAATAACTAAAATTTTATTAACAGAAACATAGTTAAGATTATTAGATACAAGGATATAGATGGTATCTAAATATTTTAGTTCTCATTTCCATATTAATTTTGGTTGAGTTTTTGTTTTTAAAAATTAAACTTGTTTATTGTGTTCAAAACTATTTTAGGACCTAATCAACTTTTAAAATATGAAAAAAGCAGTCTTAAAAAAATTGCTTTTTAAATTTAATTATATGATTTATAAAGAAAAAAAAAAGTAAAATGTTGTAAACAAAATATGAAGAAATTATTTGTTAATAAGCTTGATTTTTGAACGAGTTGTTAGGTGAGTTAGGTATGGATCTTACCATGTAAAGTCTACAAATACCTTTAATTTATAGGAAGAAGTTGATCATATTCTTAAAGCTTATGTTATCTAGTCTAAATTTATATTATTTACGGTCATGAAATCTGAATTTAAACGTTGAGATACATAAATTTCAGACACCTGGTATATACATATATTATATTAATTGAGTTGGTAAATTTACTATTTAGAATCTTCTGAGTTTAAAAAATTCAAAACTCAAAACTATCTTAGTGACTCACCTAATAAACATATATCGAGTCAATGAAGCCAACCCACCTCTAACAAATATGGATTTTATCCCACACAACTATCTTCATTTTATAAACTCAATTTGAATTATTTAGATCTTTAATATTTAAATTAAGAGATAAATGCAAAAAACACCCCTGCACTTTGGATTATTGTTAAATCATACCTCTGCACTATTTTTTTGTCATAAAATACCCCTACACTTTAGTAAAATTGCAAATTGCACCCTTCAATCGATTAGTTTTAACGAAATTTAGACACATTTATATTATACGTATACCACGTGTTTCAAAACCATTAAAAATTTCAAAAAATTTGAACGGTTGAGTGTGATTTATATGTTTTACATCTTATTAGTATACGAGTTTATTCTAAAATTCTACACATGTGTCAATTTGTTTTTGTTATTTTTCATGAAATCATAATACATGACATACAAAGAATATACATACATCTCAATTTCGTAAAAATTCATCTATTGAAGGATGTGATTTTCAATTTTACTAAAGTGCAGGGGTATTTTATGATAAAAAAAAAAATGCAGGGGTATGATTTAACAATAACCTAAAATGCAGGGGTGTTTTTTGCATTTATCCCTTAAATTAATTTTTATATAAAATACTAAAACGTCCCCTCCCCCCAAAAAATCTCAAATCTTAAAAATAGCAGATAGCAAGTGCACACTTCCCAAAGAACCAAAAGGAATCCATCTGCTAACTTAAAAAAAATAAAACAAAAAACAAAAAACAGAAAACAGAGAGAGAGAGATCAATATGCTTTGATTGGAGTTTGTTATAAAATTATCAGAAACCGTGGGACCCACAAAAACGTACCGTTCCTTGGGGTGATTAATAATTCAGAGAACCCATGACCTTGAGCCAGGAATCGAGCTGAATGTTTGTCAGTTTTATCACTAATTTCAACCTTTTTCAATTTTTTAACTTCTATTTATTTGTATTTTACCATACAAATTTTGCAAACTCAAAAACGTTGTAAAATTGTTGCCATATAAATTTATAAGAGCATCTATTCTTTTTAATTTACAAAATTTTAAGTTTCATGAAAAACTCCTAATTTTTAGGGGTGAATTCATTATTGATGGGCTCCTTTCTTGTCGTCTTGATGGCTTTACGCTTGGTACTCTCACTTACTCCTCTCTTCGCTCTAACTTTGGGAAAAAACACCTTCTCACATTCATCGTTAGGAATAAAAAGTAATCGAGAAATTAAAGAAAAAATACAATCAAAGAGACACAGAATTTATACTGATTCATCCAAATTGGCTACGTTTAGTTGCTACCGTTGCGGATTTCACTATGATGAATCAGAGTTACAATAGAGAAATATTCAATACACTAAACCGTGTATTAACCGCTCAAAAGCTCTTAAGAAAGAAAACTCTTTCTTTTACAATATTTCTCACAAACTACCGACCCTCAATCGCTCAACACGAACGAAAACAAAAAAGAAAAGGATCGCCGTTTCTTTTTCTTCTCTCGGTTTTGGCTCTTAACTTTTCACCGCCTCACAAAAGAGTTAAATAGATAATTCACTGCCAATTTCAATTTGACAAGCTGTTGAGACAAAATCCCTTTTTTGCCCAATTAAAACAAATCACAGCCACCATGTATTGACATGCTTGTATTTTTACCTTATGCCCACGTAATGGATATGAATTAACAAAGTCAAATTGAAAATGAACAAGATTTAATCTTTTTGGGCTAAAAAACAACTTGGGCTTCTTTATATTAACTTCTTTTATTTTGATTTGTTTTCACAAATACTCAACACTAAGAACGCTATTGCTTATACATGCAAGTTGGCTTGAACAATGGCACAGCCAAATCGAAGTCATTAGATTCTTTTTCTTCACACTCGGCTAGGGTCGTCTCAAGTTATATGCGAAATAGACGATCGCCTAAAGGTCTAAATTTTAGAAGCCCCCGTTTTTTTAGATATATATAATACACATATATTAATATTTATGATAATTCTAAATTGTTATATAATTTCATAATATAATACATTTAAACAGTATTAAACTCTTTCTATTAACAACATAGACCTTTTGGAAAAGAAAAGGAAAAGACATATATAAATAGGCCTACTATTACTTGACAATTCGTAATTTACAGGACGAATTCCAATTTATGAATTCGCACCATAACTACTCACATAAATGTAAACATTAATTAGCTACTCAACTGGAAAATTGAAACCTTATTTAGTAAAACTTTTCATCTCCTCATTCATCTTTCTATTCATTTTGGAATTCGTAAAACTAAACCACAATTACAAATTGAGAGTTCTATTGACAAAGCAACCTCGGTATTTTTTTAACACTCAAAGAAACTCAAAACTTCTCATTCTCTTCTCATTTCTAAAGTAACAATTAGTTTGGTGATTTTAAAAATTCAAGTTTTTGTGTAATATTTTTAGCATGTATTATTCAATACAATATTGTTTGTGATTCACTTCTTTTCATTTTTTCCTTTTAATATTGATGTGTTATATGTACTAGAAAATATGAATCGGGATATGAAAAACTTAAAAAAAAAAAATTCAATCTCAAAAGATTCTCTTGATAAATTTGTTATGAGTAATAAAAGTAATAAAAATAATGATAGAATATAATCAAGAAATGAGGTAAAAGAAAAAAGAAAAAAAAAAGATGAAATTAAGGTTGAAATTGGAAAAATTAATGAAACTGCGGAAGAATAACAAGAATATGATGAATAAATCTAAATAAATGAAAACAACAAATCATTTTGATAGTGATTCTAATTTTTGTTTTATGCATTATGCTTATAATATATATGATCCAAAAGATGGGAAAAATATTGATTCTAAATAAGATATTTATTAATACAAAAATGTCCAATTAGAGAAAGTGACGTAAGTTTTCCTAAAGATAACAATTCTAGACACGTTTCTACTACTCATTGTATAATTGATTTATAAAAATATTCAAGATTTAATTAGTAAATAAAAAGATCATTGAAATAAAATATTTAACAAGAATTATTGTTGTTGTTAAAATCTTGCAAAAATAATTTGCCTTTTTATAGAAATAACAAAAATAAAATTATCAAGAAAATAAAATGCAAATGTTTTTAAGCTTAAATGAAATGATTGTAGAATTTGAACCAATAACTATATTATCAGTCGAAATATATATTTTGATGAATCTAGATAATAAAAATTTTAATTAAAAAATTGCACCTAAAAAAATAAGATTTATATAAGACATTATTTCATTTTAAATTTATTTAAAGAAAAAAAAAATCAAATAAAAGGCCTCATTTTAAATTTTTCCTAAGACCAGAGAGAACCTTGAGCCACCCCTGCAATCGATTTCTTATCCCGACCACTTCTTACTTATACATGCAAGTTGACTTGTCGGGAAATCAAGAATACAAACTAAAAATCCATCAACTCACTGAAAAATAGACCTTCAACGCCGTCATCATTTTGTTTTTCTCTAGGTTAGAACAGGTTAATCTCACCATATTTATAGGGGGTTTAACTAGAAAATATTTTCACCACATCATATTTGAATTTTCTCTCTCGATTAAGTCAAGATCTTCGATCAAAATTACAATAGACACCATGTTAATTAGTTTGTACAAGTCGTACATGATGTATATTTAATACATTATTCCCACGATGCATATGTTTGGAATTTGAAGGGTTTGTGAAATCCCTAAACTCCCTTTGTAAACACTCATTTTCGTCCGGTTATATTTAAAATTAACCAATTTTTACCTATTTTAAAAAATTAAAAAAATTGACTTTGGTTTGAAATTTGGTGTTTTATTCGACATGTTTTTTTTTTCAATTTGGATTTTGAGAATAAAATTAAAATTAGCATGGTTGAAATAAAAAAAAATCAATTTAATATATTTTTTTGAAAGAAAATAATTTTAAAAAAAATTGTTTTGATTAGGACTCATTCTAATTTGGAAAAGATGAGTAGGAGAATATTTTTAAGTGATAATATAATAAAAAAAATTGACATAATTTTAGGATTATTAAAAAGATTTTATTTTATTTTATTCTCTCTTGATATATTTTCCTTATTCAAAATACCCATTTGGCCATAAATAGAGTCATTCTACAACAACAAAAAAAAAAAAACCATTCACAAAGAGCCTCTCTCCCTCTCATAGTAAATCTAAATCTCTACAACCAAACCTTTGATTCTCTTCTTCATCTTCTTGATTAATTTTTCGGAACTCGGGGCTACACATTTTTAAGTTTCTATCGAATCAAGGTAAGTCATTTTTCATTCAAAATGTAGTGGTTTATATATGTTGTACTTTAATTAAAATCTCGATTTTTCAATAAATATTTAGGATGTACTATGATTTTTCAATGAAACTAGATTTAAATATGAATACATAGGAAAAAGAATCAATAGATTTGGATATGTGGTTAAAAAGTTATGATTTTTGAAAATTTAGTATTAAAACTGATTCACTTTTGGGATTTTTTATACATCTTTCATTACGTGATTTTTTAGGTACATATTATTTAAAAATAATAATTTATGATTATTTTTCTTAAAAACTATACTCATCAAAGAAAATTTAGAAACAAGAATCACCCTATTTTGATAAGTGTAAAAAAAGATATAATTTTTTAAAGTTGGTATAAATTCTACAGATTTTTTGATGTAAAACCGTGGCTGAAAACTTTGGATATGAAAATACGGTTTTTCTTACAAAGTGTGTATACTTTTCGATATTAGAAATAAATCTTTGATGAAGCTAGAATATTTAGAAGAAAGAATCGAGTCAAAATATTTTTTTGTTAAAAAATTATGAATTTCTAAAATTGAGACGTTTTATTTGGAATAATTATGCTAATTTTATTGGTTTGCGTTATTTGTAAATTTGATTGCCATATTTTGTGTTTCTTATTTATTGTCTTTATATTAAAGCAAAACGTGAATTGATTAGTTAATATTATATTGATTATTATTGGATTTTTAAAAATGGAAAGAAGTTGGAATTTATTAGGATACTAATTTTTCAACTTCCTAAAAAACATAATAGGATTAATAAACCAAACCTTAAATATGGAATCGAATTTATTAGGATACTAATTTTCCAACATTCCAATAAAAATTAACATCTAAACTTTAAAATAAAATTAGAATTATTAGGATACTAATTTTCTAATTATACTATAAATCAAAGATTTTTTTTTAAAAATAAACTTTTCTTTCTAGACCTAGGGATCAAAAGTGAAACTTACCCAAACCTAATATTGAAACTAAAGCATTCTTTTTAAACATGAACAAATCATTTTTCGAAAACTCCAACGACGGAATATAGGGGCATTGGGATACCATGCTCCTAAACATTTTTTAGGTAAGGAATTTTATCTCGGGATACTAAGTTAAAATTCCCGACAATTTTTTTCTTCACTCATACTTATTTAATCATGCCTTATTACTAAATTATTGATTAATAAAACATGAGACATTTAAAAATAACCTAAAAAATATTTTGGTTTATAGATAAGGGTTTTTCCAATAATACACCAAATAAAAAACAAAAATCGTTTTAAAACGAACATAATAGGGTGCTAATACATTTCCTAAGTGTGAATGAACTCTCGAACCCATTGTCAAAAGTTAGTAGACCATCCTTAGTTAATGACTAGGTGACTAATCTGTTGGGAAAAAACACATTCTCATATTCACTGCTAGAAATAAAAAAAGAGAAAAATAAAGAAACAAACACAATCAAACGACACAAAGATTTATCCTGGTTCACCCAAATTGGCTACGTCTAGTTGCTACCGCTGCGGATTTCACTATGATGAATCAAGAGTTACATTGAAAATATCCAATACACTTAACCGTGTATTACGCTAAAAAAGCCCTAAAAAAAGTAACTCTTTCTTTTACAATATTTCTCACACTCTCACCAAAGCCCTCCCGGAACCCAATACAAATACACTCTCAGTATTTTTGGGATACATTTGCCAACAAAGGGTTGCCTCTATTTATAATACAAATAGTTGGTCACCAAGTAAAATCCAATGGTCATAATTCATCCTTGCTTATCAAGCAAATCCTATGGCCATAATTAAGAATTGGTCACCAAGCAAACTTATTGAGTAAGTTTAGGGATTTATCAATCCCTTCATATACTTGTCAAGTCCCAACAAATTCCACCTTGGCAAGATAGATGAAGAATCCATAGCTTCTGCTACAATCATTGTCTTCACCGACAATCATAGTTCTCAAACTAGAGAACTATCCTACTCCACCATATAAGTAAACCTCTTGAAATATCACCTTTCAAGATTTTTCTTTTTTCGGCACATGTCGATAAACCTTGCTGAAATTATGGTGCAACTTCCACCTACTTAGCTTCCCCAAAAGTTCTCCAGCTATCGATATCACTTCCACCACTCGCCTTGCATAACTACCAAGTCAATGCTCGTGTGCATTCGCTAACAACACATCATCTATCATCGTAAAGCAGTCATACCATGAGGATGAATTTCTTCTCTCTTCAAACGAAGTCATCGTCTCCCATGACAAGAGAGACAATGTTAACTTCTAACCCAGAGCCCTTTGTCCGAACCTGCTCTGTTTGGACAATCTCTTTTCAGGTGACCAGATAATCCACATTCCCAGCAGTCTTTCTTTTGTATGAAACCTTTCTTATTCTCATTGCTAACTACAAACACAGAGTTGTTATGTGAATCACGCTCTTCACTCTTCAACGTTCTCTCCTCCGATAAGAGTTTACTTGTAGTTTCTGCAAAAATCAAAGAATTTGTTCCATACATTAGAACCGTCTTTATGTGCTCATAAGAAGTTGGAAGAGACAAGATGAGTCTAAGTGCCTTATCCTCATCATCTACATTTACTTCGATTGCCTCTAGCTCTGAAATAATACCATCGAGAACACTTAAGTTATCTGAGAATTTTGTACCTTCCTCCATTCGCAGTGTGTAAAACTGCTCCTTCAGCTACAACCGATTTGAGATGCCCTTAGCTTGATACAAGGCTTCAGACTTCTCCCAAAGCTCTTTTGCTTTCAAAATTCCGTGCACATTTGCAAGAACATTTTTAGCCAAACACAGTCTTATCGCGCTCGCCGCTCTCAAATCCATCTCATCCCAATCTTCATCATTCGTACTGGACTTCTTAGAACCTCCACTGGAACCACTATCTTTTGAATTCGTTGAATCACCATCACCTCTTAACTGTTTGAGAGCACCACCGCTCGGTCTTCCTTTCAATTACTTGTGTAACCCTGATTGTATCAGTACATCATTGACTTGCACTTGCCACAAGCCAAAGTTGATCCTTCCATCAAATTTCACCCGACTCATAAAGTTTGACATATTTGCTTCTCACTCCTAGCTTGAATCAGCGGACAGTTATAACCCGTTCCAAGAAAATATTTTTCTGATGTGGAAGATCAGACAAAGCTGCAACCACAGAGCATACAAAAAATTTCAAAAAACAACTAACCTAAAGCTATGATACCAGTTGTTGGGAAAAAACACCTTCTCACATTCACCGCTAAAAATAAAAGAGAAATAACCGAGAAAAATAAAGAAACAAACACAATCAAATGACACAAAGATTTATACTGGTTCACCCAAATTGCCTACGTCCAGTTGTTGCCGCTGCGGATTTCACTATGATGAATCAAAAGTTACAATGAAAAATATCCAATATACTTAACCGTGTATTACACTCAAAAAGCTCTCAAGAAAGTAAACCCTTTCTTTTACAATATTTTTCACACTCTCACCAAAGCCCTCCCTGAACCCAATACACAAATACACTCTTAGTATTTTTGGGATACATTTAACAACAAAGGGTTGCCTCTATTTATAATACAAATAGCCTTGGTCACCAATTAAATTCCAATGGCCATAATTCATCCTTGCCCACCAAGCAAATCCTATGGCCATAATTAAGCCTTGGTCACCAAGCAAACTTGTTGAGAAAGTTTAGGGTTTTATCAATCCTTTCATATACTTGTCAAATCCTAACATAATAACACCCAATATAAAAAACCAATGATTAGTGGCAACTCTTTTACTTTCCGCGTCGTGGGTACGTAGCAACAATATGGAGACTCCGTTGGGGACTACTTCGAGAGTCTTGTTGTTTGTGAGTTTATCTTTGTTGTATTTTTGTTTGTCTTTATTTGTTGTTGTGTCTATTATTGTCATATTGCATAATTGCACACAATGTCACAACCTTCTACCCGGGTTTCATCCTTTAGGAATTGATTGGGATGGTATTGTTGCCTTTTTGGAGTTTACTCCCGTGCAGGTGATAACTCTACAAAATAGAGTTATTTGGTCATATTTTAATGCCTAAGTGATAATTATTTGATTGAACTTTGCTCATATTTTGTGCACTTTGAACTCATTTAGAATCATTCTTTATTAAAGCTTATTTTGGGAAAAACTCGGGTTTTTAGCACTTTAAAGTATATTTAGGATTGTTCTTAGCTTTTGGTATTTAATTTTGTCAATTTGAATGAAAGAAAGTCCTAAAAGAATTGCAAATTTCATGCAGGAAATAGGAAAAAAGTGCAGATTTTTGAAAAGTGTTGTGGAAGTGCTGCAGCACACTGGGCAGAATGTGGACAGCAGTGCAGATCACGATTTTTGGCCCAAAAAGCCATATTTTTGGGCCCGTTTCAGCAGATCCACTTGAGATAAAATAAGCTCACTACTTAGGGTCCAACTTAGGAGCAATTTGGAGGAGATTAGAAGGAAGCCCAAGCCCAAAACAAAAGAAAAGAGAAGATTAACCTAGATCAAAAGTCAGATTTGTGGAGACAGATTGGGAGACAGACTTCAATGTGAAAAAGATGCAGAGAGCAGCTGAACGTGACTTGGAGGAAGCTTTTTCTAAGGGGAATTCGTTTGGATCTCTTCTCCTCCATTTATTTACTCTTGCTATTCTTCTTCTTCTTCTTCTCCTTTATTAGATTATGCTAGGTTTAGTTTTGATTTTGTTAAACTCTTTTGTTAATTTGAATTTCATTATGAACTAAATTTCTTAGGTTGGAATTGATAGATGAACCCTAAGGGGAATTAGTTTTTCACAAGCGTTAATGAATTCAATTTTTATGCTCAATCAATAGTTCGATAATTTTTATCTCTTTGCTTATGCTTGATCAACCTAAGTAAATTGCTTAGTTTAGTTTTAATTCTGAAAAGGTTAAAATTGAATGGAAGAATATTGATTGATAGGGGTTAACGATTCTTGAAATTGTTTTTGGTAATGCATAGACATATGTGTTTACACCTTAAAGCCTAAACCGGAGTATCAAAGCGTATTTTTAATCTAATTTAACCTAGACATAGGAATTAAGTTGGATTAAGAATTAGAATCATGCTAGGCTTGACAAAGTCACATGAACAATTGAGTTTGCTTGCATAAAAAGTGTATTGGTTATTGCAGATTGCTGCAGCACAGCCACAACACTGCTGCAGCATTTGTGAATTCTAAGACTTTTTAGGGGGATTCTTGATTTTCCAACAACTCATCTTTACATAGTTTAATCACTTTAATATTTGTGCACATTTTAGGAGTAATTTCTGCCACTTTAGTCCATCCTACTTTAGAATTTTGTCATTTAGTTTTGCATAATTTCACAATTTTAGTTATTTAGTTTCATAAATCAAATCACCCCAATTTTTCATTGTTTTTATTTTCTTTAAATTATTTGTTAAACACCATTTTAAATCACTAATCCTCGTGGGAACGATATCTTTCTTATCACTTTATTACTTGTTTGACTGCGTGCACTTGCGTATCACGATTTCACACAACAGCAGGCCCATGAAACTTCCCGCCCAAGTCAGCCTGACTAAGATACTGGAAGGGCTACTTTGTTATGAATGGTTATACTTATCGGGATACTGATAAAGACACCTTATCATAGAAATCAATTCATGTTGATTAGGTCTAGTAAATTGATTGGTTCTTTGATGGCCTTATCATAGAAATCAAACCATATTATTGGTCAAATACTTCAACCATGGGATTTGGGTTTTAATGGCCTCTCAGTGTGGGCTTTAATAAAAATCAATTCATGTTGATTAGGCTCCATCAAACCCAACATTACATGCTATTCACCATACCTATGTAGATTTTCATCGAAAAAAGGTTGCCACCACTCCAAATTTATAAGTTTCTCATTCAAAACGTTGTTGCCATGTTAAAATTTATGTACATTTACTAATGTGTAATATGTACATATAATCTACATGCTAAAAAAATACGGTTATAGAGAAGAGATGGTGTAAGATTTATTACAAAAAATATTTGAAAAGTAGTCGGTTTGAGAAGAAACAATATAATTTTTCCCTTATAATGACATGTCGTACATTAAGTACAAAATATAGTATGTATGCATTTTACACGCTATATTAAAAGAAAACACAATTATAGAGAAAAGTGATAGAAGATGTTGGAAAAATGGTGGAAGTATTGTCAGTTTAAGAAGAACCAATATTTTTTTCTTGTTTTGGTTGATTGTATAGTATCTATTAAGATTTTACATTTTTTTTTTAAATTGTCAATTATTAGATGCCATCTATGAGATATGCGCTTATTTATTGTCTTATTCTTTTGCCCTCGACGATTGATAGTTTTTTAGATTTTTGGTCATGGATTTCTCTCGGCTAATGTGTAGCGTATGGCTATTTAGAAAGCTCGGTTTTTTCATATAATATATAGAAATAATATTAATTGTAATTTTGGAATAGACCATTGAAATTAGTTTGAATGAATCAATTTATTTTTCTTTAGCAAAAATAATAAAAAGAAAGTGGATTCAAACCTATAACGTATATGCCAAGCCAACTAGTAATTAACAATTGAACTTGATCATATTATAATATAATAAACAATAAAATTGATACTACACTTTTTATCTTTTTCTTGTTTTTAATCCAATTATATCATTATCAAAATTCAACCCCACCAAGTCAAATCCAAAATAATTACCTATATTGTATAATTCTATCATATCAGTATCAAAATTTCAATCCCATCAAATCAATTCTAAAAGTAATTAACAAATAATTAAATATCAATTGATTAATCAAATTCCATTCATAATAGATACTAACTCCAAATCTCAGAAAATGACAGAAAAGAAAAAGAATGATTATAATTGATATCACTAGCATACACAAAACATAGGGTAGAAAATCAATCTAAACACTTTCAGAGGTGTCAAGATGGTATATAGTCATGTTTGAAAAAAGTAAAAGTAGTTAGTCACTTTTTACTATTCAGTTTTTTTTATATACCAATAGTACCCTCTGTATATTATTTGTAGTCTGACATTTCTAGTTTTTTTCTTTCCCAATGTATTTTCCCTCTCATTTGTTCTCTCTTCTCCATTTCATTTTTTTAAGATTTGAAATTCATTTTCCCTCTAAATTATTCTCTCTTCTCAATTTTCAATTCTCTCTCTTTATGTTATTATTACATTTTTTTATATATTTTTTTAGTATATTCAGTACATTTTCATTATTTTTATGTTTTGATTTTATACTATATATTTTATTTTAATTCAATTGTGTATATTTGGTACATTTTTTAATCAAATGTTTTGTACATCTGGTACATTGGGTACATATAGCTTTGTAATGACATTTGAAAAAAATAAGATATATGTAATGTACGTAATATACATGTCATTTAATTTTCAATTGAAAACCCTAAAGTGTTAAACGACGTTAAAATAAATATATAATTACATAATACTTAATATACAAAAAAATTACGTAATATGCTAACAGACCACATAATGTATATTACGTATATTACAAAATTTACATTTAGCAACAAAAAAAAAAGAACTGAACAGAATGAAGAAGAATGTACGTCGATCGTCTCGTCAGTTTTGTATATTACGTATATTATAAAATGTGTATTTAGCAAAAAAAACACCATAAAAGAATGAAGAGGGATATGCATCGACCCTCTCGTCAATTATGTATATTACGTATGTTACATAATATACATTTAGAAAAATAGACATAATGAAAAGGGATGTAAGTTGACCCTTTCGTCAGTTATGGTCGTTTTGGAGCTAGGTTTTTTGTTCAAGTCGTCCAACTGAAGTATCTATTACTTCGTCCCCTTTGAATCAAGGAAGTAAAAGTCGATGTCGGTCAAGATGTCGAGGTTCAAATATACGGACTTGTCGACGGAGTTGTCGATGTCGACGGATATTCCCATAAAAATCACGGAAACGATGAAAACTTATATTAATTTTTGGACTTCATAAATGAAACTTTCACAGTAGGATATTTAAGTCATAATCTACCATATAATGACAATATACACCTATAAGTGCAAGGAATTTATCAAATAATGAAAAATTGAAGAAAATATATCGAACGTTCACATCACATTAAACATTTTTATTACAATCTCTCTCTCTTCACTCCGTATCTCAAAACTCAATCTCACAACATTTTTATTACATTAAACATTTTCCCACACCGTCCTCAATTCACCATCTCTTCACTCTGTCTCTCTTCCCTTTTCAATCTCTCTCTCTCTTCTCAAAACTCAATCTCACAACTTCCCCTGACTCTTCCTCCTCCCATCTCTCTTCCCTTTTCAATCTCTCTCTCTCTTCTTTCAATCCCAATTCCCATATCACTTTCTTTTATGACCCCTTTTCTGTTTCTTGCCTTTCCGATTCCAATTCCTTCATCATTGCCAATGCTTCTATTCCTTCTTTTATAAGCACGACCAAGAATCAGACCGTTTTTCGAACCGTTATGACTGCAAATAATGAAGAGCTTGATGCTGAATCGGTGATGAGTCTTTTTATAAAGAGGGAGAGAGAGAGAGAGATCACCGTCAGTCAAGTTGAGACAAAGAGAGAGATCGCCGAAAGTCGCCGATATCTTTTCAACAACCCGAAGCCACGCCAAAAGTTGTCGCTTAAAGTCGCCGAAATCTGTAAAGTCGCCGATATCGGAGACTTATCGCCGATTCCGTATAAGATATTCGTTTCCCCCAGGTCGACTTGTCTCCTCCCTTCTCCGGCGACATGTCGGCGACAATGTCGCCGATATCGGCGACTTTTTCCTCCCTGCTTTGAATTTAAAAGTAGAAGTTCTCTTGAAATCATAATATCAACTGGAAATATTAAGGTTTTCCGTCCATACATTGGAATCAGAATTTGAAAAAAAGAATAAGGATTTTTTATTTTTAGTTTCAGACCCACGGGTCATTCCCTTACCTACAGGTCAATTCAGACCCACGGGTCATGAATTGACCCGCAGGTAAGGGAATAGCCTGTTTTACCCACGTGTCCTTCATTTTTTTTAAATGGTGCTTTTACCCGCAGGTCAAAACCTGACCCGCAAGTATCCACGGGAATCAGGTTTTGACCCGTGTGGACTTACTTCCACAATTTTTTTTCCTTTTCTTTTCATTCCAGCTGCCCCTTGATCCAACCTCCATAATTTCCAAATTTTCCAAACCTTGGCCAAAAACCCAATCAATTTTGATTACCGATCCTAATACCTAGAACCATCTGTTGACTTTCTAAGCCAATTAATCTTATTCTTATTTTGATGATAACAAACGTGTTTTTGTTACTAATCAATTTTCTATGTTTTGATAGTCCACTGTGTAGAGAAAATTATAACGAGTCCAACGCAATTGGAATCGACTTAATCGGACTTCAAACGAGCAATATATTAATTTTAGAAGATTGGAATTAAATTAATTATTTCATCCGGATTGTATATGGCGAGTTCATTGATTTTATTATGCGCTCAAATTCTCAGCCGTTAGATAAGATGGAATTCGAATTCAATGGCCCAGATTATTTGGTATTTTGAAAAGAAATTAAATCGGTTTATTTTTCTAGCCGTTGGATCAAATGGTGGTTGAGATTAAAGGCCCAGATTCATTCAGATTTATAAAAATAATGGAAAAAGAAAAAGGAAAGTCAGATTTGTTATCAGCCGTTCGATCACGCTAAAGTGCTCATTCGACGCTCCAGAATTTCCATTATATATATATATATATATAATTTCGGAAATAAAAAAAATTGAAAAAGAAAAGAAAAAGCTGATTCGTTTCCAGCCGTCCGATCTCGCCCCTCGCACCATCCAAACGTCCAGAAGACGCCACGCCTGCTCGTGTTCTCAACCCCCTGACGCGCCTGAGGGAGCTGCTGCCACACGGGTCCCACGTCTGTCTCCACCTCTCTCTGGCTGACACGTGGCGCGCTGGTTTCCAAGGCCAGCTGGTTGCTTTTTCTTTTGCATACGAATTGTCTAATATGCCCCTGGTCTTTTGGTCAATACCTTTCATGTTCTGACCTTCATTCTTTGCTTCAGCTGACCGATTTTTGAAATTCTCTCACAACGGATTGGCTGCCCAGAATACCCCTGCTGCCCGAAAATTTTATTAATAATATTATTATTATTAATTTCAAATTCAAAAATGCTACAGCCAATGGCGTTTTGACACGTCGCCTTCTCCATTAACTTTTCTAGAAGCAATTATTACTCTATTTTGGTTGTTTACAATAATGCCCTTCTCATATTTAAATTTCCTTAAGGAATTAAAGGCTACAATCGTCATTTCAGACCCTTCTTCATCAGCTTCATTCTGGAAAAAAAATTTCAGACGAAAATGGCAGTTTCTTCCTCCAATTTGTCAACAATGGAGCCTCATCCTTCTTCCTTTCACACCATTAAAGTCAAATTTATTTATGAAGGTGGATGAAATAGTAACATTTCATTGGCTATAAATTGAGCTCGAAAATGACAAATTTTATACACCAACAAATTTCAGAAGCTATCTTCTCATTGCTAAATCCTAAAGCTCTTTTTTTTTAATCTCTTTGTGGGTATTTTTGTGAGCAAAAATTTGTGTATTTCTAGCCATTCTTGAGGGCTAATTTGTTGAGATTATTATCTCATATTGTGAGCAAATTTCTTGTAATATCTATCCTTTGTGAGGATTTACCATTGTAAAAGGTTTAACTCTTAAACCTTAGTAAAAAGAGTGATAGATAACGGTTGTCCTTGCTCCATGGAAAGGGTCATTGTTCGAGTTTGATCTTGATCCCGCTAAAAGGATTGGGTTGCACTTGCTCCAGCAAAAAGTGAATACAAATTCCCGAGAGGCGCTCGGGGAGTGGACTAAGCCGCATTTTTGGTCGAACCACTATAAATTTTGGTGTCACTTTCTCTAACCCTTACTCTTTAATTTTTGCTTTACATATTTATTCATATAATTTACAAAGCATAATTAAATGGTTAGAATTTATTTGTGATGCACTATTATCCATTATCATATCATATTTACTTACTTTGCTAAAAAGAATCCTAAGTATAAAATTGATTCATATAAATTGATCTTAAAAAGTCCAATTATTTTGTTAATCTAAATCTTTAAATTGATTGAAAAAGTTTTATAATTTTTTAAAACCCTATTCACCCCCCTCTAGGGTTGCCTTAGATCCTAACACCATCAAGATCGATCACTATAGCCATGAAACCATGACCAAACCACGAAGGCCATGACCAGCCGCGGCCCACACACCACCCACGCCCCCAACTATAGCCCAATTCCCTTCGTCGTTTGTTTTCCGTTCTTTGATCCATCGAACCCCAAACCTTTTGTATAATTTTAGAATATTATAATTTGTATTTTAAGTATTTAAGGACCTTCGTTTCAGGTCTGATTCGTCAATGGAAGTAGTGTTAATTTTTGGACTTAAGCGTTAAAAGGTGAGTTAACGGTTTATTCGTTGGTGGGGTTTTAGACAAATCTAAGGCTTTTATCATAGATTGATTGATTCAATATATTTAAATATAATATTCTGGAGTTTTAGGAAGTGATTTCATGTTGGAAACACCAAAAAATTATTTGGTGTAACAATTTTTCGGTTAGAACTAGTTTAGTCGTTTTTCGGCAGTTTTTGATGTTTTTCGATTCTATTTGATTCTGATTAATTTGGGAGTTAATTCTGGAATATTATGGAGTATTTTATGATAATTTGGCATGAGATTTTAGTTGAGCATGATTAAGATCGAATTGTTAGTTTTGACGGTTTTCGGCAGTTTTATCGTAATGATGTACTTGCATGCCTTAATTAGATTCAATGAGCTACTGTATTTTAATTGTGTTGCTGATTTTTAATGAACATTATCAAGAGGATAATGTAAATAGATTGTGGAATGATGGCTTGACAGGTGTGTTAAACTAGTATGAGGCTACGAGCTCATACTTAGTAAAAATAGTTATGAGAGTGGGCTCATAACGATTAATGGACGTTGCTCGTATGAATGATCCATTAGGAGATTAGTTATGGTTACAACTATAACTAAGTGCCTAAGAAAGGTTTGTAGTCCCGAGAGACCGCCTTCTTAGTGGATGGTATGAAGGATTGATTGATTATGTTTGTTTATTAATTTAGAGTTGGCTTATGTTTCGAATTGGGATATGAATTGGGAGAATTATTATGAATGTTGGTCTTGGATATGAAATTAGTTAATAATTGCCTATTCATGTAAAGAGATTGAATGTGAGGTTAAGTGACGTTATGTGTGAAAGAGACATTGAAGAGTGTTGAGTGTTGGGACTCGGTATAAGTTGTTAGAGATTATTTAAAACCTTATCTTCCTTTAGATCATTTTCTCACTGGCCTAGCCTCACAGTGCTAATATTTTTTCTGGTAATAATGGACAAAGAGGTGGCGGTTGATGACGCGGAACGGGCTAAGTCTATGTCGTTTGTAGCCGCTTACGCATGCATATTTATTTAACTATTTCCTTTGAGCTATTTTGCATATTTGGTGTTATTTGATTTTGGCATGGATTTTTTATGAGTTTATTTAGTCGTTGGATTTTTATTTGGTTTGATGTTTTCTTTGTTTGGATTTGATTTTGTTTTTGACTCCGGAGTTGATAGTTGTTTTATTTGATTTTAAATTGGATTTATCATGTTTTAGTTATTTTATTGGTTTTGGATTTGGAAGTATTTTCGAGATGAGGCTTGAAATGCTATTTAAGTCTTCCGCTACATTAAATATATTTGATTTGAAACTCTGAAAAATCAGGTTTTTACAATTTCAAATTGGTAGGGTCGAATTTTCATTGACTCTTGACACAAGTTTGATTGATTTACCTTTAAATTTTCTAAGTGTTGTTTTGTAGGTGTAGCTTGTGAGAGTCCTACACTCTTAGTAGACTTAGAATTTTTTTCTTAATTCTTCTACGAACCTTACACTCTTGGTAGACTTATAATTTTTCAGTTTTTAAATTATTCTATGAGGTGCAGCTTGGAGCCTTGTATTTCCAAATAGACTTAGAATTTTTCTCATTTTAAATTCTTCTATGAGGTGCAGCTTGTAAGAGCCCTGCACTCCCAAGTAGATTTAGAATTTTTCAGTATTTCCAAGTAGACTTAGAAATTTTTCTTAATTTTTCTACAAACCCTACACCCTTGTTTGACTAAATTTTAAGTTGTTAAATTCTTCTACGAGGTGCGGCTTGTAAGAGCCCTGTATTTCTAAGTAGACTTAGAATTTTTCTCATTTTAAATTCTTCTATGAGGTGCGGCTTGTGGAGCCCTACACTCCAAAGTAGACTTAGAATTTTTTTTTTCATTTTAAATTCTTCTACGAGGTGCGGCTTGTAAGAGCCCTGCACTCCCAAGTAGACTTAGAATTTTTCTCATTTTAAATTCTTCTACGATGTGCTGCTTGTGGAGTCCTGCACTCCCAATTAGACTTAGAATTGTTCTCATTTTAAATTCTTCTATGAGGTGCAGCTTGTAAGAGCTCTGCACTCCCAAGTAGACTTAGAAATTTTCTCATTTTTAATTATTCTACAAGGTACGGCTTGTAAGATCCCTGCATTGCCAAGTAGACTTAGAAATTTTCTCATTTTAAATTTGTGTGGGATATTTCTTGCACAGCTGAGCACGTCAGGACACGTGTTGGATTCCGGTGGCTCCGATTACCTGAGAAAGAAAAGAACGGTCAAAGGGGGCCGGTGGTGCCGGCCAAAGACCCTCCGACGATCAAGTTAGTTGAGAGTAAGGAGCCGCCCATAATATTTAGGTCTAGAATAGTGTGTCTACCTCTTGGTTTGATGGACTAGCAGCTCTTATATACTCCTTGAATCGTGGTCTTGTTTGGCCTTGCTAGTTAGAACTAGGCTTTATTGGGCTTCTTTTCTGCCCATTTACAGTTGGTTTGTCCTTGTGCGGATTCTTTTAAGGCTGAGCCATTTCTGATTGATCCCGCTTGCACAGCCCATAAGAGAACGATTTTTACCCTTTACAGTTTTCCCATATTTTCCGTGCTGAATGTTTCAGTGCGGGAAATCGAATGCAGTTGTTAAGGGATCATGTTACTCCATGCGATGGGTCGTGACAGCTCTATGTGAACAGGCGCGATTCTTCAACCATCCGACCCTTCAGGCCTAATAAATTGTCTCCTTCTTCACCTACTCTAAGAAATGAGCTTAGTTCAGTTGGACGAACCAAAGATTGTGTCTCGGGAGATGGCTTAATATGCTTGGAGAGACCAAGGCTCGTGCTTCTAGAGAAGGTTTCGTGTGCTTGGACGGACCAAGGTTGATGGTGCCTCCGGAGAGGGCTCGAAGTGCTTGGACGGACCAAGCATTGTGCCTTCAGAGAGGGCTCGGAGTGCTTGAACGGACCAAGGCTTGTGCCTCCGAAGAGGGCTCGATGTGCTTGGACGGGCCAAGGCTTATGGTGCTTCCGGAGAGGGCTTAAAGTGCTTGGACGGACCAAGGCTTGTGCCTTCGGAGAGGGCTCGGAGTGCTTGGACGGACCAAGGCTTGTGCCTCCGAAAAGGGCTCGATGTGCTTGGATGGGCCAAGGCTTATGGTGCTTCCGGAGAGGGCTTGAAGTGTTTGGACGGACCAAGGCTTGTGCCTTCGGAGAGGGCTCAGAGTGCTTGGACGGACCAAGGCTGGTGCCTCCGGAGAGGGCTTGGTGTGCTTGGATGGACCAAGGCTGGTGCCTCTGGAGAGGGCTTGGTGTGCTTGGACGGACCAAGGCTTGTGCCTTCAGAGAGGGCTCGGAGTGCTTGGACGAACCAAGGTTGGTGCCTCCGGAGAGGGTTTAGAGTGCTTGGACGGACCAAGGTTGGTGCCTCCGGAGAGGGTTTAGAGTGCTTGGACGGACCAAGGCTGGTGCCTCCGGAGAGGGCTTGGTGTGCTTGGACGGACCAAGGCTTGTGGTGCCTCCGGAGAGGGCTTCCTGTGCTTGGACGGACCAAGACCGGTGCCTCCAGAGAGGGCTTGGAGTGCTTGGATGGACCAAGGCTGGTGCCTCCGGAGAGGGCTTGGTGTGCTTGGACGGACCAAGGCTTGTGCCTCCGGAGAGGGCTTGAGGTGCTTGGACGGGCCAAGGTTTGTGGTGCCTCCGGAGAAGGGTGATGTGCTTGGACGGACCAAGGCTGGTGCCTCCGGAGAAGGCTTGGTGTGCTTGGACGGACCAAGGCTTGTGGTGCCTCCGGAGAGGGCTTGGGGTACTTGGACGGACTAAGGCTGGTGCCTCCGGAGAGGGCTTGAGGTGCTTGGACGGGCCAAGGCTTGTGGTGCCTCCGGAGAGGGTTTGATGTGCTTGGACGGACCAAGGCTGGTGCCTCTAGAGAGGACTTGGTGTGGGGGATTGCTTACGTTAGTCTTCATTGTTGTCAACGATCATCATTGGAGTATGTTTTCTTTAGCATTTCGCCACCACAAATTGCTTTTTTAAGGAATCATTCTCTTTCATGTATTTGTCCGGGAGGATGTTAGCAGCTGCTAAGTAATTCACTGCCGTGTGGAAGCGTTCCCTGGGATCAAAAGTTTCCAGGTGCCAGAGGGTTTCTCATTGTTGTTTCAGAGTGTGTTCTCTATTTGAAGGCAATCTAGCTCTTCATCAAGCACCCTCTAGATGTTTTTGGTGCTTTCTAATTCAGCCTTCAGTGTTTCGACTTCATCGCCTAACCCACGCTGCTGAGTTAAGGACTGTTGCCAGTTGAGATTTTTTCTTCAAATAGTAGAGATGGTTTCGATTTCGCCAAGACTTTCTCTGTGTTTAGGGTTCATTGGAACCGTTCTTGCTGCTTTTCCCAGATATCTTGAACTTCAATGGTGTTTTCTTGCTGGAAATCCCTTTCATTTCACCCTTGACATCTGTTAAGCAGTTTTTCTCGCCCTTTGTCTTGGTGTGATCTTCAATGCCTGTATGGTTGGTTCGGGTCCATCTGGGTCGATTGGATGTGGTCCTCAATGCCTATGAGGATCCTCCAACTGCCCAAAGTCATTCAGATCAACCTCTCGCTTCTCCTCCTTTATCGGCTTCGGGCGCCCTCATGATATCTGGTAAGGGGGGTTTCCCTTTCCAGTCAGGTTTGATGGCGTCCTAAGACTAATAACGGGGACTTGGACATCCGGATGACGGTTTGGCCCTGTTGGG
This sequence comes from Gynostemma pentaphyllum, assembly GCA_028015215.1. Classification (NCBI taxonomy): domain Eukaryota; kingdom Viridiplantae; phylum Streptophyta; class Magnoliopsida; order Cucurbitales; family Cucurbitaceae; genus Gynostemma; species Gynostemma pentaphyllum. The sequence continues at coordinate 8,736,798 of CM051345.1, read as the reverse complement.
GTCCTTTGAACCTAGTGTTTCAAATGAAACGAGTCCATTGGGAGAGTTTGGACTATAGGGGATTCTGACCTTTTTTCGTTCTCGTGTCTTCACCGAACAGTCGAGATGTCAACTTTTGACCTACCTAACTGGTTCCAGAATGGACCGGGTTTTCGCGGTGTGTAAGATGCGGTTCCTTAGGACATATGAGCTTTCTAGTTTTCTCAGGCATTTCAGATACGATCCATTGAAGGACCTCCTGTACAGATCTCCCTGTATGAGTAAGCATCGTGCTGCCCTTATTTTGTGGGCTTTGAACTTCTCATTAGGGATGAAATCGTTCCGTAAATAGCCGATGATAGGCGTTTGCCAATCCGACTCATCGTTAGTCTAGTCACGTACTAGCATAGTTTCTTAGATCCCATCTGCTTCCCTCCACTTATCTGAGTCGGCATTGATGCTGGGCTCAGGCAAGTACGTGACTGGGATCATTCTCTTGTGACACATGACCCTAGATTAGCCAAAGCATCCGTGTGGCTGTTTTCCATCCGAGGAATTTGCTTCCTCAAGATCCTCCTATTCGGGTTGGAACGTCTGAACCTTTTTTAGGTACCTCATCATTTCAGGATCTTTAGCCTATAAGTTTCCCTTGATTTGGTTCGAGTCACTTCTTATCCTCAGTCGTCTTAGCCCTAGTTTTTTCGCTATATGTAGACCAGCTATCAATGCTTCGTATTCGGCTTCGTTGTTTGAAGCGACAAACCCAAAGCGGGTTGACTGTTCAATTAAATAGCCTTCTGAGGTAGACAAGACGAGTCCAACCGCTAATCCTTTAAAGTTTGACAATCCATCTACGTACAGAGTCCAGGTCATGTCCTCTGGTTTTGCTCTCAATTGTTCTCTTTTTTCTAGGTGGATTTTGTTTTTCGGACGATGAATTGTGATGCAAGACGTCCTCCCCTCATCGTTGAGCCGTCAATTTGGATTTTAAATCATTCCTGGATGGGGAGACATTTTTCCCTTTCTCGGCGGTGGTGGCCTTCTGGCACCGTTGCCTGGCGCGTGCCCTCTTTGGGGTCTCTCCGCCGGCTTTTGGCCTGGATGGGCCTCCCCCATCGCTAGTTGGGTCTCAGGTCTTTTCTCGACTTATTGGGTATAAACTCATCTCCAGCTCCCTGATCGAATAGGGCTCAGACCTTTCTCACCTCCTCCAGTAGAGTCTTGTTGAGCTCAATCAGTTCTTGGGTATTCGGCGTCGGATCGGACTCCTTCAGCCTCATGCTCCAGAAAGCGAACATGTACAGATGTTGATAGAGAGGCCCTGATAGACCAACACTCTACTGACAGTGTGGGTCACAAGGGGTTTACTTTTTTCTTTTCGTTCGACCTCGTTCATAGTAAAACCTCGCCTACTTGGGTCAGAGGATGAGTCAAATAGCGAGACGTTTTCCTCCCTTTGTCAAGCCGTTAACTCGAACTTTAAATCCTTTCTGGAAGAGATCTTTTTCCCTTTCCTAGCGGTGGTGGCCTTTCGACATTGTCGCCTGGGGCGAGACTTTTTTGGTGTCTCTCCACCGGCGTTTAGCCTGAATGGGCCTCCCTCGTCACTGGTTGGGTCTCCAACCTTTTCCCGATTCTCTGGTAGTGCATCGTCTCCAGCTTCCAAGCCAAATAGGGCCTTGATCTTCCTCATCTCTTCCAGTAAAGTCTTGTTCATTTCAATCAGATCTTGATATTCCATCGCAGGAATGACCACCGTCAGCTGGTCTGCTTCCAAATTTTCGTTCTGAACGTTTTGAGAGGCTTCGTCTTCTTGAGCTGTGTTTTTCAGAGGATGAGTCACACATCGAGACGTTTTCCCCCTTCTTCAAGCTGTTAGCTTTCAACGGGACCTTTTTCCCTTTCTCAGCGGTGGTGGCCTTCCGGCGCTGCCGCCTGGCTCAAGACTTTTTTAGAGTCTCGTCACCGACGTTAGGCCTGGATGTGCCTCTCTCATCGCCGGATGGTTCTTAGGTCTTTTCTTGGTTTTCAAAGAGTATTCTGTCTCTAAATCCGCCTCTTCTTCGTTTTGAAGGTTGTGTGAAACTTCACCTTCTCGAGCTCGTTTGCTCGCTAGTCTCCTGACTAGTAGGCTGGTCATCACCTGGATTTGTGGGGTTTCCTCGTGGGTATCAATAGTTTATCAGAAACTGCTTGATGAACGGCCCCACGGTGGGCGCCAAACTGTGTGGGATATTTCTTGCACAGCTGAGCACGTGAGGACACGTGCTGGATTCCGGTTGCTCCGATTACCTGAGAAAGAAAAGAATGGTCAAAGGGGGCCGGTGGTGCCGGCCAAGGACCCTCCGACGATCAAGTTAGTTGAGAGTAAGGAGCCGCCCATAATATTTAGGTCTAGAATAGTGTGTCTACCTCTTGGTTTGATGGACTAGCAGCTCTTATATACTCCTTGAATCGTGGTCTTGTTTGGCCTTGCTAGTTAGAACTAGGCTTTATTGGGCTTCTTTTCGGCCCATTTACAGTTTGCTTGTCCTTGTGCGGATTCTTCTAAGGCTGAGCCATTTCAAATTGATCCCGCTTGCACGGCCCATAAGAGGACGATTTTTACCCTTTACAAAATTCTTCTATGAGGTACGGCTTATGGAGCCTTGCACTCTCAAGTAGACTTAGAATTTTCTCGTTTTAAATTTTGTTACTAGGTGCGGATTGTGGAGCCTTGCACTCTCTAGTAGACTTAGAATTTTTACTTTTTGAGTTATCCCACCTTGGTGGACTTAGAACTTTAATTTTGTCTATAGTAAATTCAACGTAGTTGGCCCCCACTCGAGTAGAGCTTTATGCCTTGAAGTCTTGCTTGAGTCCAAGGGTTCTTGGAATGATTTGACTCTAATCTATTTACATAGATAAAATTTTTAATAAAGTAGAAAACATACATTTTTATTCATTTATTGTCAAACCTTTTATAATAAGAAACTTTATTGGAAATGAAAACTGCGATAAATAAAATTGCCGAAATAAAAACCTAAGTTGCTTGATATTTTCACAATTGTAGTAAAGCCTTGCAATTAGGTCTAATAATGGTCGACATCTCGGCCTACTACTTGAGTGATCTGGCTTGATTATTTATATTGTATGGGCTCTTCTTCACTAGTCGGACCCCCAAATATGGTTCTTATTTCTTCAGTTGAGAAATCTTGATTACCACAGTCCTGGTCTCCCTGATCAGATTTAGTAACATGGTGAGATCTTATACTTCTCACAAATTCCTTCAAGTAACCTATCTAAGAGGGTTTTAATTTCTTCATTTAGGTCGAAACACTATGTGTATGTAGCATGTGTTTTCTTGCCTAGAGATCACAAAAGTTTTTCATCTTTCAAGCCAACCATCATAGCAGTTAGAGCTATGTCGTTACTGTAACCTTCCACATTCAATGTCACGCTGTTGAATCTCATTATATAATCTCGGAGGATTCCAGTGACTTCTGACGCACAATTAACAGATGTATAGCTGGTTTCTTATGATCTCTTCCGCCAAGAAACTGAGTTAGAAAAGATCGAGTAAGGTCTTTAAAAGACGATATAGGCCTTGGGTTGAGCTGCATGTACCACCCACGTGTAAGGCCTCCTAAAGTAAGGGGGGAATGTCCTGCACTTGATAGCGTCTCGGACTCCCTAGGGCTTCATCCTGATGCGAAATGTATCAACATACTCGTTTGAATCCTTTGAACCATCTTACATGGTCATTGGTGGTATTTTGAACTTGGTGAGAAGTTCCACCTCCATTATATCATCGGTGAATGGCGGCTCAGTTTGCTCTAAGAGATCTTCTAGTGCAAGAAGAGTCTTTCCTCGATACTCTTACTTCATATGACCAAGTTGATCTTGGAGCTTTTTCAACTATAACGTCCAAGGCAGGACACTTTCAGCAGTAAACTTCACAACATCTGCATGTGTCTTTCTCTTATGATTCAACACGTCTCGGTGGTCAGACTTTTCTTTCATATTGGGATCTTTATTTTGTGAAGACTTATGAGATGAAGAAGAAGTGTTCTGAGTTTTTAGGCTCGACTTCCCTTTCGAACCACCTTTCTCATGATTCTGTGAATCCCCTATAGACCGTAATTCTTGGTTGTCAGCGAGGGCTTGTTGGTCAGACTTCTGTGTGAGAATTTTAAGTACTTTAGCAAGATCTCGATTCACACCTCTCACTTGCACTTCTAGGGCATCTACCATTTTGTCTTGTGCGAGTTCAACTCTTATCACTTCTTGGTTTTCATTAACTTGTTCTTTATTGCTACAAGTTTGATATCTCGTATTAGGAGGTTACGATTTTGATCGTCATTTGCAGCATCGCTGTGTTGCTTACTTCTACGACTCATCCTTGATGGTAGAGCATTTAGTTATATACTCTTCCTAAATGTTGTTGCGTAAAAATAGAGAGCTTCCATATATACAACGAACTTAGTATAGAGGATGAGTCGGAGGTAGTGCAATGCCTTGGCGGTGTACTATGTAGGTACCTACACAGGAAAGGAACAAAGCACGACCTAACACCCTTCGATGCTAAAGTCAGAGCAAGCAGAATGTGCCAAATAGAATTGAAGTATAATTAGTAACCTAATGAATTGATTTCTTCTACTATTTATAGGAGAAGTGGTTGATGGCGTCATCGTAACACATGTCACGTCGAGAATGGGTCATGTCTTGCTTCTCAATTACATGTCGCTTGCGGGTTACGCCACGTGTCATTTCCCAATATAATACTTGTATTCGGTTTTAAGTATGTAGGTCTGTGCTGAAGACTGCATAGTCATGTCTTGTCAGGTGTGTAGGCTTTATGACCAAGCACTGTGCTTAGACGATGTGCTCAGGTACTGTACTTAGACGATGTGCGTAGATACTTTTGTCAAGTTATAAAATTCCACGTGTTATCAAATTTCACCCACAATAGTATATATTAGTACAAAATATAAGTTCAATAAAAATTGAACAAATTATACAAAATATAGGTTTTAATATGTACTTTATATCTATACGGGTTATACTGCAAAATCTTTCACAATGGGTATATGAGATAAAATTCATAAAAATGATATTTTTATGAGAATATGAGTTTTAACCTATAAATCCTATATTTTCTCTGCATGTGATGATTAAAAAAAATCCAACTAAAAACAAAATCTATTTGAGAAATAGAGATTGAAACCCATTTAAAAAAATGAAAAGAAGAAATAGAGGTTTCAATTTTTAGCTTCTAACATCAATTTTAGGGTTTTTCATTGTTAAAAAAAATCAAACTTCATATAAAAAAAATCCAAACTTTTTAGCAAGAACTATACATACTTTTTATCAGTTTTAGGCGGTTCTTGCTCTAAATCTTTAAGATTCATGTGAGATCTATGTTTTCGGGAAAAAAAATGGAGAGAGAAGAATATGTTAATTTTTTTTTCAAAAAGAAAATTAGAGAATGAGAATGAAAAGAGAGAGGGAGAAAAGAGAATGAGAATGAGAAAAAGAAAAGAAGGGAGAGATTTTGAAATAAAATTGATGTGAAATTGTGGAGGGTGATTTTAATAAAATTTGTTGCATCTTTTTCCATCTAAAGGACCACTTAACCTTATTTTTAGACTTCTGGCTATCTAATCTTATTCCACATAAAATATGGCTATTTTTATATATAAATCAATGTTATATCTCATGTAATACTAAAATTAATTTACACCTAAAAATTTAAATCTTACTTTAGAAAATATGCAATTGATTATGAAAATAGAATCTCTATCTTTCTTGTATTTGCTTATAACGTGTATTGAAGTTTCATAAGAAAAATACTATGATCGAAATTAATTTTGACCATTTTAGTTTGTTTTGATTAATTTGACTGATTCGATTTTTATTCTTCAATTTGTAAATCATTAGAAGTTGATTTTTTAAACATTTACCAAAAAACCATTTTTTTTAATAACCAAAAACTAACTTGAATATACTCATAGTTGGAATCGTTTTTGTAAATACAACATTGGTGCTCATCAAAAGAAATTTTTAATATTTGTCTGTACTCATAGACTTGGTTTTCTCATTAAAATAAAGTTATAATTTAACTTTTATCTCTATTTTAATTTAATCTCTTTACCTTTTAAAAATTATATTTTATTCCATCAAGTATTAATAAATTTCAAGCACAAATCATCATTGAATACATGACCCACATAATATAAACATAGATTTTGTTTTTCAATCAAATTTCTTAATTAAATTTTAACTCATGGTTTAAAATTCATTAAAATTTGAGAGATTAAAAAAAAAAAAATTACAAATTAAGGGACCAAGTGAAAAATATCGGTAACAATTAAATTGTAGAGGGTAAAATCGCCTCGTAAGGCAGACTCAAAACTCCAATAATCTCAGCCCACGAAGAATATGCTGAGCTAAGAGGCCCATCACGGCAAACACTAAGGCCCATCATGCGCCACAAAGGCCAAGCCATCACGAAAAAACCCAATTCATCCAGGTAATCCCCAGCATGCTCGGACTCATAAAGGCGGTCAGTTTAGTCGAGGAACAAAAGGAATACCACGGTATTCAGCCTGGTATTCAATAGCTCATCAACAATATTCTCTCATAAGATTATAGAAAATATATTATCCCCCGGATATCATGGGAAGCCCATCTGCACCAGGCCCATCAAGTTGGCTATAAAAGGTATTCAAATCTAATAAAACGGGTAATGGAATTTTTATCTGAGAACCATCCAAACTAATTTCTACTTTTGCCTTCGATTTTACTAACTTGATGTTCGGAGATCATTTGGCAGACACTACACCAACGGCGTCTTCTTACTCTTTGATTGCAGGAACTCGAGGTGTGAAGAAGATGGTTACACGTGATCGCGTGATCGACAGTAGGTGAAAAATATCCACTTCAGTTTGGCGCCCACCGTGGGGCCTCATAAAACACATTCATGTGGGCCTTACCAGGAGCAGATCGAAAGGAATAGCATGAAGAACACTAGAAGTAAACAGCCATTCACAAGCAAGACAACCGATGATAAAAACAATGTCACGAAAGAAGATGTTGTGAGGCGTGAAGAAACCATTTGCGAGAATGGACAACTGATGATAGCATAACAAGAGGCGCTGATAAGAAGAGAACTGTACGAAAAAACAAGATCTTTTCATGGCAAAGATGAAAAAACAAATGGATATCGCACTGGGACGAATGATCCCCATAATCAAAAGACCACGATTGAAACACCAGCGTCTAATCGTTCCACTGGGGAGCTTAAATTTTGAAAGTTTTAAAAAAAAATCACTTCACAAAAATGACAAATTTTGAAAGTTTGTAATTTCCTATTTTTAGAAACAGCTTTCTCAAAACAACAGAGTATTCATTTGAAATCTTTCACATAAATTTGATAATAATTATTGTTATCTTTGGTATTTAAAATAATTTTTATAATCAAAATAATTGCTTTATGAATAATTAAGAACATAATAATATAAAATGATAGATAAACTATAGTAAAATTTTATAACTATTCTTTTATTAAAATTAAAATTTATTTTAAAGATGTTTATAATAATAATGTGCATTATATAAATTTACTAAACACTACCCAACTATTTATACACGTAACATTTTTAGAAATTAAATTTTTCAAACACTAATATAATTTGTGATACCAAGTGATTTTTTCTACAATACAATTGATAACAATTATTCCAACAGCTAAACAATACCGAACTAACCCATAAATCACCTATCCCGCTAGCCACATATGACTCAAGTATTCATGAAATGTCTAATCTTGCAGGACCTCATCTAAGTAAATAAAATTACTTACTTCAAATGCTAATTGCAAATCCATTACACATACTACAAAATCTAGGGGTGAACAAACACCCCGTTACCCCATGAACAGGGCCGGCTCAAGCTATAGGCGAAATAGGCGATCGCCTAAGGCCCCAAATGTTAGAAGGGCTTATTTTTTTATATATATAATACATATGTAAAATATTTTGTGATAATTTTAAATTATTATACTTATAATTTCATAATATAAAATAATCTAAATAATATTAAACTCTTTTTTATTAATAATATTAAAGGCCTCTTGGAGGAAAAAAAAACATTAAATACACATTTAAATTAAATGATTTAAATATAAATAAGCCTCCTTTTCCTTGAGTAATTCAAAAGAAAAACTTTAAATTGTCAATTCTCACCATAAATGCAAATATTAACCACTCATATAGAAAATTGAAATCTTATTTATTAAGCCCTTTTCATCTTTTCATTAATTTATTTATAATTGTCTTTGCCGTGAGTTTGAGATCTATTCATCATACCATTCACAATTCGAAATCACAATTGCAATTTGAGAGTTCAATTAAAAAAATAAACTTGGCATTTTTTCAACACTTAAAGAAACTCAAGACTTCCATATCCATTGTCATTCTCTTCTCATTTCTATAGGAGCATTGGTGAACTTCAAAAACCGAGATTTTTTGTTCTTTTTTTAGCATATTTTATTCCATACAATATTGTTTGTGTTTCACTTCTTTCATTTTATCATTGATTTTGATATGTCTAATAGAAAACATGAATCGGGATATGAAAAACTTAAGAAGAAAAAAAGAATAGAGAAATTAATTCAATCTCAAAAAGGTTCTCTTGATAAATTTGTTATAGGTGTAGTAAAAGTAATAATAATGATGAAATAATAGATGAGGTAAAAGAAAAGGAAAAAATAGATGATGATGAAATTGAAATTGGAGAAGAATTACAGATGAAGAAATTGAAAAAAATGAAAACAACAGTCATATTGATAGTGATACTAATATATGTTCTATGCGTTATGATTATAATATATATGATCCGGGTAGATTTGTATAAGGTATTAATTCTATATTAAATGAAAAAAAGAAGAAGAAAACGTAAAAGAGCTCATTTTAAATTTTACCTAAGGCCTCGAATAACATTGAGCCGCCCTTGCCCGTGAACCAACCCCACCCCGCCCCTTTTAAGTGTTTAGTCGGGATCGGGGTCGGGACGGGGGGGATTCGAGGTAGAGGTCGGGGTGGGATAAAGCGCCCCGTTAATAAACGGGGCGGGGGCGGGGTGATGGAGGTATGATCCCCCGGTTAACTTTTTTTTTTAAAAAAATTTCCCTAACCCCCAGTAACCCAGTTCCATAACCATCCCACCCCCACTTTCTTATTTTATCTTTTTTCTTTTATTTTTGCTTTGTCGTTTCTTTTCTTTCTTACGATTTCTTCTCTCTTTTCTCTATTTACTGTTTTTCTTATATCTTAAGTCATTGCTTCCACCCACAAACCTCAACCCTTGGCCTTTTCTCACAAAACTTCGCAAACACAACACCACCACCATCTCCACCGCCCCCGCCATCAAACGCCTTCGCCGCCGCCTCTACCGCCCCTATCGTCGAACTCCATTGCCGCCTCTACCGGCAGTGGCGAGGCCACTAAGGAGCTTGGGGGGGCAAGCCCCCCCAAAATTTTCAAAATTTTAATTTTATATGTATATTTTTATATAATTTTTAATTTTGCCCCCTCCTCCCCCAAAATTTTTTTGATGTTTGCCCCTTATTTATATAATATTTAAGATATTTTAATCTTTAAAAAAAAAAATTTCTTTATATATTATCCCACATTTAGGTTTGTCACTATTAAATTTCCTCTCTTAATCTCTATCTAATTTATTGTTCATTAATTTGAGTTTTTATGGTTTAAATATATATATTTTTTAAATATATAGGATAATTGGTGATTTTTCTTGATAATTTTGTTGCATCCATATATGAGTTATACAATGTATTATTTATTGTTAAGTTTAATAAAATAAATTTTTTAAATAAATACGTTTTTTTACTTCTATATTTTTTTTCATTGTAATTATGTAGTGATGATTTTATGTTCAACATTTATAAATACTTTAATTCATATTTATTAACTAAGAAGTGAGTGTAATTTTTTGTTTATAAATAGTTTATTTTTTCTAAATTATAAATAATAATGTCTCTTCAGTGAAATCCAAATTTTATTAATAACTATATAGTTTTATGTAATGAGCTTCATAATTGTTATAATTTTATTATTTCATACTTGTACTTTTAGTTAAATATTTCAAACTTGTTAATTATTATATAAAATTAGTTAAACATCTCTATGATACACAATAAAATTAATTTTGATTGTGATTCTTATTATTAGATTAAAAAAACATTTGAAATGAAAATTAATCTCAATGATTTGAGAGATTAATATATATTTTTTAATATACTAAGAAATTATTTTAAATTTTTTCTCTATTTTGAAGACATGTATACTTTTATAATTAATATAATTTCTAGCAGATTTTTTTATCCATTTTATAACTTTATATTAGGCACAAGTCAAAATCTAAAAATCTAACTTTATATTAATTTGTAATATAATATATCGAAACTGGCGTGGAGTTGATATTTTATACAATCCTTTCTTTATATAGATTTCCTCCCCTCCTCCCCCCAAAAAAAAATTCTGGCCTAGCCACTACCTACCGGTTTGTTTTTTTAAATGGGGTGAAGTCGGGGTGCCCTAACCCCGATAGTTAAATGGGGTGGGGTCGGGGTAAATTTTAAATGGACCGGGGTCAGGATGCCCTTTTTCGGCTTAAACAGGGTCGGGGTATAAATGGAGTACCTGACCCGCCCATGTGCACCCCTAACAAAATCAAAATTTTGAGACACGGCAATAGAAGACGTACATGTTGTGATTTATATGATTCGAGTTCATTAATTTAATTTAATTACTTAAAATTGAATGTGTTAAAGTATTTATATATTAAATAAAATCTAGTAATATTGACTAATTTAATTAAATTTAAAAAAAAAAAAATTACAACAATTCCTCATTTCCACCAAATCATTCTGCATACCAAACGTCCATTTAAAAAAAAAAGGTCCAAGGGGTCATAAACGAAGAAATGGAAAATAATAATAATAAAACTAAGACTAAACCATCAAACATGGTTTTGTTTTGAAAGTCATAAACTATCATAAATCTCTAAGGTAATCTACCTAAAAAATATATTTTTTTTTAAAATAGTATAAAATTTCTCAAGTCAAACATAGCAAGATAGACTTGGGAAAAAGACTAAAAATTAAAAGTTAATTTAGACTTATGAACCTTAATGGCATAATCAGTTGATTGTTAACAGTTTACAAGAATCTTCAGAACCGTTTCATAGGTAAAAGAAATAATCAATTTCCATGACTACATAATTAGCAAGAACAGAGAAAAGCATAATAACAAGTATTCTATTGTATTCTAGTATACTCCCACCCAAATTCCAACATCTAATCCTTTGGCTACAGGTACATTGAGTAAAACAACTAAATCATTCTACCGTTTACCTCAAAGCAGGAAATTTTTTCCAAAGCCGAAACAGATGGGCATCGACTATGGCGTGCCCAAATTTGCTGGCGTTTTGGCAACCCCACGTGACCTCTTTCGTTTCCGAATCCTGCTTTGAACAGCACCATCATCATCCTTTTTCTGCTGCGTAACAAGTTCAATGACCCAAATCACAACCATAAAAACCACAGCTTTTTCCCACCTCTTTGAGAGTGGCGTTTGGTTGAAGAAATAAATTGGATGAAACTATAAGACAAGTACATTAAAAGACAGGCTTCTAGTTTTACCACCAAGAGAGCAATAAAAAAACCTCATGAAGAAAAGCAGAAATCCAACACAAAAAGCCCAAGTTTTTTTTTTATTATTAAAGACAGCTCAATAGCCTATTTCATTGATATAATTATTGAAGATACAAATAAAAGAGGCAAGAAAAGCCTCACAAAGAAAAAACATAACTTATACCCAACAAAAAGACCCCAACTGCAACCTAATTACAAGTATGTGGGCCAATTATTAATAATCAAGACAAGTGTATAGTTACGTGGAACATGTTAGACTATTATTAGGTCAGTATAGTTACGTAGTTAGAGGCCCACTTAAGCTAGGTGCTTGGTGATTAGTAAATGATATGAATTACTCAGCTTTTGGTTGTAAGTGGGTCTTTGCTATCAAGGTTTTTTTGGGGGGGGGTTTTTTTTTTTTTGGGGGGGGGGGGTTGGGGTTGGGTTTTGGGGGGTTTTTTCCCCCCCCCCTTTTTTTTTTGCGTTTTTTGGTTTTTTTAATCCTATTGGATCTATTGCTCGTTTTGTAAAAGCCCGCCTCGTTGCTAAAGCGGTATGCTCGACGGTCTATGTTTTAGGATTGATTTGTGCGGTTTTGGTTTGTGGACTCCATTCGACATATGGCAACTTTTGTCCTGTTGCCAAATTCACATATTTGAGATTGTTTTTATTTCTTTTTTTTGGATAAAGTAAATCACATATGCACCTATGGGTCATAGTTGGCCTTTGCACCAGCTAGATATCAAGAACATTTTTCTTCATGGGGATCTTCATGAAGAGGTGTATATGGAGCAACCACCTGGATTTGTTGCTTCGGGGAGAATGGAAAGAAGAGTATGTTAATCAGACGAAGAAAATCGCTGTATGGCTTGAAACAAAGCCCTCGGGCATGGTCTTTTTTTTTTGGTAAATCTTAGCTTGGCAAACGTCTGAACAATTTGGCATGAAAAAAGTGCTCCTTTGTCATTTTTTTTTTGGGGGGGGGGTTTTTTTTTTTGGGGTTTTGTTTTTTTTTTTTTTTTTTTGGTGTTTTTCTCAATACATGATTTTCATGAAAACTCGAGGTATTTCTTATTGTATCCAAATCATTCCCTTTTAAAATTTCTGACCATATATGGATCATTTTGTTGGTTATGTATGTAGATGACATTGTCAGTCACCAAAGCAAGTGGGATGTTTTTTTTTTTTTTTTTTTTTGGTTCTCAATGCTAGAACTGATATTGCCGGTTGCACAATTTTATCTCTCAAAACTTTCCTCCATAGTCAATTCCATACAAAGGACTTACGGGCGTTAAAATATTTTTTAGGCGTGGAAGTGACGCGAAGCAATAAATGGATTTTCCTTTCTCAAAAGAAATACGTGTTAGATTTACTATCAGAAAGTGGTAAATTAGGGGCTAAACCATGTAGCACCCAAATGAATCCTAATTTGCAGCTTACAAAGGATGTTGAGTTATTTGAAGAACCTGAAAGATACCGGAGGTTGGTTGGAAAACTTAATTACAGATATTGCATATTCAGTTAGTATAGTAAGTCAATATTTGTCCTCACCCACTATTGAACATTGAAAGGTTGTTGAGCAGATTTTGTGTTACTTAAAAGGTGCCCCTGGACGAGGATTCTATATGGCAACCATGGACACAGTGAGATTGAATGCTTCTCAAATGCTGATTGGGTTGGGTCTAAGGAAGATGGAGATCTACTACTAGTTATTGTGTTTTCGTTGGAGGGAATTTAGTCTCATGGAAGAGTAAGAAGCAACATGTTGTATCACGATATAGTGTTGAATCATAATATAGAGTTATGGCTCAGTCAGCTTGTGAAATGATCTGGATTCGTCAACTTCTTATTGAGTTGGGATTTTCAATCGTGTCCAACGAAACTATGGTGTGATAACCAAACTGCCCTCCATATTGCTTCAAACCCCGTTTTTCATGAGCGCACTAAACACATTGAGGTTGATTGTCACTTTGTTCATGAGAAAATACAATTGGGGCTGATTTCTACGAGATATGTGAAGACCGGAAAACAATTAGGCGACATCTTTACAAAAGCTTTGAATGGACCACGGATATACTACCTTTGTAACAAGTTGGGCATGATTAACATATATGCTCCAGCTTGAAGGAGAGTGTTAGACATATTATTAGGTTTATTATAATGTATAGTTACGTAGTTAGAGGCCCATTACTTTTAAGCCCATTAGGTTAGACTCTAATGTGTATATATATGTGTATGTGATTAGTAAATGATATGTATTACATTCTCTTCAACTCTTTAGTTTACAAAACCCAAAAAGAAGCATTGACATGTGCCAACTCCCAAACATAATTCCATGATCGTTCTCCTCCCACAAAAAGCCAAAGGTGAATAAATCATTCCAGCTAGGGTGAGCAAAGCACTAGAGAAAAAAAGGTGCTTGAGGACTCGTCTATTTTTAACAATTAACACTGAAAGAAAAAAGAAATATGTCAAATCCTTAGAATTTAATTATAATTGTTGATCCATTGAAGTGCAAAAGACTACAAAAAGAATTTGAACTTTTTCTGGGATTATCCCTTTCTGACAATCTTTTTAGACCCCTCCACAGTCTCCCCTCTTATTAACATTGCCTTCCATATCATCCTCAGCCAATGAAGAAATATTAACAGAGTTTTCCGAAGAGACATCATCCTTCCTGTGCTATTACATCTCAAGAACCTCAAAGGAAAGATTACATTTCCTTGAGTAAGGAACTACCAATCGGTATAAAACCGTCTTCGAACCCTTTCAATTTCACAAAGACATTTTCATATAATCCCCACATTCCTTTTATGTCGTTCGCCTCAATTAGACCTCCACATAGCCCTGCTATCTTACCAATGATCTCTTCGGTTCTTAGTTGAGGAGGGACAGGACACCCAAGATTTCCAACCTTTCCATTGAAAATACCAGCTTTTGCTTTTCAAGAAGAAATTTTGAATCCCACCATTGAATTTCAATCTCCACTCCTCCCACACAAACCATTTCCTGGCTACATACTTTAACGGCATCTTCCATTTCATTTTTAATTAAATAATTACTTAAAAAAACCCTCATGAAGAAAAGCAGAAATCCACGGGTGATAACAACATAAAAGGCCAATTTTTTTTTTTTTTAAGACAGCTCAATAGCCCATTTCATTGATATAATGATTGAAGATACAAATAAAAGAGGTAAGAAAAGCCTAACAAAGACAAAAACATAACTTATAAGTTATACCCAACAAAAAGACCCCACAGCTGCAATCTAGAAACACCCTCCCATCTCATGAGATGTGATCCACCCCTTTTGTTTGCACCCTCCCACAAGAGAAGTCCCTTCCCTCGTGATCTTCTCCATCTTAGTTGATTACACCCAACACATAAAAATGGGGATCATCTTCCTCCTTTCGAGAAATATCCTTTTCTCCATGATATCAATCTTTTCTGTAT
The DNA here is from genome assembly GCA_028015215.1 of Gynostemma pentaphyllum. Lineage (NCBI taxonomy): Eukaryota > Viridiplantae > Streptophyta > Magnoliopsida > Cucurbitales > Cucurbitaceae > Gynostemma > Gynostemma pentaphyllum. Next base: position 8,721,669 of record CM051345.1, on the reverse strand, counting down.
TTCTCAATTAGAGGAATCCAAAAAGGTGCCGACCTTGGATTGTTCCCAAGTGGCAGTCCAAGGTAAGCGAGAGGTAAAAGGATTACTTCACAACTTACTAGAATGGCCCAAGCCTATAGTTTTTCAGTATCATAATTCATCCTAGAGAGGGAGCTCTTTCCTCCATGATTCAGTGTTGTTGAGGTGCACTGAGGTGCATTGCGTTAAGGCGAGAGGCAATATGAGGCTACCATAGGTCGCCTCCCTTCAAGCTGTGGTGAGTGCCTCTCTTGCCATTTTCGCACTTGTCGCCTACCTAATGGAGACCAAGGCGAGCAACTCTCTAAAGGAGGGCAAAATGGTGACACCTAGGAACTTTAATTTAGAATCATACAAAATAGGGGTAAAGAGAGATTTTCAATTAAAACCAAGAAGCCCTATGATTTCTCTTCTCCTACCCCGTCGGGGGCACCTTCGAAAAGAGAAGAAATTTCACCAATCCATTGAGTTTAGCTTGTATTCTAGCCACCTACTGTCACATAAATCACCGACTTATAACCTTTTACCATCAACATAAGCTTTATCCCTTCCAGGTTGCACGTTGATGCGATTTCTTCGATTTTCGCTCTTTTGGTGGTTTATATTTTATTTCGATTTTACAAGTTCCCAGCATAATGGACTTTCACCCCCCCCCCCCTTTTAAATCTTCTTCACATGTTTGTCACCCCCTCTTTAACATTTTCTTTAAAAATATTATCGTTTGTTTTTTTTTTTAATTTCCTCTCATTTGGTTTTTTCTTTTAAATTTATTAAAACTAATTAAAATTAGAATGAAAGTTGAAAATAGTATACTTCACATATTTATGTAGCTTTTGTTTTTTAATCTAGTGCACCTCACATCACTAAGTCGACGACTCGTTATTGCCTGCACTGCAATCAAGAGGGTTGTCTCCTTGGAGTGCACCTCTCGCTTTAAAAACACTGATTGATTTACAAACATGAAGCTCATCCAACCAGTTGTAAAATCCCATATATGTTTTAGAAAGATTCCTCTTTCACCAAGCAAAAGATGATTATATCAGCGGCGAACTGTAATTGTCTAACTTTGTCTTTAACCAACGTCAAAGCACATCAGACAAATTTCAGGACAAACAAGACTATTGGCAGTATAAAACTAGGCATATTTTTGTAATGACTTGTGATTGCAATATCAAACCCCCTAGGCCTTGATTGGGTGGATCTACGGTTTCCTAAGAAAAAAAATATAATAAGACTAATGAACTGCAATACAACAACACTTTAAGACTCCATCTCCCCTTAAAACAAGTCTTGTTGAGCATTCAGAACCACTGAAAAATTGCAAAATATATAAAACTAACCTTCTCTGAAACGGGATTATGGCTTGGCTTGGTCTTTTTCTTCTTACACGAAAGAGGATTAGGACCCTGGACAGTTAATTGGAGGGATTAGTGAATGAAGTTACATAAATCCTGATATGTGAGTCTGAGTAATGTAATTACAAAAAGAAATAATAGAATTCCATCATGTCCAATAAATAGTAGCCTCATTGCACATTTTTTGATCCAATGGATAACTTCAGCTATTAAAAAATATATAAATTAATAAATAAACAAAAACACCACTACTTGAATGCTTCAACATTAAACGTTTCTATTAACATGGTTAAAAAAATCTCACTTGAAGCCAGTTCTATCCCCTTTCTGACAACTCTACTCAAGACACCATATAAAATCATGCATGCAATTGCAATCAAGGAGTAGATGGAAAAAAATGAACGTCAATTAAAAGAGGATTCATTTCAATGACCATAATGTAATAAACTGGGTTCTGTATCAGAAACGTCTCTATTTCTCATCACCTGCAAAGTGTAATGTATAAATCTCAAGTAAAAGTGATATTAATGTTGTTCTCTCAAATAATGTACTTCAATTAGTTATAACTCTAACAAAGTTGAAGACCATTTCCATCTTAAATACCAAGACAAGGAACCTGGAAACCCAAGAGTATGGTGAAAGCTGCAATTTAAATACACACATTCTACGATTTGATATCCAGTTTACAAAAAAAAGTAACACAGAGCACACATTATCACTTATCATGTTAGAGGAATGCAATAAATCAAGATGTTCCATGGTCAAATGATTTTTTGTGATTCAATGCCTTTTATTAAAAGTCATTGTTCAGAGCACTAATGAAAGATATTGATTCAAACATATACTCTCCATTCCTTACTATTTTAATACAGAAAGCTCAAAATATGAGTAATGCATTGAAATTATAAGTAATTATAGAAAGTAAGTAATCACTCAATAATAAATGAAAAGGAGCGTGCACAAAATTAGCTCTGCAACGAAAAGACTAAAAACCTTGGGTTTCTTTCTCTTAAATTGAGCTTTATCCTTCAAATCACTAGCAGTGCGTCTCTTCTTCAAAACCTGCCTCTCTAAATTTAAATCTTCTAAATCCCCAGGTTCATTAGTTTCCTCAGTTTCCACTTTGTACTTTGATCTTATCTTTAATAAATTATATTCCTGCTCAGACATGTGCAATCTTTCTTCTTCTGAAGATTTAACAAACTGACGTTGCAAAGCAGATGGTTGCTCCATGAAAAGTGCATTTCTCAGACCAAATATAAGTGGGACCCCAGGAATCTGCTGACAAATATACACAAAAGAATTACATGGAGGTGCAACTGTAACTTCAAGATTTCAGCCCTTTGAATCCATCCATATTAGGTGGTAAGCAGAATTCAATCTAAACAAATAGTAAAATAATGACCAGCAGTCATATAAAATATCATTTAGGTGAACATAATCCAAGAGAACTTGTTAATAAGTGCATATTACATTTTTTAAATAATGTTTCTTTAAGCACCCCGCACATTAAAGTCCACATAGAACTTAAGCTTCCGGTGGGGAAAAATGAGTGCTTTTTTCGAAAATTGTAGTATAATATATTGAAATAAGATAATGAAGAATTCAAGAAATGAAAACTTTCTCTGATGGATAATTTAAAAATAAAGGGATTTAATCCATTACCTACCATTTAAAAATAATAATAATGCAGGAAACAAGTGACCAAGTGAGGCATCCTGTGTGGGGCGCAGCACAAAACAGTACTTTTTAAACATACTCATTTAACTTTAAGATGCAGACTAAACCTTGCATATAAAAGCTGAAAATAGAGACAATTCATAAACTAGGAAGTAGGAAGAAGATCATCAATAACTAAATAATCAATTCTAACAAATGAAAGTAAAAATAAAATTGTAATTAGAAAACTGCTATTAGTGGGCTTCAATTAAGGAAACAAACTAACCTCTTGCAGCTTACTCCTAAGATCAGTATCCTGAGTGGCAACAAAGAAATGCTCGGGATTTGATTCACCAATGACATCAATGATACATGCCTCAGCACTCTTTCTCTTCTCATGATCACATCTACAACAAAGTTCAATTCATCACATATATATGTATGCTAATACCACTAACCATTTCATCACATTAACCATTCAAACTCAGGAATGGAAATAACTAATAAGCAAAGGGCTGACCTAGCAATAACCAGCTTGCTAGCTGCATCAAAAGCTTCAGAGTAGGATTGGCCAAGAAACTTCAACTCTGAGAGTACACAACTGAAAAGGCAATGAGATAAAACATAAATTGTAAGAAAGAATGAAGGAATAACCAATTGTCACGGTTGACTGAAAAAAAGGACGAGGCCGGTCAGAACCTGGTAGTGAAGAGCTTGACTGGGGCACCAAGAGTTTTGGCAAGGGCATTGTCAGCGGGCATTATACGGTTCGACAGAAGGTGATGCACGAAAGTCCCATCACAAAAAACTTTAAAGGGCTGTCGGAATCCAAAACACGCTGTGTAAAATCTCACAACTTTGCGGTGACGCTTTTGCTTTTTGAATCTCATCTATTGAAAATCGACATAAATAACAAGATAAAAATAAGCTGTAGTAAAAAAAAAAAAAACAATAAACGTAATGATTCAATCCATGCCAGTGACAACCGGAAGCCTATTAGTTTAAGTAAAGTCAACAATATTGAGCCGATTCTATCGAAATACAGAAAGGAATGATATTCCGTCTAGTAAAAGGTGTAATTTGAATGAAATAACGAAAAAGGAACCGATTATATCAAAATTGTTCTGAAATTATAAAAAAAAAATCATATGATTTATTCACTGAATTTGATCAACCCTATAAAAAAAAATAGATACATTCCGCCCATGGACAAATTGAAATGAATGAAATCCTACCAAACAACAACCCCATCTCTCATTATTTGATAAACTACTGTGAAACGATAGTATTTTCAATCTTAGGGGATTTAATGGAAAAATACCGTGAGAAAAAATTAAATAAAAGAGAAGTCTTTTCTGATTCTAGCTAGCAACTGGTCGCGAAATTCAAATCAGAATGCAGAATTCGAGGAGCCCTTTTATCGTCTTTCTGCTTCGATTCAATCTGATTGATTCTTCACTCGAAAAATTAATGGAGAAAGTACAGATTGAATTTTCTACCCGTCTGTGAGAGAGAACAGGGAAGAAGACTGTGGGGGGAAAGAGTAGTGCCTGAAGCAGAGAGGAAATAAAATATTTAAATGCCCTAAACAATTTCGAATTTGTTGAATAGATTTAGGGAACCATCTTCATCCGGCTCATAGCCCAATAGCCGGTTCCAGCTCGACTCACGCCGAATCAGCTCGACTCGTTAATTATTTGAATTGGATATGAGACTTTTTTTAAACGAGTCGACTGTGAACCGGCCCG